>JAJIBD010022823.1:0-464503 GCA_021461705.1 Cryptotis parvus | reverse complement strand
AAAGTGCTAGTAGCAAAGGAGTGTCAGAGAAAAGACTTCTTATGATTTATGTTGTAGTGAAGCAAGGTACCACAAAGTGATGGAAAGAAAAATAAATAAAAAATGTATTTCCAACATGGAGGCGCAGAGTTCAGAAGGCAAAATGTTTGTTAATTCCACTATGTCAGACACAGACACAGTGGAATTAATCCATGGATTGGAGAAAAACTTACTGTTTTCCAAATCAACCAAGTGTCATTGGATTATAAAAAGTAAGAAGAAAAATATTTTCTAATTCTTTTACTAGATAACTTTTATAATTTCCCAACTATAACCTTTCAACATGGGTGTATTATTCTAATATTAATATATATGAATTAATATATGTGAATAGACTCAGATACATGGGGAAGAGATGCTACTGGCTCTCCCTGTCCTCAGCAGATCATGAGGTATGTGAGAGGGAAGGTAGGTTCTAGCTCTGGTCCGTCATCCCAATAGAGCCTCACACAAGAAGCCAGAGGAAGGCTGTAGCAGTCGACATTCTGACCAACAATGGATGAGAGTCCCCTTTTTTCCCACATCCATGCCAGCACTTGTTGTTCTTACCCTTTTGGATATGCGCCAGTCTCTGTGGTGTGAGATGATATCTCATTGTTGTTTTGATTTGCATCTCTGTGATGATTAGTGATGATGAGCATATATATATATATGTATATATATATATATACATATATATATATATATATAAAAATGATACAAAATCCAAGGTCAGGAGACGAAAGCGTGGATATCAGGAGGTCTTGTCAAAGGTGGAAATTGCCACATACGTGGGAATCAGAGGTTAGGTAAGAAAGAGAAGGGAAACAATGTGGTAATAATTGTTGAAAGGGCTAATACCAACCTAGAACTGAGCATTAAATACAGGAAAATAGATACACATGATAACCTCTAGGTGTATGTATTACAATCCACAATATGTAAGAGAAGGAAGAGAGAAAAGAGAGAGAGAGAGAGAGAGAGAGAGAGAGAGAGAGAGGGAGGAGGGAGGGAGAAAGAGAAAACAGATAGGGAATCTGCCATAGAGGCAGTCCATGGGAGGGAGGGAATTGGTGACATTGGTGGTGGGAAGTGGGCACTGGTGGAAGGATGGGTGCTGTAACACGGTGTGACCGAAACCCCCAAACAGAACAACTTTCTAAGTGTATATCTCACAGTGGTATAATAAAATATTAAATAAAAAAAGAAAGAAGCCAGAGGAAACCCACACCATAAGGACAGTCATTCTCAATATCCGGACTCCACAGCTCGTCAGAGCTCCAAGCAAGAGAGAAGCCAATCTCTCCCAATTTTAAGTGGCTGTTCATCAGTAAATGCACAAGATGATAGCCTACTACTGAAAGAATACCACCTGCACTGTTGCAGGACTCCTAAGGGCCGCTGCATCTGCTCTGGATTGCCTCCTGCAAATCACTCCGTAGATAAGGGGGTAGTCTAAATGTGGCAGTTTATCCGACCATGTATGCTGTACTAGCTGGTATAAATATTCTCCCATGCTATCACAATCATCGTGGCACTAGCTAGATCTTACCAGCATATTAGCCTGGCCACGTAAGGACACCTAAGTAATTAGACCAGAGAGAAATGCTGTTTGCTTCCAAACAAACAAGCATGGCTCCTGATAAAATATAAAACTACAATGAAGTAGAGGAGACTTGTGAAGGCTTGGAGAAATATTTAACTGGCATTGGTGTTGGTCTTTGGTACAGTGACATGCCATCTCAGAAACCCCCTTCTCTACATTTCAAAGGCACTCCGCTCAAAACATTAGCACAGTAAAGGCCCTAGGTGAGATGCAGGGAGGGACTACCTGAGGGCATTGGACCCTCCCTGCTTTCCATAACAATGGGAGGAAGGTCTGAGTTGCGGGGGTATAAACTTGCCGGTTCCCGCTCTCCCGGGCTTTTTCTTCCCTGTGGGATTTCGCCTTATGAGCGTTTATTCCCCTTGGAAGCTTTACACGTGGTGGTCGCCATCTTGGCCTACACGTGGCTGGGGTTCTAGCCTGGAATCCTAAGCATCGGGTTTTTCCTTTTGCTAATTTGTATGCCTGAACCTGTGATAAGTAAAACTTTTTAAAACCTCATCGGATTCCTGAGTGTTCATCCATTCCTCGCCGGCCTGGAGGTAGAAGGGAACTTCGCTTCCCGGCACTGTCGGGGACCCCGGCGGAGCGCCCCGACACTGCACGGTAAAGCCTGGCAAGCTACCCGTGTCATATTTGATCTGCGAAAAACCAGTAACAATTATAGTCCTCATTCCCATGACCTGAAGAAATGGTTTTAGTCTCTTCGTGTTCCTGGAGCAAGCAGTTGCCCTTGCACTACAATAGCACATGACAGGACATATGGATATGTTACTGGTGCTCGAGCAAATTTATGAACAGGAAGACAAGTGACACAAGTGAGTGTATGTGAATATATTCAGTCAATTGTATACTAACGTAGAATAAGTATACATACCTGTAGGTAGCATATTTGACTGTATATTTTCAATGTATACCAAAACATGTAAAGGAAATATAATACAAATTAGAATATACATGTAAATGTCTGAAGATTTGGGTTCTCTTTTCTAGTCCTTCATTAATTCACTTAGTGACACTAAAAGGTAGGTATCTCATTTATGTTGGCTCAGATTTCAAAATTCTGTAAGACACCCAATTTTATGATGAATTGGTAGCTTTTCATTCTATCATTCTATTTTTTATGACTGACTACAGCACAGATTATTTTGTTCTCTGTTTTACCTTACCTTTACATACTGCCTTAAGGCAATGTTAGGGTGTTTTGAAATTGAGAAAAACTAATAAAGAAAAACTCTCTTGCTCATTAAACAATAGGTTCTTATTGTTCCCCTCAGTATAAAGAACAGGTTATAAATGATCTGAGTAGTATACTTATAAAAAATTGGCTTATTGTCCAGACTCATCATTACAACCATTTCCTACATTGATCTCTATTCATTGATTATTTGTATTATTATCTTTAAATGTGCTATTTATTGCTTCATCTGGAAAATGAATCATTAATATATTAACCTATTATTTAAAATGAGAACATTGACACCTATACTTTTGAAGAGGAACCACTAAAGAGTCTTTCTTTAATAGTATCAAATGATGTGAGTTACCATGATTTTTATCGATTTAAATAAAAATTCCCATGAGATTGTAGTGATAATACATGGAGTTAAGGTCTTGCCTTGCACATGGCTCACACAGGTTGATTCCCTGGCATTCTATATTGTTACCTGAGCTCTGCCAGAATTGATTCCTTTTCAAAGAACCAAAGTAAGTAAGAGCAACAACAACAAGTGCTGTCGTGGATGTGGGGAAAAGGGGACACTCATCCATTGTTGGTGGGAATGCCGGCTGGTACAGCCTTTCTGGAAAACAACATGGACATTCCTCCAAAGACTAGAAATTGAACTCTCATTTGACCCAGCCATACCACTCCTGGGAATCTAATCTGGGGGGCCCCAAAATATGCAGCAGAAACACCTTCCCTACTTTTATGTTCATAGCAGCTTTATTCACAATAGCCAGAATCTGGAAACAACCAGAGTGCTCAAAAAATCGATGACTGGATAAAGAAGCTTTGGTACATCTACACAACGGAATACTATGCAGCTGATAGGAAAACTGAAGTTATGAAATTTTCCTATAAATGGATGGACATGGAGAAGATCATGTTGAGTGAAATTAGCCAGGAGAGAGACAGATACAGAATGAATGCATTTATTTGCATGACATAAATATATATGTATATATTGTGATACCAATATCCAAGGTCAAGTAAAACATGTATCAGGAGGTTTGTCAAAGGTGGAAATTGTCACAAATGTGTGGGAGTCAGAGGCCAGGTAAGACAGAAAATGGAACAGTGTGCTAACAGTTGTCGAAAGTACTAATACCAACCTAGAACTGAGCATTAAATACAGGCAAAAGATACACATGACAACCTTTTAATGTATGTTCTGTAATCCATAGTCTGGAGGGGAAGGAAAAGAGAAAGAGAGAGAAAGCGGAAAGAAATAAAGAACCTGCCATGGAGCAGGGCTGGGGGAGGGGGAGGGAACCGGGGACATTGGTGGTGGGAGATGGGCACTGGTGGCAGGATGGGTGCTGGAACACTGTATGACCAAAATCCAAATATGAACTTTGTAATTGTATATCTTTTTTAATTGTAAAAATAAAATTTTTTTAAAAAATACAGGCAAAAAGATACACATGACAACCCTTTACTGTATGTTCTGTAATCCGCAGTCTGGAAGGGATGGAAAAGAGAAGCGATAAAGAGAAAGGGGAAAAAAATAAAGAACCTGCCATGGAGGTGGGCTGTGGGAGGGTAGGGAACCGGGGACGTTGGTGATGGGAGATAGGCACTGGTGGAGGGATGGGTGCTGGAACACTGTATGACCAAAACCCAAAGATGAACATCTTTGTAATTGTATATCTCACGGTGGTATAATAAAATACTTATAAAATGAATAAACAAATAAATAAAAATGCATTGATGTACAAAAAAAAGTAAGTACTGAGTACTGTGGGGTGCACACCCCTCCAAAAGTAACCCAGTACCTAAAAAAAAAATCAAACAAAATTATGGACCAGAAAACAAACTTTCCATGTGTGGGGATAGGAAGAAACTTCCTTATTACCTTTTGATCAATTATTTCTCCTCATATTCCAGAGCAATCTTACTGAATTTTATCTATTTTTCAAAATGGAGTTACCAAGGTGAAATGTCTTGCTCTGTCATAGATGATTCAGTCAGACAAACGTTACCTAAAGTGTTTGAAACTTATCCGTATGGGAGCTATAGCGCCTTCTAAATTTTCCAATACCAAGACTTCTTTGTACCTTTTTGATTCTGTGGTTTATCCCATTTCCTCCTCATGACTTTTCTTTTTACAATTTAAACAGCGATGGTTTCTCCTGCTTGCAGCCAAAATACCCCGGCAGTTGTAAAAATAGCATTGCTGTCTAGTAACAATGACATGGAAAAAGAGAGACCTCAGGGTCAATAGGTCTGTGGTCTGACTCTGGCTCTGGCACTACTAGCTGTGTGGCCTCAAGGAGGTAATTAATCTACCTAAGTCTCAATGCCCTTATCTGCAAAAGAAAATAAAATTATTCAGTTTCCTAACACTGTGTCTCGGCTTAAATTAATTAACATAAATGCATCATCCCAGCATTTGACAGAATGCACACTATTATTATTAGAAACATTAAAAAATGAGTGTTTATTTATCTATCAATTTTTTCTACGACTTGACTTCAGCATTAACAACTTTCTATTCCTATAGAGAAAGTATCAGCAATTTCATTCTTTTTTCTTTTTTCTTTTTGGGTGACACTCAATGCTCAGGGGTTACTCCTGGCTCTTTACTCAGGAATTACTCCCGGTGGTGCTTAGGGGACCACAAGGGATGCCTGCAGTGGACCTAGGTTGGCTGATGCAAGACAAATGCCCTATCCACTGCGCTAACACTTCTGCAACTTTATTCTGATCTTGCTATGTGTTCTTCATCTCTGCTTGATATCATTATATTAAGAAAATCAATAACACACAAAAAATATTTTGATTCTGGAAGGCTTCATATTCTTGAAGTGGTCATCATAATAATTTTTATTTTTGCATTTGATTTTGTTGTAATATTTTGCTTGAAATTTTGTTTATAAATTCATTCCCATAATTCATTTCTCTTAGTTATCTAAATTCTACTAGCAAACTTGCTAGTAAAAAATGTTTGACTGTTATCTGAATGCCGCTCTCACATAAACTTTTAAATTTTAGAAGTAAAATGATTCTTATGTTCTGAAACATGATCTTCTTTACCGTTTTCATAGACTCTCAATCATTTGATTTAGTAAATGAATTGGGGAATTTTTCTTTAGCAGAGCAAGACCTTTTAATGTATTATGAGCCTTAACAAGATAGGATAGATTATTGTAAGGCAGAAAGTATGCATAAAATTCTAGTCTTTTTGCCTAAAATTTCTTTCTTTCTTTCTTTCTTTCTTTCTTTCTTTCTTTCTTTCTTTCTTTCTTTCTTTCTTTCTTTCTTTCTTTCTTTTCTTTCTTTCTTTCTTTCTTTCTTTCTTTCTTTCTTTCTTTCTTTCTTTCTTTCTTTCTTTCTTTCTTTCTTTCTTTCTTTCTTTCTTTCTTTCTTTCTTTCTTTCCTGAGTTATTTTTAATTATTTTATTATACCACCTTTAGATATAAAATTACAAGATGCTCATGTTTGAGTTTTGGTCTACAGTGTTCCAACACCCATCCTTCCACCCGTGCCCATCTCCTATCACCAATATCCCTACCTCCCTCCCTCCTCCCCCAGCCTACCTCCATGGTGGGTTCTGTATCTCCTTTCTCTCTCTCTTTCTTCTTCTTCTTCTTCTTCTTCTTCTTCTTCTTCTTCTTCTTCTTCTTCTTCTTCTTCTTCTTCTTCTTCTTCTTCTTCTTCAACTTCTTCTTCTTCTTCTTCTTCTTCTTCTTCTTCTTCTTCTTCTTCTTCTTCTTCTTCTTCTCACTTCCCTTTCTTACACATTGTGGATTGTAGTATATTCTAGGACATGATTGGTTCCACTAGTTTGATGTACTGTGTGGACTTGGGAAGAGCCGGATGGCAGCTCTCCCGTTGTGTCTAAGTTTGTATGATATGGCCAGTCGCCCTGGAGCTGTTCATGGACGGGCATTCGGGAAGAGTCAGAGAGGGGAAGGGGTGACCCCAGCTCCATCTCCCTAATTCTGTGTTTTTTTTTTGTCCTGTACAAGAATTTCGGGGCAGGAGGCAGGAGCGATAGCCCAGCGGGTAGGGCATTTGCCTTGCACGTGGCGGCCCATGCCTGGGTTAGATCCCCAGCATCCCATATGATCCCTTGAGCACTGCCAGGAGTAACTCCTGAGTGCAGAGCCAGGAGTAACCCCTGAGCATTGCCGGATGTGCCCCCAAAAAAAAAAGAATTTTGGGGCTGGAGTGATAGCTCAGTTGGTAGGGCATTTGCCTTGCATGCGGCTGACCTGGTTTCGAGTCCCCGGCATCCCATATGGTCCCTTGAGCACTGCCAGGAGGAAATCCTGAGTGTAGAGTCAGAAGTAACCCCTGAGCATGGCTGGGTGTGACACAAAAAGCAAAAAAAAAAAAAAAGAAGAAGAGAAGAAGAAGAAGAAGAAGAAGAAGAAGAAGAAGAAAGAAAGAAGAAGAAGAAAGAAGAAGAAGAAGAAGAAGAAGAAGAAGAAGAAGAAGAAGAAGAAGAAGAAGAAGAAGAAGAAGAACAAGGACAAGAACAAGAACAAGAACAAGAACAAGAAAATAACTTTCATACTTTTATTGCTAAGAGTTAAGCATTTTTTGTGATTATTCATAACATTTGGAACAAGGCTTCAGTGAGCTTTTCAACATGCTCAGTGAATTTCTTTAATAATCAAGGAATTCTATCTGTACACCTAAGTGGACTAACATATACCAAGCCGAAGAAATCATGGAGCAACAGTGAGGAGAGAGAAATGTAAGATGCCCTTGATAAGGCCAAATTTTTGTATCAGTGTATTGGGTGATTAACTTATTTTCTGAAAGTTATTAAATAAAAGAACAACCAATTCCACTCAAGAATCAAAGTGCCATCCTCTTCAGTCAGATTTACTGCTTTAACCATTTATGATATTAAAATTTGAGGGTCTTAAAAATGAATGTAGGTGTCTTAAATATTTGCTATTAGAAAGAATGATAAAGCTATTTCAACTTTTGATTTAATATGCTTACAAATAGCAAATTGTAATTAGATTTTACTATTTCTCTTTTGAATAAAATATTGCTGTATAAATGTGTAATGCTCGTTAAAATTATTTGTTTAACTTGTTTCAGAATAATGACATAAATGTAGGTCTTAGGCAAAAAATAAACTGAGCTGAGAAATTTTTAGTAATAATTTGAATGAGTGAAATGTGAGTATATAAATCAAGTTTGTTAACAAAACAATAGACATGTACTGACTGCAAAGGAAATCTCATTTTAAACAAAGCAGCCAACATAGAAAAAAAAGACACATGAAAAGAAAGGAAATTACTGAAGCTATTACACATACAACACACCCAGCTGGGAGTCCAGCTGCTCAAGGAAGCTGGCGATTCTTGATCTTTGGAAGTTCCTAATTAAAATACAAGTTAGAAATATAGTAGGAAACATAAAAGAAAAAAGACACTTAATAGTAGTCTTAGCTCTTTTTTTTTGTTCTTACATGTTAGCAAAGGCAAAGTTAGGGAGAGTTGGATAAGTAAAGAGTGTTTTCTTATTTCTGACGTTTGATGTCTATTATACTTTATCATAGTTTCTAATATTACATCTTGTATTTATCCCAAATTTTAGTATACCCTATTTACTAGTTCCTGGGAAATGTACGTTGGATTATGCATTTTAAAGCTGATGTACAGGAGTAAAAATACAATTAGTATGCATATATATATATATATATATATATATATATATATATATATAGCTTCAACAGCAGAATTTTCTTTCATTTGACAATTACTACATACTGCTCTAAAGGTTTTTTATTATACATAGATCTTCATGAATTATAAACATAGCATCTTGAATAAGTGATCTAGAAATGGAACGCACAGTATGACATACAGTGTTAATCACCGATATACTGAGAACACATACATATTTGATGAGGTCATATTTTATTTTAAGAAAAAATCATATATGTGTCTTATATTCTAGTATTGATGCAATTTCAAGTTACTACCTTGTAGGTTTATAGAACTAATGTGACCTTCCCAAGGTGTATGCCTGCAAAAGAAAAATATGCAAGGTACTCTCCCAGAAAATTAAAATTGAACAAACAGAACATATAAAAACTCTTACTTTTATACTTGTCTTGGTATTTGAGATTAATCATCTTTGGGTCTAAATTTAAGTGTATTATTGCATTCATTCTCTATTTCAAGCAGTGAATCTTATGTTTTAGGGTTGATCAGTATGCAAGACAATGTTCTCTCTGATTGATCAGTATGCAGGGTTGGATTACCCAAAGAGAACATTTGGGCATTTTCACTATGTCCTGTGGATTAACCTGCAGAGTATGCATTTTGGAGGGCAGGTATTGAGGGAGGAAACAAAAGTGACTTAATGGTCTGGCACTATGGAAGTTTGATCAACTCCCTGAGTGGAGGTCGAAATGTTTTTTGTGCAGTCACTTGCCGTGTGACAATGATCCTCAGCTCTTTGGAAATAAATGTACTTCAATGTCACCATAGAGTAATGAAACTGATTAAATAAAACATAGTGACAGCCAGTTTTAGTTTCCAAGTGAGAATATTACAGTAATGTTACAGTAATACTGACACCACTAAAAATATTCATTTTAGTGGTGCCAGTTGTTTAATGAGTGCACAATAATCTGTAAATATAAAAAGCACATTCACATGCACTGTATTATATGCTGCAATAAGGATTTTTAGACTGCATCTTTAACTAGTATATATACATATGTATATACATATATATACATATATTAGTTAAGAATGCAGTCTAAAATCATTATTGCAGCATATAATACAGTGCATGTGAATGTGCTTTTATATTTACAGATTATATGCACTCATATATCTACCTATCTATCTATCTATCTATCCATCTATCTATCTATCTATCTATCTATCTATCATCTATCTATCTATCTATCTATCTATCTATCTATCTATCTATCTATCTATCTATCTATCTATCCTAATTGAATCACCAAGAATCACAAAGATTTTCATGATTGGGTTACAGGCATACAATGTTCCAATACTCTTTACCAGAGCCCCCTTCCCTCTACCAATGTCCCCAATTTTCCTCCCATCCCCATGTCTGCCCCTATGGCAGACACCTTTTAAATTCATTTAGGCTCTGTGGTTTACAATACTGTTACTTATAGGGTATCACTTTACTGTCCTCTCTTCAGTCCTACATACCTCTCTAATACCCCCATGCCATGCCAACTGTTTCCTTTAAGCAATAGAACTTTCTCTTCAAGATATTTTATCTTAACACTGTTTTATTGTCTTCTCTATTGCATCAAGGCACTGCAGTTTATTTAGAACTTTCCAAGCACAAATAAAAACAAACTTCCTTGAAAGAATAACATTATTTTTTCAAATACGTATAGCTGCCAGAAAATAAAATTAAACTATTCTAAACTCTTGATGAAATATCATTGAAGAATTTTTATTTGAAACATTGTATGCCTGAAACTCAATTATAAAAAAAATTGTAAGTTCATGGGGCTAAGTAAAATTTGTTTTAATTTTCAGTTTTTATATTAATTGATTCCATTTCTGTTCCACAAATAAGTTAATTTCGTGATTCTTTCTTCGATTTATTACCTTATAATTAATGCCCAATAGATTTATCTACATTGTTGAGAACTTTAGATTTCATCAATTTTTATAACTCAGTAGCAAATTATTGTGTATAAATACATTGGGGAAATAAGGATGAGTTATTTGGTGTGTGACTAATTGTATGGTTAAGGATACAATTGGACTTTCAATGGTGAACTTAATAATCTTACTATCATATATACATATATGTATAGTATATGACTCATTCATAATATATGATATAATGATATAGATTTATATGTAAGTTTTTAATGATACATGCCTCAAACATATAATGCAAATGTTCAGTGACATTAACATTTTTTAGTTATCAAATTTTTGTGTATACTTTGGATTAACTTAAATCTTTAATTGATTATTTAATAATAGGAATATTGAATAACAACGAAATAGATAACTTGCTATAGGGGATTTAGGTAGGGAAAAGTTAATGATCATATTTTCTATTATTAATTGAAGTAGAGAAAAAGTGTCAATATTATAAGAGGTAAATGGGTTCAATTCAATTTACTGATAAATCTAGAGGAATTAAAATTGTATATTAAAAAAAAACCTAAAATTTTCATTGTGAAGGGAATTCAGTTAGCCAGTGATAGAGTCATTATTAAATTTTCATGATTGGGACCGGGCGATAGACAAGCAGGTAGGGGCGTTTGTTTGCCTTGCACGCGGCTGGCCCCATGTCGGCCGGGGTTCGTTCCCCAGCATCCCAAATGGTCCCCCGAGCACCACCAGGAGTAATTCCTGAGTGCAGATCCAGGAGAAAGCCCTGAGCATCACCAGGTTTGACCCAAGAAAAGAGCCAAAAAAATAAATTTTCATGAAAAAAAAAAGTATAAGCAGAAGCACGTGGAATAAATGTAGCTTATTTTTCAAGACCAACTAGTATGAACTTCACAACAGCACCTGACTCAAAAAATAGAATTATTTTAATTATAATAAAAATATTTATCTGTTCTTAGCCTCTATGCCCAATGTGGAAAAAATTACAAAATAAAAAATTACCTAAGGAAGTGACACATTAATCCACTATTAGCATGTACTAGTGGAATGACACCTTTCTTATTAACTAACATCATTGATATTGGACCATGAAAAAATGTCCATAATTAAGTCTACAGATGAGAAAAAGAGAAAAGGTGATGAAAGGGACTCATTATAGAAAAGTATATTTTGAGGTACAGAGATCATCCAGCAGGTGAAGTACTTTCCTTGTGATGTGTTCATGGCAGCAGCACACGTGAGCAGCCAATCAGCACACATATGGTCTCCTGAGCAGCCAATCAGGATACACCTCCTGGGCACCAGCTGAGTGACTCCCAGATCCTTTCATAAAGAAAAAAAAAGTTTAAAATATTGCACTTATACTTTTCTTTTTTAATATTTTATTATGCCACCATGAGATATACAATTGCAAAGATGTTCATGATTGGGTTTCGGTCATACAGTGTTCCAGAACCCATCCCTCCACCAGTGCCATTTCCCCACCACCAATGTCCCCTGATTCCCTCCCACAGCCTGCATCTATGGCAGGTTCTTTATCTCTTTTTTCTCCTTCTCTCTCTCTCCCTCTGTCTTCCTTCTCTTACATTGTAGATTGTTGCAGGACTCTAAGGGCCACTGCATCTGCTCTGGATTGCCTCCTGCAAATCACTTTGTAGATAAGGGGTAGTTTAAATGTGGCAGTTTATCTGACCATGTATGCTGTACTAACTGGTATAAATATTCTCCCATGCTACCACAATCATCGTTGGACTAGCTAGATCTTACCAGCATATTAGCCTGGCCACGTAGGACACCTAAGTAATTAGATCAGAGAGAAATGCTGTTTGCTTCCAAGCAAACAAGCATGGCTCCCTGATATACTCAAAGGCAACTAAAATATAAAACTACAATGAAGTAGAAGAGACTTGTGAAGGCTTGGAGAAATATTTAACTGGCATTAGTATTAGTCTTTGGTACAGAGACATGCCATCTCAGAAACCCCCTTCTCTACCCTATAAAGGCATTTCCAGGCAGATCTTGGCTCAAAACATTAGCATACTAAAGGGCCTAGGTGAGGTACAGGGAGGGCTTACCTAAGGGCATTTGACCCTCCCTGCTTTCCATAACAGTGGGAGGAAGGTCTGAGTTGCAGGGGTATAAACTAGCCAGTTTCCTCTCTCACGGGCTTCTTTTTGGGCTCTCTGTGAGCGCTCACCCTTCTTGGAAGTCTTGTCTTCCCCTTTTACAAAGCCTTTACACGTGGTGGCCGCCATCTTGGCCTACACGTGGCTGGGGTTCTAGCCTGGAATCCTAAGCACTGGGCTTTTCCTTTTGCTGATTTGTATGCCTGAACAAGTGATAAGTGAAGCCTTTTAAAACTGCATCAGATTCCTGAGTTTTCATCCATTTCTCTCCGGCCGGAGGTAGAAGGGAACTCGCTTCCCGGCATTGTCGGGGACCCCAGCGGAGCTCCCGACACTCTCTCCCCTCCCTCTCTCTTCCTTCTCTTACATTGTGGATTGCAATACATACATTTAGAGGTTATCATGTATCTTTTTGCCTGTATTTAATGTTCAGTTCTAGACTGATATAATCTCTTTTGACAATTATTAGCACACTGTTACCTTCTCTGTCTTACCTAACCTCAACTCCCATCCGTTTGTGGTAGATTCCACTTTTGACAAGACCTCCTGATCCATATTTTGCCTGATCTTGGATATTGGTATCATAATATGTGTATATATGTATATATATATATATATATTTATATATTTATGTGTGTGTGTATATATATATATATATATTTATGTCTTGCAAATAAATGCAGTCACTCTATATCTGTCTTTCTTCTTCTGGCTAATTGCACTCAACATGACCCTCTCCATGTCATTCCATTTATAGGCAAATTTCATAACTTCATTTTTCCTAACAGCTGCTTAGTATTACATTGTGTAGATGTACCACAGTTTCTTTATCCAGTCATCAATTCTCGGGCATTCTGGTTTTTTCCAGATTCTGGTTATTGTGCATAATGCTGCCATGAACATAAAAATAGGAATGGTGTTTCCGCAGTGTTTTTTTTTTTAACTCTCCAGGGTATATTCCCAGGACTGGTATGGCTCAGTCAAATATAAGCTCAATTTCTTGTCTTGGAGGAATCTTCATATTGTTATTCTTTTCTATTGAATGCACAGTTTGTTTTTAATTAAATTATGCTTTATTGTTTTGGAAAGTATAGTTCCTTAAAAAATTTTTTGGGTTCGGAAGCAATGGTAGAGCAGGTAGGATTTTTGCCTTACATGTCACTGACCTGGATTTGATCCCCGCATTTCATATGGTCCCCAGAGCTCTGACAGGAGTAATTCTTGTGTAGAGCCAAGAGTACTCCCTGAGCATCACTGGGTATGGCCCCTCCAAAAAATAAAACAAATTTGACCCCAAAATAAACAAATAAACCCCAAAACAAAAAGAAAAAATTGTTTTAGTTTTTTTTTTGGTCACACCCAGTAATATTGTGATCTCCAAACAAATAAACAAAAAAATTGTTTTTTTTGTGTTAGTCACACCAGCAGTTTTACTTCCTGCTCTGCACTCAGATATCACTTGTGGTGTTCAGGGGACACTTTATGGTGCCAAGGATTAAATTCAGGTTGGCGACATACAAGGCAAGAGTCTTTACTCACTGTAGTGCCTCTCCAAACCCTGTCTTTTAATTTGTGAGATATAATTGACTTTATAACATATACTGCACAATGTGACTTCAATATGCTATGAAATGATTACCATATTAAACCGAGGTTGCTATCTATTACTACACATAAATTGTATCTTATGATATGAGCTTTCAAGATATATTAGCAACAATCACATATAAAATATAGTTTCTGTACATAGTCACTATATCATACATTATATAGCAAAGAATTATTTTATAACAGGAAACATGAATTTTAGACCTTTGTATGCAGCTTCTGTGTATATTTGGCTCACTTGTGGCCCCACATTTCTTGCTACTCTTTATTGAATGGAATTTATTGGTACTTCTCCAAGTTGCTTGCCCTCCCATTAGTGCCTTATTCTCTCTGTCATCCCGAACATTTGTAGCCCTTAATTCAGAATCTTCTTTGCCTATTCTGGGGACAACCATACACAATATATAACCTCAAGATGAGAGACATTAGGAATGTGACTCAGAGCTAAAGTGCATGCCTTATATGCCAAAGATCCCTGTCACCACCAAAAAAAGGGGAAATAAATGCTCACTGCTGGAGGGATGGGTGATAGAAAACTGTATGACTGAAATCTAATCATGAATATCTTTGTAACTGTATGTCTCATGGTGGTATAATAAAAGAATAATAAAAAATTAAAAAATAAAGTAAAATAGGTGAATAAAGTCAGACTATTAGGAGATAAGTTATTTTTTGCAGAAACTTTATAATTTAGAACCCATAAAGCAGATATAAGACTTAAGTGTTATGATCTCTGTGAGGGGAAAATCATGGTCCTAATCTCTAACATATATTTTCACTGACAGCTAAAATATCATTGGACTTGCAGTTTATATGGAGTTCATAGTCAACCGAGACATGACTCTCTTGCCCTTCAAAAAAGGCTGAATTCACTTAACTCCAATACCTAAAGAGATTGAAAGTTTTCACTTCCGTTCTTGCAAGAAAAGTGGAATCAGAAAATCAAAGACTATTCTGTAACCCTCCCAAGAGTGGAGGCCATGTGGCAAACTACCACTTTAATATCTGGAGAGACCGGTGTGTCCAGGAACTACAGCAACTAGAATTGCTCATCTGGAGCGGAAGTTGTACAAGCCATAAATAAGTAGTGGCACTTACAATCATATGGACAAAAAATACGGAATTTACTTAATGTTTTTCATTTATTTATGAGTATAGCAGAGCAAAAAGAGTGAAGTTCTTCCAGGAAAAGAGAGAACTTCTTTGTATAGCAGACAAGAGACATATTTGGAGTGAATTTGGATTTGACAGTTTTTCTTATCTATAAAGTTGTTTCTGGTTTAGTTGTTTCATTTAAGTAGATAAAGTACTAGAGAGAAAGACCTGTGTGGAGGGCATTTGCCTTGCATGTGGCCAACCCTGGTTGTATTCCTAGCATTCCGCATGATCTCTAGAGCACTGTCAGGAGTAATTACTGAGTGCAGAGCCAGGAATAACCCTTAAGCTCTATTGAGTATGGCCCCCAAACCAACAAATAAATAAGTTGGATGAGAGGTTAGGGTGATATCAGTAGTATGTCTTGAGTCTCTACTTTGGATGTTCCACTTCAAGAATCAGTAAATAATCTCTGTAAATAACCAGGTAATAAATACTACAGAATTGCAAGTCACATAATATCTTTGAACAACTCTGCTTAGGAAAGTGCAAAAAATCAATTAGAGATAATATGTATACATACCAGAATGGCTGCCTCATAATATCACTTTATTTTCAAGTGGATCAGATACATAGTAGACCTATTACTGATGCATAAGCAGTAGTTTTGTCCTTGAGGAAAAAATGGTGCTATCAAGATTTAATACATTCCATATGTATATGTGAATATAATATATATATTGTGACTGTATGTCTCTCTGTTCTTGTACAAATATATACATGCATGTATACAAAAATATGTATAAGAAAAATATGTATAAGAAAAAGCAAAATTTGAGGACAGTGAAGAGACTATTGCTTGAATTTTTAGAATGTTTCTTGAAAATTCAGTAAGATTATACACAATTGTGAGAAGAGAAAGGAGTTGTATATGTTTCTGTACAGGAGTCACATAATTTAGTTATTTAGTAAAAAAATAAGAATAAAAGTGACAGGTCTACTGTGATGAGGAACGACTCCATAATAGGACACTAAATATATGCATGTGTAAGTCTTACAAAACTCTTTTTGTAGATGCTGATGTTATATATTAGAACAATACAATATTTTTTTGCTCTGGAGTTCCTAGGTTTAAGAGAAATAATTAAAGGGAGCTCAAAAAATGCATTCTGCTTGAAAACTGATAATAAATTTAGTACATATTCTGGTAAAACCAAATAAAATAGTGTCTTGAATGAAATGCTTTATTACATGTAGTTATAAGTATGGATCCCAATTTACTATGGTACCACAAAACCTGAAAAACAGAACAAAATAATAAATAAATAAATCATGCTAAAGACTTTATGTATATGATTTTATCTTGTCCTCACTCTGAGCTTTATGATACACATAGCCATACCATTTGTGATTTAGGGATTACTGATGTGTTCAATCATTAATGCTTTCCCATTACTAATGTGTTCAATATGGGAAGTTGAATCTTAAGGATATTCAATAATTTCTTCTTATTACTTATTTAGCATTTTAAGGAACTTGTAAAATACCATGCTCTTCTCAAAACAATTTTTTCTATTAGACCACAGTACTTTGTTGCTTACATAAAGGAAGCCAACACTGAATATATATTTATGTTCATTCTTTATCAAATTTTAAAAGAAGCAATCTGCAAATATTTACACATTTGAAACTTAAACTTTGTGAAGGATGCTACCACAGTGCCTTTTAACATTAAAATCCTGGGAAAACTTATAAAACACCTGTAATTATTTTCCTCTAGGGTCCATGCCTCTCCTTGTTGACTTACTCTGAAGAGAAAAATCACTGACCTTACTGTTTAGTGTGTTAATGTGCTATAGATCTTGTCAGTAACAGATTTCTACAAACCTTGTAGTTGCCTCTTTCTTGTATTACTCTCTGTAAATGGCTTGCCTTTATACAAAAAACAGTGAGCAGACCCTGATAAACCCAATATATCTATTCATATTGCAGAATATAGATCTTCAAACATTCTTTATAGTCCAAGGATAACAAATAGATCATTATGGCTTCATTCTTTGAATATGAGTTTCCCTAATAAAACTGAGCAATCAATAAAGACTAATAGAGATTATTTCTTCTGTATGACACATTATTATTGGATCAACTTTTTTTTGACCACAGTGTGGGGGCTGAATCTAAAAGAAACCATAAGCAGAAAGCTTTAGGATATGACAGAATCTGGTGGGGAGGACTAGCCGTGCTTAAAGTAAATAGTTTGAGAAGGAAATAGTTAGTCTCTGCTCCAGTTTTCAGAACCACTATGAAAACAAATAATCTGCTAGGTGCCTTTTATTTCATTTTACATATAGAAACTAAAACCATTTACTCTTCCTTTACACTCTAATCAAATTATAATTATTGATACATTAAAAATTCCTTAACAAATATTTCTGCAAACGTTCCAATTTTGTTAATAAATACCATTAAAAGATATCACTACTTTTTTCAAACCTAATTGCTTGAAATCTAATGTTTGACTTTCATTTCAGTAACTAAATACATTGCAGCAGGCGAGAATGAAGCTCAAACTGTGTGTAACCCACTAGACTTCTGCAGCTTAACCTCTTTATAAGTAAGTTCACGTCTGTACATCTTGATTTCTAAATGGTAGTTAGATGCAGGGTGCTTCTCAGCCACGATCCCTTAAAATGCAGTGAGGCATTGTCTGAGCATGCTTTCCCATAATGAACACATTATAGTAATCTTAACAGAAGCGAAAAGGCAAGAATGGCTGCAGTGTAATCTTCAAAATGTTTACATGAGTCTAATGTTGGTCATTTTAGGGAAACTGCCAACACACTCATGCAGCAGTAAACAGGCATTCTGTATTTTGAAAAGTCGTTTAACTTTCAGGATAACTAATTCCAACTTCAGTTTATCTTGCTTTATGTAGAAAAGAGCCATTTGGAATTTGACAATTTAGGAACACAACGTTGGGCAAAACCTCACTTTTGATATGCTGAAGAAAGGAGATGGTGTGCCATGGAAAGACAATGGCAAACAAGTTGCTGTGGTAAGTTGATGAAGCTGTTATTGTTAATTAAGTTTTGAAGATCGCCTCATCTCTGAGTTCTACTTTAGAGAAGTTCAAAGTGATGCTATTGTTTTTACTTTTCTTTCTTTTTCCTTTTTTTTTTTTTTTGCAGAAGAATGGGGTGCTCCAAAGTAGTGCTCAGGTGGTTTAATGAAAGAACCCGAAGAAGAAATGTGCCCTGGATCCTGCAGTTCCATGATTTTCAGGGGTGCTCAGGGGCCCCAGAGGATTTATGATGCTAGTTGAGTGGTGAGCGAGAGGACAATGTGTAACAGGGAATTGAATTCAAGTTCAATGCATACAAGGCATGTGTCCTAACTGCTCACTGCATTCATTTGCTAGGAATTCCTGATATCTATCTGGTCCTTGGTGGATACAAATATAGGTTGATTTAGAATGTACATTATGGGGGCTGGAGCAATAGTCCAGTGGGTAGAGCATTTGCCTTGCTTGCAGCCAACTGGGATTCGATCCCCGGCATCCCATATGGTCCCCCAGCACCGCCGGGAGTAATACCTGAGTGGAGAGCCAGGAGTAATCCCTGAGCCTTGCCAGGTGTGACCCCCAAAAAATAAAATGGACATTATCATTAAGAAGTTTCTGAAAAAGCAAATTCTTTTAACAGCTATAAATATATAATCTGAATAATAATCATTATAGTATTTTGCCAGTCCTGTAAGTGCCAGAAGAGAGGATAAGATAGTTCATCATTGTTAGGTAACTATCTGAATCTTGCAAATCTAACATTGAGCTGGAAGAAGATCTGACATTTGAACACATCAAGATAATGATAAAACATGTGTGATGGAGACATGAAAGTTACAGAACAAGAATTATAACAAAGTTATGTCGATACTTGTATTGTTTTCTCTAAGCATACTTAGACAAATTCTAATGAATAATTTTAATTGGATATTAATGGGGATTCCTGTAATATTAACACACTGTCACATGTGTACAAAGAGAATCTGTGTGTAGAGAATTCTATAACTACAGATGAGAGTGCCCAGTGATCATCTGCTTTGAGAAAAAATGGTCAGTAAAACTTGTGTTTTTTCTAGGTCCTGGAATATTTATCATTTTCCAAAATTATTCTAAAATACAGCTCAGCTTTACAATTGTCATGTAATTTCATTTTTAAATATATCAGATCATATGAATAAAAGATTTGGACTTTGCTATAACTCTACCACAGTTTACAGTAATACCTCAAACACTGATGATTCTCTAAGATCACTAAATGTTGGGGAAGTAAAATTTTCCCAGTAGTTTTTCAGGACCAATTTGTCTATATTAAGATGCAAACAAGTTTAGTGCAAGGCTTTTCACTGCTAGCATTTTTTAGGTCTTTTTGTTTTTGTTTCCTACTGCATTAGGTAACACCCAGAGATCCTGGGGAGCTACTTCCAGCTGGGTTCTCAGAGGTTTTCTCTCTGAAGTGCTCCAGGCACCATGTGGTGCAGGGGATCAAACTTTTGATTCCTGCATGCACAGAATAAACTCAACCCTTTGGTCCTTTTTATTGTACTTTTTCCACCTTTAAATCATTTGTTGAGAAGTCAATAATCTAGGGAGTTTCTCACATTACACATTTTGCTGACTGAAGAATCAATCTAACTTTATACAAACTGAGTGAAAGGTAACAACAGATTAAGTATTGATATTTCTTCACAACTGCCTGTTAGGGTATGCTGGGTGCTCTGACAAAATCCAGGGAGCAAAGTATCGGGATCCCCTTCTGCCCCAGGGCATCTGTGGCCAACAGATGCAGAAAATTGTGAGAATCCAGCAAAGTTTCAAAAAGGCTTTACTCACATTTGTTCTGGTATACAATTTAGTAACAGGAAAAGGCCAGACTTTGGTTCCTGGCTGGTCCCTGGAACATGTAGGTTTAGAATCCTCAGCCAAGATGACCACTACCATGAGCTAAGGTCCAACAGGGAAGAGAAGGAGACATGGAGAGCAGAGGGAGAAGGCGAAAAAGCAAAAGGGAAAAGGGGAAAAGCTTTTATAACATTTTAGTTCAGACCGCCCACAACAACAGAAAGCAGTTAGGAGTCAATCCCTCTCAGGTAACTTCCCAGGACCTAGCCCCATTGAAATGTTAATATTGCTCAGCAAAGACTGCAGGCCCTTGGTAGATGGGGGAGAGTCATCTGAGATGAACTGTATCAGAATACAAAATACAAACCATCTGTACCAATGGTTATTCTACAGCCAGGTATATATTTCTCCAAGCCTTCACAAGATTCTCATCTTTACTTCATAGTTGTTTTGTATATTAGTTTAGACTTATTAGAGAGCCACGATTGCTTGGAGGTAAGCAGCATTTCCCTCTGGTGTAATTATTTAGAGACTCAATGTGGCCAGGTAAATATTCAGGTAAGATCTATCTAGTCCCACAATGATTGTGGTAGCATGAGAGAAAATATTTATACCATCTAATATAGAATACATGGTAAGATATACTGCCACATTCGAACTGTTTTCCACCCCTTATCCTGAAAGTGTCCTCAGGGAGGTAACTCCAGGCAAGATGCAGAGACTCTGGGCAACAGTGTACTGCCACAACGGTCTACTTTGTGCTACAAAATAAGACTTCTAATTTGTCACTGTTTCCTTTCAGCCTAATAATGACAGTCCTCACTGTCTCCAAGGCTCTTGCTGTAATTTTTCTAAATTTTATTCTGGACCAATTCACTTCTTAAGTTAAAATATTCTCATTTTCCAAGTGCAACATCTGTATATTTTCAATTACTGCCCAGGTGTTTGGTACTTTTAATGACACTTGTATGTGACTCCAAGTTCACTACTGACAGAGTTTGATATTGATTGGATTGAATCCTATGTTTAATTTATTTTTACACAATCCCTTCTGCTTAATCATTCTATTACAAATCTTCTGTTTTGTACAATCATGTTCTATTCTGATGTCTTCTTTGAATTTTAATTATACACTTCTCAGCTTGTTGCTCTGGGTTCTTCATATTAAGACTGTAGCAAAATGGCAAAATTGAATGTAAATGCATGAACATTTATATGTGTAAAAACATGGAATTTACAAGGAATATAAATATAATTTCCTTAAGATTCAAGTAAAGCTTATTTTTTTAAAGAAGAGATCAAGAGTTAACATTAAATTCAATTAAACTGGATTAAATTGTTTATTCATCCAATCAACAGCAAAAGAAAAATTCTAGACTTAAACATCAAATTTTACAAAGATTATTTCCACTGACTATTCTCTAAATGCCTAAATATTATCACAAAATTTCATATGAAGTGTAGAATTTTTTATTCGCTGTGATCTTTAAACTGAGGACAATATTAGAAATGGCTAAAAGCTTCACAAATAGAACTAAAGTTCCATGTCAGTCAGCATATTATATATTTGGCGAATAGATACCCAATAGATAGTCACATTGGCCAAATACTGTGATATGCTGACTGACATGCATTTGGAAGCACTGTATTTACTCTTAAAAAAAATTAATAAGTCTGTGCTAGAGAAATAGCTCAAGTAATAGAGCATGTACTTGGCATGTGCGAAAATTTGACTTCGATCCTCAACAAGTACTTTGTGGGGTATCCCTAATGGCCACTGAGCACCACCAAACTGGAGCACTGAAATATTAGCTCTGAGCTGAAAAGCATTGCATCCTGGTGATGGTCCTTGCCCCACTGCTCCAAAAAGGCTCAGAGTGGCCCTATAAAATAGAAGGAAATTAAAAATTAATTGTAGTGATAATTGTTTGTAAAAATTAATTGCAGTAATAATTAATTGCTCAGGAGGAAGAGAGCAGCATAGAATGCTTTCAAAAGCATCAAAGAAATACCTAAAAGGACAAAAGAACCTCTGGCTGCGGGCACATCTCTTCAACTCCACCATTCTCCCTGCATTAACATATGCCTCAGAGACCTGGGCCCTACAAAAAAGCAGGATGAGAACGCTACTCGGGTCTCCAAAAGAGGAATCGAAAGAGCTATCATTGGAATATCATGACTCACTCAAATGAGAGAAGGAATCCGGAGTTCCGACTTCTGTCGATGATCCAGAGTCAAGGACGCTGTCTCGTTTGCCAAGGAATCAAATATCAGATGGGCTGGACATGTAGTGTGATTTGGAGACGACCGCTGGACTAGAGCCATTACCAACTGGATACCGCAGGGTGTCAAAGATTACGTGTCCTCCCACCTACAAGATGGTCAGACTACTTTGTCAATACCCTGAATGAATGGTTTGAGGCTCTTTGTATTCCTGAAGCAAGCAGATGCCATTGGGCTACACTGGCACATGACAGGGACAAATGGAAACATTACTCTCACCCGCTTAAGCAAATCGACAAATAACAGGATGTCAAGTGGTCAAGTGATCAATAATTAATTGTAGTAAAAATTAATTGATAGTAATAAATTACTATCACATGCAATTCACATACATGGGTTCACAACCTTGTATCTGATTTACTCTAGACCAGTTGATTTTTGTTCCAGATAGTTTAGCCTTTTGGTTCAGAGGACTCTGGAGCAGAGTTCTTCAAAAATGCAAATCATGGCTTACTGTTATCATTAATAAATTAAGTAAACCCCTATCTTTACTTTTATACTGAAATATCATACAAATGAAATTATTTCTAATACATGTAACAGAGTTACGAGTTAAATTTTTTTCAGTTTGATATATGTGTGGGTTTACCTCCCACCCCAGAATATTCACATACACATATATGCATACTGATATAGATATTGACCAAATCTTAAAAAGGAAGGAGTCTCCAATATACCTTGTACCTAGATCTTTCTAGTAGTGATAATTTATCCTTTAAATTGTACTGAGAGGAGTAGCATTACTTAGTGAGCTTGACATGAGAAAGACGTAGTAATCTAAATGGGAGGGATAGAAAATTGGAGAAAGTCCTTTGCAAGTAATTTTTCACATGGCCTCTATTTTCACTTGTATAGAAAGTGAAAACCAGCAAGGTGGAGAGGTGGGGATAAAGAGAAGGAGATAAAAGGGAGGCTAACAAGATGAAATGCAAGCTGTAAAAGTGTAATCACCTAGAATACTTCTATGTGCTTATCTCAGCAGGCTGATGACAATCGCCTTGCAGTGTAATAATGAATTGACTGAGTTATCCTGAGAACTTATAGAAGATGTAAGACTCAACGGATATGAAAGATCTCCATAAACATTTGTTTTAAATATTTGTTATGCTAGAAATTATGCTCTGATACATTATAACTTTGGTATATGTAAGTATATTTAAATCTTATCAATTTGTAGGCATTAAGATTGCAAAGTAATAACTAACGTGAGTTAGAAGAGCAAATTACCAAAGACCAAGGTAATAGCCTTTGCTGACAGAGCAGGGCACATAGCAGATAGCAGAAAAGCAATAAAGGCACTGCATCTCAACCTCAGGATGGCCTTTGATTTTGTCCCCTATGACATACTCATCAACAAGCTGAGAAAATATAGCCTAAACTGGTATTTCTCAAACTATGTATTGTGACCGCCAAGGTTATCATTGAAATGGTACCAAAGAGGTCACATGTTTGCAACTGCATTTTCTCTCCATAGTGTCTGAACTAGAAAGCCTGTGGAAATAGAAAATTTTTCTAAAAAGATTGTACTCATTCCTTTTTATCTCCAGAAAATTCTCCTTCCCTTTATGCGCGCTCACACACACACACACACACACATGCACGCATGCACACACACAGGTACCCCAAAGAATATTACATTGGTCTTTGATAATTTGCTCTACTAACTCATGTTAGTTATTTCTTTGCAATCTTAATGACTACAAATTGATTTTATGTTGATAAGATTTCAATATACTTATACATGCCAAAGTTACAACGTATCAGTGTATAATTCTCCAACTATTGAAGAATATCAGTTCCTCTTCTGGGCCCAGGGAGAGAGATGGATTGAGCTTATTCTAGCTTTAATAACTCTCAGTTCCCAACCCCATCAATATGGTCAAAAGAAAAAAACTATATATACCCAAATAAAGGTTAATAATAACTAAATTTTATTATCTATAATATTTAAGTATTTTATATTGGTTTAATATGTGAAGTGCTTTATATGAGAATATTTTTATTTAACAAACAGCAGTAGGTACTATTAATAACTCATTTAATCCTCAAACAACTCAATGAGATAGATATTAGAGGAAATCTATGCTCACAGAGGTGAAGGACATGAATGTGATTGAATGCTCATCATGGCAGAGATTCATTGGTTAAATTAAAGTAGGGTAATTTGAGTCTAGAATGAGTCCAGACTTTTAACTTTGGGTCTATGCTGCAGGTGCCAAAGTAGACACCATTTGACACATAATGCACTCAGTCATGGCAAACTATTTGCGGAGTTAATTTTATTTGTTAATTTGACTAACTAAGGATGTCCAGTAACTAAACATTAGCTCAAAGTTTGTTCGAGGGGTTTTTCTGGGAGAAGGCATGTTTGGCATTGGTAGGCTGGATAAGGTGTGAATGCGTACCACCTCGAAGGGAGTTGGGCATCATTCAAACCCTTGAGTGCCTGAGTAGAACAAAATGTGAAGGGAAGTTAAATCTGTCTTTCAGTTTGTCTACCTCAATCGGCATGAGCTGAAACATTCATCTTCTCTTTCTATTGTTAATCAGTGCTCCTGGATCTTGGACTTTTCAATTCAGAACAGATTTGGACTAATAATAGTAAAGTCTCAGTGTTTTGAATCTCAGTCCAAATGATAACAAAGGATCACCTGGTTTACTAGTTGCCTGTGGATGCCATGAACTCTTCAGGCCATTACTTCCTCATTCCATACTTTTATAAACCAATCACCATAGTAAATATTATCTGTATCTATATTTTGAAATATATCTGCCTCACCTTCTACCTAACTAATCTGCTATTATCCTATCTTCATCTCTGGAGATCAAGATCTCAAGATCAACCGATTTCTATACTCCTCTAAACTACTTGATTTTGCAGTTGATGAAACTGATGTTTAATGAGATTAAGTACCTTTGTAAAGAAAATAAAGACATTTTGAGATGTGTGTAATTAGATATAAAGCAAATGATTACGTTCCTGATAATTCAGTTATCACAATAAACTGGTAAGTTCATTTTCAGGAAGTCAGAAACAAGTTTTTGGACAGATGTTTTGAGGCAGTTGTTAAGTTATAAATGTTAATGAGAATGAGAGAGCAGTCCAAAGGAAAATAAAGTTTTGCTGAGTGCCACACATGTTCAAAGGACTAAAATGATCATGTTTTCCTTGATAGTATCAATTCAAACATTTAAATTTTCACAGGAGATATATTTTTCTTGAAAAATAAAACCATTTTTAAAAGGGTAAATGAATTTGAATACTTTTACATGAAGAAAATTGATTTGATATTTAACTTTAAAATGTTTTGGGGGTAATAAAAGAAACTTTTCTATTATAATCATATCAAAAGAAAGTTGAAAACTCATGTGACCTTAAAAAGGAAAAAACAAAATTTTCAGTATCTGTACATATTTTTCACATTTTTCAGTGAAAATTTACACTAAATTTACAGTAAATTTACACATTTGATTTCAAATTGGCCCTATCTTCATTTCCCTCCTCTACCTGGTCTTGCATGTTCTGTAGCTATATATTTGTAGAGAATTGTGTTTTCAGGGGACAAATAAAAGCAAGAGCGTTTTAGAAGTGATTATTTCTTCTTTGCATAGTGAGTTTGTCTATGGCAGCAAATCTGTTCAGAGCAGCACTCCCGCTCTTCTGTATGTGACAGATTGTCAAATGAAATGTTTATTTTGCCCTTTTTCATTTTCTTCGTTCATTTGTTATCCCAAAATAGAATATTTAGCTTTTATATACTACACGAGGTCACTTCCTATTTTTCAATGTTCTGCTTGTTTTCCTAAGTGAGAAAATTATATATGGAAAGCTGTAATGTTTCAAAAAGTCTACAAACATTTTGGGAAGAAAAATTAGTTGAAGGTCAACTCAAAGGAAGTCATGTACAAATCTAATTAGTGTCACTTCAGAAAATGAGAATAAATTCTAACTATTTAGCATGTGTCTAAATTCTTTGTCTCTACAACACAGAATTGTGTTAGGAGGGACTTTAGTAACTTTTCACAAATGCCCAACAAATAAAAGAATGCCTAGAGATTTTTGTGAATTTTTATATTGGCTCCCCCAAAAATGAGACTATCGACCAAAATAAATTACAAATGGGTACTTTTAAGATCTTTAAGAACATCAATAAAGATTTTTAATTTGCAATATAAAGACATTTATTTTATTTATTTAAAAAAAACAGGAACTATTTTTCATGTTAAATGTACAGATGCATTCTAATGAGAATTACTAAATATGTAGATAAAGACGTAGAATAAAAATATTAATAGGAGAAAAAGTTAACTTACAGGAGTATAAGTCTAAGTGTTTATGAAAGGTCAGTGTTATTGGTGAATTATGAACAAATGAGGAGAACGGAGCAAGGTATGAAGTGGGAGATATACCCCAGGTCTTGAGAGTTCTTGTGCATTATACAAACAGACTTTAGTTTCATTTGAAAGTTTATTTTGGGCTGGGTGATAACACAACGGTAGCTTGCTTGCCTTGGGCCGACCTGCAGCTGACCTTGGTCTGATCCCCTGCATGCCATATGGTCCCCTGAGCACCACCAAGAGTAATTGTGAGTGCAGAGCCATGAGTAATCCCTGAGCGTCACCAGGTGTGACCACCCCCCAAAAAAAAGAGTAAATTTTAATGGTGAAATGTGCATATTGCATAAGTTCTCTTGAATAACAAATATAAAATAATAATATCATATTTGTAGTTACTTAAGTCATAGTAGCTTGCAGTTCACAGTAATGCAAAATTCTGGAAGGATGTCATCTTTTTAGAAAGTTAAATAGGGGGCATGCAGCCGACCCGATTTCAATCCTCGGCTGCCCATATGGTCTCCGAGCACTGGCAGGAGTAATTCCTGAGTGCAGAGCCAGGAGTAAACCCTGAGCATTGCCAGGTGTGACCACCCCCCCCCAAAAAAAAAAGAAAAGTTAAATAGGATTGGCTTCATTTTACAGCTTTTGACCTGAGGATAGGACACCTTTTAGGCCAGCCAGTCATTAAAACACCCATTGAAAACTTCGTATCTGGACATTCAAAAATCAGAAGAAAGTGGGGCCGGAGATATAGTACAGCGGGAAGGTACAAGTACAGTTGTCTTGCACTCAGCAGAACCAGATTCAGTCCCCATCATCCGATATGGTCCCCCGAGCACCGCCATATGTAGTTCCTGAGTGCAGAGTCAGAAGTCACCCCTGAGCATCACTTGGTGTGGCCCAAGAACAAACAAACAAAAAAAAAAATCAGAAGAGAGTTGAGAGCAATATAATCAGAACTTTTTAATATATTTTAGTAATTAGAAAGTTAGAAAACAATGGCTGTGGACAGGTAAAATGAAGCTTCATCTAATGGTGCCTTACTTTCCCTGACTTCCGAATCACGTATGTACAGGGGCAGGAGAATCAAAGCACCTAAGAAGAACATAGCAGGTGAGCAGACATTTGAACTGTTACTCATTCTATACACTTTATAAACCTAGTGAAATAAAATTAAAATCTGAAAATAAGGAAATGTAACAGCAGCATTTTCCCAAGAAATAAAATTACTGAGTGGACTTGAATAGAATTATCTAAATTATCTGGGATACAATTAAAAATAATTCAGCAGAAAAGGAATCAAATAAAAGTACCTTGATTGAGTCAAATGTTGACTTGAAAAAATGTTATCAGTACTTTATTATAATTGTATTCAATCACATAGTGGAAAGCATGGTTGTAAACTATATATGTATCTTAACAGAAAAAATACTTTAAAAGAACTATAAATTTGTAGATAAAATACTTTAAAAAACACAATAATTTTGTAGATGAATTTTTAAGTTCTCTAAATTTTATAGAGTGATAAGAACAAGTAAAGAATAGTAAGCCAAATATGGAGAGAATAGAGTCCAATTACTGCTCTCCTTCACTACGGCGTTTTATAATTTTTACATATCTTCTTGCTTGCCAGGGGATTTTCTTTCTGTGTTTCCTGGAAAGATGGTCAGTAGTGACAAGTTCATTTATCTGTTGTTTGTTTGAAAGCTCATATTTTCTGCTTAAAATTATATGATAACCTAGTGCAAGAATTTGGTGATTTTTTTTGGCTTATTTGTGGGTCACACACGGCGATGTTCAGGAGTTTTTCCTGGCACTGCACTGAGGAATTATTATGGTCCCCTGGAAGTTCTGGGGACCATATGGGAGAACGTGGATAGAACCAAATCGGCCTCATGCCAGGCAAATGCCCTGCCAGCTGTGCTATTGCTCCAGCTCCTGGAGATCTTTTTTAATTCAGTGTTTTATGTGTATCATGACAGTCCCTTCAGTCTTACAGAGCTTCCCATAGGGGAGCTGCGGAAAACACTGACAGTAGTCTTAGAGGGTCTCTTTCATACAGAGACCCTGTATGAATGACCTTGCTTTACTAATTGGTTCTTAGGATTCTGTATCTACATTTTGTCATTTTGTTTATAATATTCTAGGTTATATTTGTCTAGATTTGGTTTATAATTATCTGAGCTACCTAGATCTCTGCATCCAGCTGCTTTTCAGTTGTGAGAGTTCTTGATTATCTTTTCTTCAAAGAAGATTTCTACCATTTCTGTCCTTTCTCTGTCAACACTTTTCTATCTTGAGTTTACTCCCTTGAGTTTACTCTATTTCAGTTTACATACTCTGGCACCCTTCACCCTTCTTGCATCTCTGTGTCAGCTTCAAAATATTGTCAATATATAAGTCTTCCTAAAACTAGTACAAAGCATACAGTCATCTAGTCTAAAGCAAGAGAGAAATCAAGGCGATCGGAGAGGAATTATAGGCATATTTTCTGGTCCTTTGCCTCTCTTCATAAAATTATGGGAACATTAGTCATCTATCACCTTTCTGTCCCAGTAAATAATCTATATACACAAAATCCTCCAATTCATTAATACATTTTTTAGTGGATTGATAAACAAAGGACTTTTATTTTATTAGGGCATTGCCAGGAGATAATAGCATAATGGTGAACAAGACATCGACAACAGCGTTCATGTGTCCTATCCTGAAAGAGGGGCTATCGACGAAAGTTTTATCTTGAGCATTTGTTCAAGAACTACAGAAAGGGTGAATCCTTGTGATATAGAATTATACTGGAAATTAACTGCAATTCTGAGGACCTATTTCAGAACTACTAAAAAAACATTTTTTTAATTTTTTTTGGTCACACCCGGCAATGCTCAGGGGTTTCTCTTGGCTCTGCACTCAGGAATTATTCCTGGCGGTACTTGGGGGACCATATGGGATGCCTGGGATTGAACTCTGGCTGGCACAGGCCAGCTGCGTGCAATGCAAACACCCTACCCACTGGACTATAGCTCCGGGGCCTACTAAAAAATTTTAAACTAAGGCCAGGATGTGAATTGAGGGGCAAAAATGATCAGTTGGAGCTGTCTTAAAAAGTACAGTTTTTCAGGAGTTGAATATTACCTAAGGTTCAATATGACCTTATCAATAACCACATGGAATACAATGTTGTTGTTATTACTCTGACCCTTGAAATGGTGTTTCCAGAAACACTTAGTGTTTATCAGTGGTTATATATCACTGTCTGTCTTCACTGTCTTCCCGTTCATCATCGATTTGCTCGAGCGGGCCCCAGTAACATCTCCATATGTCCTGTCTCATGCTAGTAGAGCCCAAGGCATCTGCTTGCTCCAGGAACATAAAGAGCCCCAATCCATTCCGGAATGAGGTCTATAATTGTTATTGGTATTTGGCATATATCAAATACAACACGGGTAGCTTGCCAGGCTCTGCCGTGCAGGTAGCATACTCTTGTAGGCACCTCTAAGTCCAGCATTTATTGATGAACCGTGAGGCCGCTTATAGGCTGGTCTGCTGGGTGGAGGTCTGACGCGAGAGAAGTCCGGATGTGGAAAATGGAGGCCCTCATGGGTGGGGGTCTTCTGGCTTGTTGCGAGGCTCTGCTGGGATGGTGGGCCAGGGCTAGAGAGAGAGTTCTTTCATTATATTGGATTACGGTGGTAAACTCGCAGACATGGGGCAGAGCTGCTACTGGCTCTCCCTGTGAACAGCCGCTCATGAGGCGCCCAGGAGGATGGTGGGTTCTAGCCCTGGCCCACCATCCCAGCAGAGCCTCGCAACAAGCCAGAAGACCCCCTCCATGAGGGCCTCCATTTTCCACATCCGACTTCTCTCTCGTCAGACCTCCACCCAGCAGACCAGCCTATCAGCGCCCGGCTCATCGAGTTCCACCCTGCAGCAGTCTTTCTTAAATCCGGCTCAGGTATGCCAGTCCAGAGACTTGCAGACATGGGGCAGAGCTGCTACTGGCTCTCCCCTGTGTCCAGCCGCTCATGAGGCGCCCGGGAGGGATGGTGGGTTCTAGCCCTGGCCCACTATCCCAGCAGAGCCTCGCAACAAGCCAGAAGACCCCCACTCATGAGGGCCTCCATTTTCCACATCCGGACTTCTCTCTCATCAGACCTCCACCCAGCAGACCAGCCTATCAGCGCCCGGCTCATCGAGTTCCACCCTGCAGCAATCTTTCTTAAATCCGGCTCAGGTATGCGGGTCCAGAGACTTGCAGACATGGGGCAGAGCTGCTACTGGCTCTCCCTGTGACCAGCCGCTCATGAGGCGCCCGGGAGGGATGGTTATATATACAATTTTCTAAATGGGAATTTGGCAGGTAAGGTAGTTCATGCAGAAAGCAGGCATAAAACATTAAGAGCTGTAGTGACTCAGATGAAGGAGAGCTTCTATATACATATCCACGATTTTCAGTACTCTATTGAATATTGATGATATACATAGTGACTTGAGCAAAATTTTGGGTATTCTCTTTGATTTAGTTTCCTTAACAAAACAATTCTGTAGGGCCGGAGGCGATAGCCCAGCGGGTAGGGTGTTTGCCTTGCACGCGGCCAGCCCATGCCGGCATGGGTTCGATCCCCGGCATCCCATATGGTCCCCCGAGCACCGCCAGGAGTTATTCCTGAGTGCAGAGCCAGGAGAAATCCCTGAGCATCGCCGGGTGTGACCCAAAAAAGCAAAAAAAAAAAAAAATCCCGTATCTCATATTAACAATGGATTAACTTAAAGTTTGGGTATGCAGTATTATGATGTTGCAAGAAGGAATAGTAATTTCAATCACTTGATCACTCAATCACTTGACATCCCGTTATTCATCAATTTGCTCGAGCGGGTGCCAGTAATGTTTCCATTTGTCCCTGTCACATGTCAGTGTAGCCCAATGGCATCTGCTTGCTCAAGGAATTTGAAGAGTCTCAAACCGTTAGTTCAGGGTCTTGACAAAGAAGACTGATGATCTTGTAGGTGGGCGTCCACATGATCTTTTGATGTCCCATGGGATCCAGTCATTAATGGCTCTAGTCCAGCAGTTGTCACCAAATCACATTACATGTCTAGCCTATCTGATTTTTTTTGATGCCATGAAAAATGAGACAGCAACCCTGACTCTTGATTGACAACGGAGGTTGGAACTATGGATTCCTTCTCTCACTTGAGTGAGGCATGATATTCCAAGCATAGCTCTTTGTCGGGAAAGCTGCCGGTGTCCCCAACAGTGCCGGGAAGCGAAGTTCCCTTCTACCTCCGGCCGGCGGGGGATGGATGAAGACTCAGGAATCCGATGCAGTTTTAAAAAGCTTTACTTATCACAGGTTCAGGCATACAAATCCGCAATAAGAAAAACCCTGTGCTTAAGATTCCTGGCTAGAACCCCAGCCACGTGTAGGCCAAGATGGCAGCCACCACGTGTAAAGGCCCTGTAATGAGGAGACAAAGACAAGACTCCCCAAGAAGGGTGCGGGCTCACAAAGAGAGAGCCCAAAAAGGAGATACGAGAGGGGTAGCAGGCTAGTATTATACCCCTGCAACTCATATCTCCCTCCCACTGTTACGGAAAGCAGGGAGGGTCAAATGCCGGCAGGTAATTTCTCCCAGCACCTCACCTAGGCCCTTTTATATGCTAATGCCTTGAGCCAAGATCTTCCTGGAAAAGCCTTTCTAAGGTAGAGAAGGGGATTTCTGAGATGGCTTGTCACTGTACCAAAGTCTAATACTAGTACCAGTCAAATATTTCTCCAAGCCTTCACAAGTCTCCTCTACTTCACGGTAGTTTTGTATTTTAGTTGCCTTTGAGTAGATCAGGGAGCCATGCTCACTTGCTAGGAGGCAAACAGCATTTCTCTCTGGTCTAATTATTTAGGGATCCTACGTGGCCTAATGCTGGTAAGATCTAGCTAGTCCCATTATGATTGTGGTAGCATGGGAAAATATGCTACCACAATCATAGCATGGGAAAATATTCATACCAGCTAGTACAGAATACATGGTCAGATAAACTGCCACATTTAGACTTCCTATGAAGTGATTTGTAGGCGGCAATTCAGAGCAGATGCGGCGGCTCTTAGAGGAGTCCTGCAACAGCTCTTAAATTATTTTTTTGGAGACCGAATAGCGTTTTCACCCTGCTTTCATAGACCCCAGGTCTCTGGCGTATGTCAATGCAGGGAGAAAGGTGGAGTCGAACAGATGTACCCAGAGCCAGAGGTTTTTATTCTCTCTCTTTTTTTTTTTTTTTTTTGCTTTTTGGGTCACACCCAGAAATGCTGAGGGGTTAATCCTGGCTTTTTCTCTCAGTAATTACTGCTGGTGGTGCTCTGGAGACCATATGGGATACCGGAGTCAAACCTGGGTTGGCTGCTTGCAAGACAAACACCCTACATACTGTGCTATTGCTCCGGCCCAAGGTTCTTTGTCATTTTAGCTATTTCTTCAATACTCTTCAAGGCATTGCACAACATTCTTTTCCTCTGGCACAGCTCAGGTTTTAGGTTGTTCATTATGTTGAGTTCTCGACCTAGGTACACATAACTGCTGCATTCAGAGATGTTTGTTCCATTAAGAGTGAATGGAGCATCTGGAACTAGTTCATTTTTCATGGACATTGTTTTGTTGAGATTCAGCTGTAGACCTATCTTTCCACATTCTTGGTCAAAGTCAGCCAGCATTTGGGCTCCTTGGCTAATGCTTGGTGTTATTGGAATGATGTCATCAGTGAAGCGTTGGTGGTGTAGTCGCCGTCTATCTTCACTCCCATTCCTTCCCATTCTAATTGTAGCATGACATTCTCTAGGATGGTGATGAAGAGTTTTGGTGAAATAGTATCAACCTGCTGAACCCTTCTTTTTAACATCAATGATCACTTCCTTGTAGAATGTTGAGATCCTGGTGGTGAATCCGATATACAGCTCATGAAGGATCTTGTTGTATTGGTTTTGAATGCCCTGTTTGGCTAGGGCTTCGATGACCGCTTCAGTCTCAACAGAATCAAAGGCTTGCTTTAAATCAACAAACATTAGATAGAGCGGCATCCTGAACTCCCTACAAACCTCAATGAGCTTGGTTACAGTGTGGATATGGTCGATTGTGCTGAATCCTTTACGGAAGCCAGCTTGCTCGCATGGTTGTCCTTCATCTACTGTTCTGCCAGTCTTGTTCAGAATGACCCGAGTGAACAGCTTGTAGATGATGGACAACAGGCAGATGGGGCGATAATTGCAATATCGTGAATGTCTCCCTTCTTGAACAGTGGAACTGTCCTGTTGGTTTTCCATTGGGAGAGCACCTTGCATTCTGACAGGTAGTGTGTGAAGAGCCGAGCCAGTGTATTGATGAGTGCTGGTGGCAGATTCTTCAGGTGTTTGGGCCTGATTTTTTTCTGGGCTTGGTGTTGTTTGCTTCTTAACTGTAGAAATGGCATGTAGGATTTCAGAAGGGAGAATGTTGGGAAAAACACATCCATCCTACAGAATTTGGTATTGGCCAGGGTGACGTGGCTATCAAAGAGATCTGAGTAGAAGTCATGGATAGTCCTCATTGCCTTTCTGGAAGATGTGATAGGTCTATCAGGACGTCGGAGAGCAGTTGTCTTGGCCTTATATTTTGCAAAAGACAGGCAGGTTTTGCAAATGTCTTTCCTGGCTTCTGCTGCATTGGCCAGTACTGCTGCTCTTCTCTCTTTAAGGTCTTCTCTGCACTGCTTTGTGAGTTTGGACATTAGCATGGACTAGAATGGAGCGAACAGGGTGAGAGATTTTCTGAGTTTATTATGTCCACCAAGACCATTCATGGTAATTCGCAATTCCCTAAGGCTAAATCTAAGCGTTGGATTGGGAATCTCCCTTTTGGACAGTTCCACAATGAAATTGTCCATATCATATTCAATCGGTGATTGAATATGCCAGGTTTTGCCGGACCGATGTTGCTGTCGCCCCAAAATTCCAAAGAGGATAGGACCACTGTCTCCTTCATGCAAAATTCTATTTCACAGAATGGGGAGAAAAGGCTGCAAAGTATAAGAAGAGAACTCCCAGAATGACCACCACTGAGGTTGTCTGAAGCTCATAGCTTTCACATTGGCAAATGAGCAACAGAGTTTTTGAAGATAGGAGTCCTTTTGTGGCTTTCTCTCTTTCTGTGTTATTCGCGACAATCATGGAGGTGCTAAAGCAGTCGTTTGTATTCTTCACCAATGCCGCCAATGATGGCATCTTCCCATGTTGCTGCAATGGTGCCAAAGAGCCCTCAGTGGTGGTCATTTTGGGAGTTCTCTTCTTAAACTTTGCAGCCTTTTATCCCCATTCTGTTAAATAGAATTTTGCACGAAGGAGACGGTGGTCCTATCCTCTTTGGAATTTTGGGGCAAAAGCAACATCAGTCTGGCAAAACCTGACATATTCAATCATCGATTGAATATGATATGGACAATTTCATTGTGGAACTGTCCAACAGGAGATCCCAATCCAACGTTTAGATTCAGCCTTATGGAATTGTGAATTACCATGAATGGTCTTGGTGGACATAATGAACTCAGAAAATCTCTCACCCTGTTCATTCCATTCTAGTCCATGGGTCCCAATGTGGAGTTCTTCAGCCTATCTCCTCAGTCCTTTCTTGGCATTAAAATCACCAACTATGATCTTATAGAAGGTGTGATATTTTTTATAGAACTCCTCCAGTTTCATGTACAATTTCTCAATTTTTTCTTCCTTGTGTGTGGATGTTGGTGTGTAAACAATGAAGATAGAAACTGCTGGCAGTGAGCCACATCTCTTCAAGTATAATGGTCCTATCTGGTTTGTTAGGCATTCAAAATTAATGCTCATGGCCAGGTTTGTGTTGGCAAGGACACTGACACCACCGATGTCTCTTTCATCACATATTCTGAGGAATATCTCTTCTCTGGTGTCATAAACCCTGTGATACTATTGATGCCTTCTCTTCTCGTTCAGAACAATGATTTTGTAGTTGATATGGAATCACAGATTAACTACTGCATGAGGCTCCTGTCTTCCTTGGTGAAGTTCCTGGTCCAGGGTAGCACCCGCTGCGGTATGCCGGGAGTCTGGTATCCCGAAACCAGTCCCACAGTGCCTGCTGCTGACGGGTTGCTCCCTCCAGAAAAAAAAAATGATGAACCATACAAAAAAAGTTTACTTAACTATAAAAATCTAAGACCCCTTTATAATTCTTTCATTAAAAATGATCAATATTAAAATTTTAGTTTTGTGTTAGTTTAGAATTTGAACACTTTGTGTTTCCCTTCCTCATTACCACTAATGCAAACTTTGTTGCTCAGCAGGCTATGGACAAAGTGAATTAGAATTGAATTCAGATGTTTCCGCCTAAGCCTCAGGAACGAAAACTCATTTGCATAGTATAAATCATACCCTTGGATTTTTTCAATCTTGAGGTCTTGCTGAGTAACAAGTTGTATAATCTTGGATAAGATTTTTCAGAATTTGGTATTTTCTGCAGGGAAAATAAATTATATGATGATTGAAGGTGAAGAAAATTAACAGAAACTTGGAAATAGTGTATAGTGTTAGCAGAATATCCTTTCAATATTATATTTGAGACAATATTTGAGAAGCTTGGACATTTAATTATTCAATTAGGTCCTGGGTAATTGTACAAAAAAGTTTAGAATCGGTTTTAAAAACTGGTCTATAAAAAATCTGCTTGGGGAAACTCTGAAATCTACTTGAGTATATTTTGATACATTTAGTAACTTATTTCTTCCATTTTATTCTAAATTAAAGTGCAAAAAGCTTGCAATTATAATTTAAATTTGACTTATTTTACAGGTTTTGGCAACATTTTTCTCCCAAAGAAACATATAAAATTATTCTGGAAACAAACCCCACACTTCAATAAAATTTAAGAAAAACCACTGAGGGCATTTGCTTTTTTTTAATAAACAATATACACAGCTGGTAGCAATGTTGGCAAGGACACTTGCCAGAAAGCTACATATTTGCTGCTACAAACTGTTCTGTTCACCCTTTATCCAGTAACAGCTGGTAAAATGGTATTTAAGAACAGTTTGATTTAATCTAATGAGAAACTATGCTGCAATGCATGATGCTGCTTGCAGAAAATAATTGGACAAACATTGATTTTTTATGTAGCTATAATAGCTACACATTCAATAAATAGGAATTTATATGCATATTTATTTGGCAACATTCCTCTACACGAAAACTAGTGATTCATTCTTACACACACACACACAAACATGAACACATACATGCTCAAGCACAAATCCATACATATGTATTCCTGCATATGCACATGCAAAATCCTCATAAATTAGTATCTATTGTATAATAAATATGTTACATTTTAATTTTATTCCTTCTCAAAGAAAAATATTAAAATACCATTTTAGATTTTATAACTGATTTTGACAATAGAGCTATCAAGAGAAAAGGAACCAGTTTTGGGGAAGATCCCCAAACTCTGAGAGAAGCAAGCTAGACTCACTGTATCATGTGGATGAAAGAACAAAGACCAACAATTGTCAGGGCCTGGAATGACTACACAAGCCTGTTGAGTCTTCACTATCCCACTCTGGAAACCCATTGAAGAATAAACACTATGTGGGGTTGCTTGCACATGCAATAAACATTTTGTTTATTTTTCTTAGACCTTCACAGTTCCCAATTTTACAGGCACTGAACAAGTACAGTTGAGCTGGTGGTATTTCTGTCATGACTTACTACAGAAAATATTTAAAACCACAAGCAAACTTTTCTTACCAAAATTTGAATCAGATTTTATTAATGCACATGGTTACTCTGGTTTGCACAATTACTAAAAATTTTAGATGATATCCAAAGTACACTTCTTAAAGAAAAAGTGTATTGCTTAGGATTGATATATATTTATAAATTTATATATATACATATTTATTTGCATATATACATACAAGGTCACTTGCAAACTACTCTATTCTCTAATTACTTAATGTAATTTTAAACCTGCCTTCCACCTTCATTTGCAACTTTTACTTTATTTGGCATTGAATTTAGCAGGGCAGTATTTGGGCCTCAGTGGCAGTTCTCAGATCTTTTTTTCTGGCTGAGTCCTCAGGAGTAACCCAGTGAGGAAAAGTGTGTGGTTCTTGGAATCCAAATCACAGGTTGCATGCAAGTCAAATACTTTATCTCCTCTACTGTCTCTCTGGTCCTAGATTTCAATTTGTTTTTGGAATAGATAGAAGGGGAAATGTAGAACAGCAAAAACTTCTTAAGAGAGAATAAAAATGCCCAGAATCCACATTTCTGTGATGCTTGCAGCAGCTTCTGATAATGCACTTCAAGGGAAGCAGTGACCAAATATACGAAGACAGCCCATAGACTGAGAGAGAGTATTTTTTCAACCTCTTATCTGATGAAGGTTTGGTTCCAAAGATCTACAAAGCACTGATAGAACTTTATAAGGAACACAACTAACCCTATCATAAAGTGGGGGTGAAAGATGAATACAGATTTCCTCAAAGAAGACATAGAGATAGCCAAAAGGTATATTAAAAATGCTATCCATCACTTATAGTAAGTCAAATGCAAGAAAAATAGGATATCCTTTCACACCAATGAGACTAACATACAAAAACAAAATTAACTAGCATTGGCATGGATGTGGCAAAAAAATTCCTCATTGACTCTCTCATTCATTGTTGGTGGGAATGTTGACTGGTACAGCCTTTAGGAAAACAATATGGACATTCCTCCAAAGACTAGAAATTGAGCTCCCATTTGACCCAGCCATACCGCTCCTGGGAATATAACCTGGGAAGCCAAAAATACACAACAGAAATACAATTTGCACTTTTATTTTCATAGCAGCACTATCCAGAATCTGGAAACACCGGAGTGCCCGAGGACTGATTAATGTATAAAGAAACTTTGATAAATCTACACAATGGAATACTATGCAGCTGTTAAGAAAAGTGAAGTAATGGAATTTGCCTATAAATGCATGGATATGAAGAGGGTCATGTTGAGTGAAATTATCCAGAAGTAAAAAGACAGATATAGAATGACTGGATTTATTTGTATCAGATGTCTATATCTCTCTCTCTCTCTCTATCTTTATCTCTACCTATATCTATATATATCATATATCCATGTTTTGCCTGACCTTAGATATTGGTTTCATACTATACATATATTTATACATTATATATATATATTTCATACTATATATATATATATATATAAAGGCCCACAATTTTAGTCAGAAAAGTCATTTGCACTCCCTTCATTGCAACTTTACTAATAATTGCCAAAACATGAAAACCCAAGCGCCCCCAAACAGAGGACTAGACAACACTACTTGGCTACAAGAAAAAGATGAGAACCTGTAATTTGCAGCTATGTAGATGGATCTGGAGAGTATCATGTTTAGAAAGAGGGGCATGCACAGATTGAATCTTGTTACTTTCAGAATATAAAGAAACATTGTAGAGGAATAGCAAAATCCCCCAATGCAACATATATATACACTATATATAGTGTTACACTATATATATACTATATATATTATATATATACTATATATATTTCATACTATATATATAGTGTTACTATATATATATAGTGTTACACTATATATATAGTATGAAACCAATATTATATATAGTATTGGTCAGCCAGATATATATACATATATAAAATGATATATATATATATCATTTCAAGCCCAGACATACATATACATATATAGTATGAAACCAATATCCAAGGTCAGGCAAAACATAGATCAGAAGATTTTGTCAAGGTGGAATCTACCACAAACGTGTGGGAGTTGGAGGTAGGTAAGAGAGAGAAGGGAACAGTGTGTTAATAATAGTCAGAAGTGATAATACCAGCCTAGAACTGAGCATTGAATACAGGCAAAAAGATTCACATGATAACTTCTAAATTGTAATCCACAGTGTGTAAGAGAGAAAACAGAGAGAGAGAGAGAGAGAGAGAGAAGAGAGCCTTCCCCCCATAGAGGCAGGCTGGGGGGGAGGGAATTGGGAACATGTGGTAGGAAATGGGTTCTGGTGGAGGGATTTGTGCTGGAACACTGTAAGACTGAAACCCAAACCCAAACATGAACATCTTTATAATTGTATATCTCAAGTGGTATAAACCAATGCTAAAAAAAAGGGACCCTCATTCACTGCTCCAGACAGTATAAACTGTTCCTGGCCTTTTTGGGAAAACAATATGGGTATTCCCAAATAAATGGGAAATGAACTTCCATATAAGCCACCAATTCCACTTCTTGGCAATTATCCATAAGGTCCCACAATTTTAGTCAGAAAAGTCATTTGCACTCCCGTTCATTGCAACTTTACTAATAATTTCCAAAATATGAAAACAACCCAAGAGCCCCCAAACAGAGGACTAGACAACACTACTTGGCTATAAGAAAAAGATGAAAACCTGTAATTTGCAGCTATGTAGATGGATCTGGAGAGTATCATGTTTAGAAAGAGGGGCATGCACAGATTGAACCTTCTTACTTTCAGAATAAAGAAACATCGTAGAGGAATAGCAAAATCCCCCAATGCAATAGAAACTGAGACCTTGCCTTCAGAAGGAAGCTTACCACTGTTGGTAAGGACAAGATTGGTGGTGGGTGGGCGGAAACTACTGAGAAAATGATGTAGGGAAGTGGATTTTGATAGAGGGCATAAGCGCTGACATATTTTAAGCATAAACCGAAGTGTCTGAAATAAAACTAAAAAGAAGAAAATTGTAAAAAGTACCTAATTGGACAGAGATAATGTGATTAATATGTTTAATAGACTACTTAATCACTTCGATCACTTGAATCCCGTTATTCATCGAGGTTGCTCGAGCAGGCACCAGTAACATTTCCATTTTACCCTATTACATACCAATGTAGCCCAATGGCATCTGGTTGATTCAGGAATATGAAGAGCCTCAAACCACTCTTTCAGAGTCTTGACAAGGAAGTCTGACCATCTTGTAGATGGGCGGCCACGTGATCTTTTGACATCCCGTTGGATCCAGTCGGTAACGGCTCTAGTCCAGTGGTCATCTCCAAATCGCATTACATGTCCTGCATCTGATTTTCGATGCCTTGGCAAACGAGACAACATCCCTGATTCTGGAATAGACAAAGGTCAGAACTCCGGATTCCTTCTCTCACTTGAGTGAGGCGTGATATTCCAAGCATAGCTCTTTTGATTTCTCTCTGGGAGACCTGAATAGCATTCTTATCCTGCTTTCGTAGAGCCCAGGTCTCTGAGGCATATGTTAATGCAGGGAGAAAACGGTGGAGTCAAAGAGATGTGCCCGGAGCCGGAGGTTTTTTGTCCTTTTAGCTAGTTCTTCGATGCCTCTGAAGGCATTCTATGCCGCTCATTCCTCCCCTGCGCAGCTCAGGTTTTAGGTCATTCATCATGTTGATTTCTCGACCTAGGTACACGTAACTGCTGCATTTAGAGATGTCTGCTCCATTGAGAGTAATTGGGGCCTCTGGAACTAGTTCATTATTCATAAAAATAGTTTTCTTTAGATTCAGCTGCAGATCTATCTTTCCACATTCTCTGTCGAAGTCAGCCAGCATTTGTGCCACTTGGCTAATGTTTGGTGTTATTAGAACCATGTCATCAGGGAAGCAGAGGTGTTGTAGTTGCCAACCATCTATCTTCACTCCCATTCCTTCCCATTCTAATTGTTGCATGATGTTCTCGAGGGTGGCGCTGAAGAGTTTTGGTGAAATGGTATCACCCTGTTGAACCCCTCTTTTGACATCAATGATCACTTCTTTGTAGAATGGTGAGATCCTGGTGGTGAATCTGTAATACAGCTCACGAAGGATCTTGATGTATTGGGTTTGAATGCCCTGCTTGGCTAGGGCTTCGAGACCGCTTCAGTCTCCACAGAATCAAAGGCTTTCTTTAAATCAATGAACATGAGACAGAGCGGCATCTTGTACTCCCTACAAACCTCAATGAGCTTGGTTAACGTGTGGATATGGTCAATTGTGCTGAATGCTTTCCGGAAGCCAGCTTGCTTGCATGGTTGTCCTTCATCTAGTGTTCTGCCAGTCATGTTCAAAATGACTCGAGTGAACAGCTTGTAGATGACGGACAACAGGCAGATGGGGCGATATTTGCGATATCGTGAATGTCTCCCTTCTTGAACAGTAGAACTGTCCTGCTGGTTTTCCATTGGGAAGGCACCTTGCATTCGGACAGGTAGCATGTGAAGAGCTGGGCTAGTGTATTGATGAGTACTGATGGCAGGTTCTTCAGGTGTTTGGTTCTGACTTGGTCTGGGCCTGATGCTGTTCCCTTCTTTACTGACGAAATGGCATGTTGGATTTCAGAAGGGAGAATGTTGGGAATGACATATCCATCCTGTGGAATTTGGTATGTGGGTGGGTGGACATGGTTATCAAAGATATCTGAGTAGAAGTCATGGATAATCTTCTCCATTGCCTTTCTGGAAGATGTGATAGATTCATCAGGATATCGATGGGCAGTCACCTTGGTCTTGTAGTTGGCGAAGGACAGGCAGGCGGTGTGAATGCTTTTACTGGCTTCTGCTGCGTCTTCTAGTATTTCTGCTCTTCTGTCTTTGAGGTCTTTCTTTATCGCTTCTCTGAACCGCTTTGCAAGCTTGAACATTAGCATTTGGTCACCTGAGGCAAGCGCCTTGCCACGTTGGCGAATGAGCTCGAGAGTTTCTGAAAACAGGCATCCTTTTGTGTCTTTCTCTCTCTCAGCATTCTTCGCACAATCATAGAGGTGCTGAACCAGTCGGTTGTATTCTTCATCGATGTTGTCAATGATGGTATCTTCCCATTTGCTGCAATGGTGCCAAAGAGTTCCCAGTTGGTGGTTGTTCTGGGAGTTCTCTTCTTAAACTTTGCAGCCTTCCCTCCCCATTGCGTGAAGTAGAATTTTGCACAAAGGAGACGGTGGTCCGATCCTGTTTGAAATTTGGGGACGACAGCAACATCGGTCAGACAAAACCATTGATTGAAGATGATGTGGTCAATTTCATTGTGGAACTGTCCACCAGGAGATTCCCTTGTCCAACATTTCGCTTCAGCCTTCTGGAACTGTGAGTTCCCATGAATGGTCTTGGTGGACATGATGAATGCAGAGTGTCTCTCACCCTGTTCGTTCCATTCTAGGCCATGGGTCCCGATGTGGAGTTCTTCAGCTGATCTTCTCAGTCCTATCTTGTCATTAAAATCACCAACTATGATCTTGTAGAAGGTGTGATCTTTTTTTATAGAACTCCAGTCCCATGTAGAATGTCTCAATTTTATCTTGCTTGTATGTGGATGATGGTGCGTAGACAATGAAGATAGAAATTGCTGGCAGTGGGCCACATCTCTTCACGTGTAATCGTCCTATCTGGTTTGTTAGGCATTCAAATGAATCAATGTTGATGGCCATTTTCGTGTTGACAAGGACACCAACTCCACCGACTCCTCTTTCGTCACATGTTCCAAGGAACAATTCTTCTCTGGTGTCAAATACAGCTTGATGTGACTGACGCCTCCTTGTCTCAGTAACCAATGATGTCGTACTTGATCTTTTTTGCTTGCAGCATCAGATCCTCAATATATGCTTCCGATGCCAGTGTACGTGCATTGAAGGTACAGACAGTCATTTTAGTCCTTCTTCGCTTTGGCAGCCTAGGTTGGCCAAGAAATTTTATCAGGCACTGCTTGTTCACCTTTCTTACTGCTGCCCTATTAAGGGCTTTTTTGGGGTCAGAAAAATAAACATTTTTGTTACTGGTTTTGGCATATCGAACAGGCATCAAACAGCTTGCCAGGCTTTGCCGTGTGGGTGCTATACTGGCATTACCTTGTGGGGCTCTCTCAGAAGGGTGAGTAAATATTCATGGTAATTTGGAGGTAAATTTCACGGCTGCTATGAGGCTGCACGGAAAGCTGGTTCTGCTCCGCAGAGTGTATCTGTGTCTGTGGCTCAAGCATTCCTGGGCTTGAAATATTCTCCTCTGAAGGGCAGGTCTCTGAACGGTGGGTCCTTGCAGGCTGGGTTTCTGACAAGCCAGGCTGGAGACTGGCTTAATCTCTTGGGCAGAGATTTTACGAGCTGCGGAGTGTGGATGGTGAAGATCGCTGCCATCAAGGTGTTAGGGTTTCTCTGGGTTCTTCTGAGGCTCTATTAGGATGGTGGACTCAGGTCAGAAGTCGCTCTCGTCGTCCATGGAATGCAGGGGGTTCAACAGGGAAAGCTGGTTTCTGCTCTGCCGGGTGTACCTGTGTCTTAGGCTCAAGCATTCCTGGGCTTGAAATACTCTCCTCTGAAGGGCGGGTCTCTGCAGAGTGGGTCATGCACGGTGCTATTTTTTTTAGAAAAATGACTACTTTTTTTCTAAAAAGCACATAAATGTTTATGCCATTACATAAACTCTACAACAAATATCAGGATTCCTTCTGGGTTCTGGGACATTTCAGCATAAATACCGTTACGATAACAATGCTCATGATCTCATCGTCACTAATCATCAGAGAGATGCAAATCAAAACAACAATGAGATACCACTTTACACCACAGAGACTGGCACATATTCATAAGAGCAAGAACAACAAGTGCTGGCATGGATGTGGGGAAAAGGGGACACTCATCCATTGTTGGTGGGAATGCCGGCTGGTACAGCCTTTCTGGAAAAACAATATGGACATTCCTCCAAAGACTGGAAATTGAACTCCCATTTGACCCAGCCATACCACTCCTGGGAATCTACTCTGGGAAACCAAAAATACACAGCGGAAACACCATCCCTACTCTTATGTTAATAGCAGTATTATTCACAATAGCCAGAATCTGGAAACAACCAGAGTGCCTGAAAATCGATGACTGGATAAAGAAGCTTTGGTATATCTACACAATGGAATACTATGCAGCTGTTAGGAAAAATGAAGTTATAAAATTTGCCTATAAATGGATGGACATGGAGAAGATTATGTTGAGTGAAATTAGCTAGAAGGAGAGAGACAGATACAGAATGACTGCAGTTATTTGCATAACATAAATATATATGTACATGTTATGATACCAATATTCAAGGTCAAGTGAAACATACATCAGGAGGTATTGTCAAAGGTGGAAATTATCACAAACGTGTGGGAATCAGAGGCTAGATAAGACAGAAAATGGAACAGTGTGCTAACAATTGTTGAGGGTACTAATGCCAACCTAGAACTGAGCATTAAATAGAGGCAAAAAGATACACATGACAACCCTTTAATGTATGTTCTGTAATCCATAGTCTGGAAGGGAAGGAAAAGAAAAAGAGAGAGAAAGGGAAAGAAATAAAGAACCTGCAATGGAGGCGGCCTAGGGGGAGGGTGGAGGGAATCAGGGACGTTGGTGGTGGGAGATGGGCACTGGTGGCGGGATGGGTGCTGGAACACTGTATGACCAAAACCCAAATATGAACTTTTTAATTGTATATCTTTGTAATTGTAAAAATAAAACATTAAAAAAAACAAAAAAATGCTTATGAATGTTAGGGTTTTTAAATAAAAGAAGAGGAGGGAGAATTGTGACTCCCACCACGGGGGAGGGGGGAGTCCCAAGGCCCCAGGCTCAAGGGAGCCCTGTGAATTCCCGGGCCCTAACAATTCTTGGGGATCGGTGGTGACCATAGCAGAAGATGCTGTGTTCTAGCAGAGTCTCTGGCAGTACTCACAGTCCATTAGTGCCCCCAGCCTGTGTCCAGGACCAACACCATTGCCCTTGACCAGTTGAGGGAAGAAAGAACAAGGCCAGAGTTTCCCGAAGGTTACTTTGAATAAGTCTTCTGTTACTTGTTTCTTTTGGCTTCACCTTGCTGCTCACTGCAGGACCCTCTCTCCAGGACCTCGGTCTCTGTTCCAGCAGGCTCTTCTCCTCGATGCATCTGTGCAGGCTCCTCTGTACGGGCCTATCTCTTCCAAGTCCCAGGACCTCTCTTTTCATGATCTCTTTTCTTAGGTCCTTTCTGTTCAGGTCCTTTCTCTTCAGGGCCTCCTTTCTCTTCCTGTCTCTATCTTAGTCTTCAACTCTATTTCCTCGATTCACTTTTGGCCTGTTGCCTCTGTTTCTCTGTTACTCTGTGTCCCTATTTCTATTTCGCTGTCTCACTGGTTCTGTTGCCTTCTTGCCCTAGTGCCTTGTAGCTCTGTAGCCCTATAGTCTTGCTGCTAGCTCTCGAACTCAGGCACCAGGCCATGTGGTTCTGGTGCTGGCCCTCTGACCTCGATGACAGGAGCAGCTTCTCCCCCCTGATGTTGGGATATCCATTCAGGCACCAGGGACGCTATGACCCAGGTGGTGGCCTTATAACCCAGGCACCAGAGGCTGCTGCTCTCTCCATCTGGAAGCTTGGCCAGATGCTCTCATGGGGCCCATATCAATAGTCTCAGGTCAGGTTCAGAATCCTGACTTCAACTGACTAACAATTTTACAACTGGCGTTCCCCTACATTGGAGATCAGAAATACCTTTATTATTTGACCTAGTCCCATTGGTTTATTTTTGTTGTATTTGTCATTGTTGTTATCTCATTGAAGATTCCACTGTGGTCAATTTCCTGGCCAATTCTTCCAATATCCTCTTCAGTGTATTTTCAATTCTGTTTTAATTTCATGCTCATTAATTCACTTTGAGTTTTCTTTTCTAAAGGTGGTGAGATATGGTTCTAATTTCTTTCTTTCTTTCTTCCTTCCTTCCTTCCTTCCTTCCTTCCTTCCTTCCTTCTCTCTTCCTTTCTTTCTTTCTTTCTTTCTTTCTTTCTTTCTTTCTTTCTTTCTTTCTTTCTCTTTCTTTCTTTCTTTCTTTCTTTCTTTCTTTCTTTCTTTCTTTCTTTCTTTCTTTCTTTCTTTCTTTCTTTCTTTCTTTCTTTCTTTCTTTCTTTCTTTCTTTCTTTCTTTCTTTCTCTTTCTTTTCTTCTTTCTTTCCTTCTTTCCTTTCTTTCTTTGTAATTTGTGGCTATCCAGATTCCCCAAATCCATTTGTTAAAGAGGTTTTCTTTGCTTCATTTCACACATTTAATTCCTTTCTCATATATTAGTTGGCTATAAATCTTTGGATCTAAGTAAGTAATCTGAATTCTATTCCTTTGGCCTGCAGGTCTATCTTTACTCTAGTACCATGCAGTTTTATTTTTTCAGCTTTGTAATATAGTTTACAGCTGGGGGCATGCAAATACTCCCATAGTCTGCTTTTTTTAAAGATTGTTTTGTATATCAAGGGATTTTTATGGCTACATAAATTTTTTAGTAGAGTTTGTTGCATTACATTGAAGAAGTCATTCTAATTTTAAAAGGTATGGTACTAAATCTGTATAGTGCCTTGGTTAGAATGGTCATTTAACAATGTTTATTCTTCCAACTTATGAAGAGGAAATGTCTTTCCATTTACTAGTGTCTTCTAATTTTTTTAAGGAGTGATTTACCGTTTTCACTGTATAAGTTTTTCTCTTCCTTATTAAGTTGATACCTGGGTATTTGATGATTGGGCACTGTTCCTATCATCTGTGAAAAGAGTGTATTTTTTTTCCATTTCTTTTTTCTTCTAGTTCATTATTTGTGTACAAGAATACCACTAGTTTTTTTTGTATTGATTTTGTATCCTGCTATTTTATTGTATTTATTATGAGTATTTTGTGTAGGCTTCAGTGAAAAAATCTCAAGTTCTAGTAAAAAAGACACCGTACTGAATGAAAAAAATAGTTGAACATAGATGAAAGTGTGTGTGCATATCAGATGCTTATAGTTGCAACTCAAATGAAGGGCTGGCTGATAAGCAAGATGTACAAAGTTCTCACAAATCTCAACAACAAAAAAATGACCCCATCCATAAAATGGACAAAGAAAGAAATAGACACTTTCCTAAATGAGATATATACATAGCCAAAAGGATTATGGAAAAGTGCTCATCATCATTCAAGATTAGAGAAATGCAAATAGCAAGAACAATGAAATAACATCTCATGCCAGTGAGAATACCACCTCTGCAAAAGTCTAGAGGCAAACCGTGTTAACAAGGTTATGGTGAGAAAAGATCCTTCAATTGACTTGGTGGAGTGAGGAGAGAATGTTGTCTTGTTCAACCTTTATAGAAATTAATATGAAAATTTAACAAAAAAAGAATTGAATTATGATAGAATCCAGCAATACTTCTTCTTGGCATTTATTAAAAAATGCAAAAATATTAATTTGAAAGGACATGTGCATGCCTATATTAATTACTGTATTTGGAACAGTAGCCAAAATATGGAAACAACCTAATGACCAAGTACATATGAATGAAATTGTAGTACGTATACACAATGAAATACTGTGTAGCTCTAAGAAAGAACAAAACCAAATTATTTGCAGAAACATGGATGGGCCTACAGGATTTCATGATGATAAAGATAGCAAGAAGAAAGTGATAGATGCAGATTGATCTTTCTCTCATATATGGGCCTTAAAGATACACAACAAGGTTGCAAGAGAGGTTCAAGGCAACATTACAAGTAACTAATGCACACATTTGAGTTGGAGGGTGAATTGTTAGAGAGAGGCAGTGGAGTACTTGGGAGAGAGAGTGGATACAATAGTGTTGGGTGTGGTGTTGCAATTCTGTGCATAAAAAACCATCATCAATAGTATATAAAGCACATAATGTCAGTAAAAAATAATAAGAGAAGACCAGAAATATATATCGTAGGCTGGAACCCTACAAATTACTAGCTTAAATTCTGAGTTACAGAGCAAAAGAAAGGTATATAATTTAATGTTATTCATATTAAATTATATGTTAATATAATTTATATATTTAATGGTTTTCATATTAAATTATAAATTATATTTAAATTCATATTAAATTAAATATTTCCCATTATTTTGGGTTCAATCATGTACACGCAAATTATTTTGAATTTTTTAAAAATTGTTTTATTATACCACCGTGAGATACACAGTTACAAAGATGTTCATAAGATGTTCATATTTGGGGTTTCCGGTCACATAATGTTCCAGCACCCATCCCTCCACCAGTGCCCATCTCCCACCACCATGTCCCCATGTTCTTCCCCCTCCCCCAGCCTGCCTCTGTGGCAGGTTCTTAAAATCTTTCTCTTTCTCTCTCTCTCTTTCTCTTTTCCTTCCCTTCCACATTGTGGATTAAAAATACATTAAGAGGTTGTCATGTGTATCTTTTTGCCTGTATTCAATGCCCAGTTCTAGGTTGGTATCAGCACTTTTGACAATTATTAGCACACTGTTCCATTCTCTGTCTTACCTAGCCTCTGACTCCCACACATTTGAGATAACTTCCACCTTTGACAAGACCTCCTATTCCATCTATTCCATGCTTCATCTGACCTTGGATTTTGGTATCATAATATTTACATATATATGTATATATATTTATGTCATGCAAATAAATGCAGTCATTCTATATCTGTCTGTATCTTTCTGGCTAATTTCACTCAACATGATCTTCTCCATTTCCATCCATTTATAGGCGAATTTCATAACTTCATTTTTTTCTGACAGCTGCATAGTATTGATTCTCGGACACTGGTTGTTTCCAGATTATGGCTATTGTGAATAATGCTTCTATGAACATAAAAGTATGGATGGTTTTTCCGCTGCGTATTTTTGGCTTTCCAGGGTATATTCCCAGGAGGGATATGGCTGGGTCAAATGGGAGCTCAATGTCTAGTCTTTGGAGGAATGTCCATATTGTTTTCCAGAAAGGCTGTGCTTACATGACGTTTCCACCAACAATGGATGAGTGTCCCCTTTTCCCCACATCCACGCCAGCACTCGTTGTTCTTGCTCTTTTGAATATGTGCCAGTCTCTGTGGTGTAAAGTGGTATCTCATGTTGTTTTGATTTGCATCTCTCTGATGATTAGTGATGATGAGCATTTTTTTCATATGTTTTTTGGCCATTCGAATTTCTTCCTTGCTGAAGTTTCTGTTCATTTCTTCTCCCCCATTTTTTGATGGGGTTGGCTGCTTTCTTCTTGTAAAGTTCTACCAGTGCTTGATATATCCTGGATATTAACCCCTTATCAGATGGGTATTGGGTGAATATTCTTTCCCATTCTGTGGACTGTCTTTGTATCTTGGTCATTGTTTCTTTTGAGGTGCAGAAGCCTTTTTAGCGCCATGTAGTCCCATATGATAATCTTTTCTTCTAGTTGTTTGTTAGTGGTGTTTCTTCTTTGAAGATGTCCTTAGCTTCAATGTCATGGAGGGTTTTCCTATGTTTTCTTCAATTTACTTTATGGATTCTGGTCTGATATTGAGATCTTTAATCCATTTTGATCTGATTTTTGTACATGGTGTTAGACACAGGTCCAAGTTCATTTTTTTTACATGTAGCTGCCCAGTTTTCCCATCACCACTTGTTGAAGAGGCTTTCCTTGCTCCATTTCATACTTTTTGCTCCTTTATCAAAGATTAATTGTTCATATATTTGAGGTTGCTTGTCAGGTCATGTCATGTATTTGAGTTTGTTTGTTACTTGGGGAAACATGCGGTGCTGGGGATCAAGATTAATCCTCCCAAGTACGAAGCACACTAAGCCTATTGGGCTCAATCTCTGGCTGAATAAACAGCATGCTAGAAAACTATGGCATGAGTTCAAGAGGAACGATATAAGAATTATCAGAGTCTAAGAAGAACTGAATGGCAATATGATGAGGAAATAGTAGTTTGGTGGGGAAATGTACACTGGTGGAGGGATGGGTTCTAGAACATTGTAGGGCTGAAACAAGGTCATGAAATACAGTTACAAACAGCTTTGTAACTGTATCTTTACGGTGATTCAATTAAAAAGAAAAGAAATCATTGATAAGAATTTCCCCAAATTGAGGATTACAGGCTTTGAGATCCAAGAGGAAGGAAGCACCCCAGTGAAAACAGACTCAACCTCAACGAGAAAAACTCCAGGTCACTTTGTAACCCATAAAGCAAAATACCAAGACAAAGACAGATTACTGACAGCCACAAGATACAAAAGGAACTTACATGCAAATGAAAGTTCATAAAATGTACTGCAGATCTCTCAACTGAAACTCTGCTAACTGGAAGAATATGGAGAGATATAGTACAAAATTTAACAAAATGAACATGTCAACATGAACACTCCATTCAGCTACATATCATTTAGATGTGAAGGAATTTTAGAGCTTCATGGACAGGCAACAGATTAGGGATTTCATAGCCTGAAACCAGTTTTGCAAGAAATGTTAAAAGAGATTCTCTAAAAGGAAAGACTTACTTGCCAACATGTGGCATTGAGTATGACACTCAGAATGGTGTGTATGGCCGCCCTCGACTAGATGAGGAAAGGCATGTTTAATGCTAGCTTGTAAGGGGTTTTACACATTTTCAGTAGTGAATTAATGCCTCTTTATATTAGTTAAAATCACTTGGCAATCAATCATCACACATTGACTTTAATTGATTTATTTTCTCATAATTCCGTTTCTTATTCCATTAAGTTTTGTTGGAGCAAGTAATATAAAATAAATTAGTTATATGCCTGCCACGGGGGCACTCTAAGGCTGGAAAGGAACCTCGGGACATTGATGGAAGGAGGACACAAGCTGTAAGAGTGGAGTTGGGATATTGCATGCCTGAAACAACTCTATTATGAATGAATTTGTGCTGTAATAAAAATGAAAAGGAAAAATATAAAGAAATGGCATTTGAGAAAAATGTAAAACAAAATAGTTCTTCATTCTGTTGTGGCAAGTGGCGCTCTTCACTATAAATGATATAAAAGTCTTTGTTGCCCAGCGGTAGGGCGTTTGCCTTGCATGCTGCCGTCCTATGCCGACCAGGGTTCGATCCCCGGCATCCCATATGGTCCCCCGAGCACCGCCAGGAGTAATTCCTGAGTGCAGAGCCAGGAGTAACACCTGAGCATCGCCGGTGTGACCCCAAAAAAAAAAAAAAAAAAAAAAATAAAATAAAAGTCTTTGTTATCCCTAATGAAGGATATAAAATAAAGTTTATATGAGAAAAATATAAAGTTATGTTCTGGTTTATGAAGGTATCTCATTTCAATTTTTGACTGTTTCATTTCAGGGAATGAGGAAGGGAAAAACAGAAAGCATTTTGTTTATAAAGGGTCACCATGATTATTGCACTCACATCAGAAGAGAAGTCATGAATGTATTAGGTTGAAAATATCTAAACTCAAATGTAGTTTAAAAATCTTAATATTCATACTTTTCAGTCCAGTTTATCAATGTAAACAATAATGTTCCCATGCAGACCTCATCTGAGAGTTTAGAAATGGTTGTTGCTTTAATATGCACCTTATTATAATCTTATTATTCTCTTGAGGGAGAAGAGACAATTCAAATTTTTATTTGCTCGTGAAATTACTTTGGTCTCTGTGTTGGGTTGGAGAGGGAGAAGAAGAGTTGAAAATTTCAGAGCCCTTTGTGATATCAGAATGAATAGCAGATAGGGCGAGCAACCAACACTGTTCTAACAGGACAGTAAGGTAAGAGGAGTAACAGCTAACAGGAGAGGTAAGTCAGAATGGGTAAGAGTAAACACTCAGTATCACTGCGAACTTTAATAGAGTTAAGGATCTACCTAGGAGGTTTATGAATCTTTTGCAAATCAGTTTATTTATTGTTAAGTATGCATTAAGTATGCATTTCTTCACTGGTTAAAAACGGAGAATAGTGCTCTTATTTCACCACCCTAGTATTGAAAATTGCAGTGATATACATAATATTAGCAAGGGTAGCACACAAATCTGTGAAATGAGAGAGTTTATTCTCAGAAATAATAGTCTAGTTCAGTTTTAACCATCTACAAACTAATTTTTGAGAATCAGTTTGGTTGGTTCCTAGTAGCACATTTTTGCCAATGTAGAGTTTATCTCATTCACATCTTCAATAAATTTCAAAATAAGTATCTTTAGGTTCATTTAAAAGTTCAGTTCATCAATAGTGAGGCCCGGAGGACACAGTGTTGAGTATTTAAGTAGGTTGGTTGCATTTTTTTTTACTTTCCTCCAAAGAATTAGAATGCATCCAACATATGTGTCTGTTAGCAGTGTTTGTTAAAAAGTGGCTTGAATGTAATAGAAGGGATATTTAATTAGATGCTTGATTTGAAAGTTTATGTTTGAGTCTCTGTTTAAAATTTAAAATAAAATTACCAGTGTTATTTTGGCACATGGAGGCATTCTGGTCAATGGACAATGTGATTCTTTTTTTCCACCTCTTTTATCCTTATAAGTATCTAAGTAAGAAGTATTGTTATCTTGGGAAGAATGAAGCATAATGAATAGAGATTATTTGTTTCTTTGCATCATTAGGTTCATTTCTGTACTGCTGGAAATCAGTGAACAACTATTTATTCAACATCCAAATAGGTTATCTACTTTAGACCATCAGTTGCCACAAAATGCATTTTCTATTAGTGTCTTTTTTTACTCTGTAAGTAGCATTGAGTTTAATCTACAATTATTCCATACCAGAAACTCTCACTGAAGTCAATGGGTGTCTCAGAATAAATTTGATTGCGATTTGCTCCATTGAGTAAATGAATGAAATTTGGCTTTTATTAATTTGGAATTTCCCTATTAGGATCTGAACTTCCTAAGCATCTTATAGATGTGTTTTTCGTATACTTATGTGTACCCAAAATGACAAAGGAGGAAGTCATTTTTCTCCACCAATGGGGAAATACAATATACCGATAATGTATTTTTCATTCTGAGATAAATATCTGAAGTTTTTTTAAATGTTAATTTTAAATAAACTCTTAGACAATCAAGGAAAAATGCCATTTTAATTGATTCTATATTAGTAAAATATAATACACTATGAATCTACAAAAAATTTGTGTCTATGCTGATGAAGCTTGTGATTATATTCTTCAGGTTTGGTTTGCAAAGCTAAGACATCTGTTTATCCAGTGTGTACAGAACAACTCTCATGTCTTCTTATCTCTGAAGATTTCAAAGGCTTTTATTCTGCCTTAAATCCTTTGAAGAAGCAGTAATCAAAGACAAAAATTATCAGAGGTACATTTTTATTTCCCAAACAATGAAATAACAACACCATTCTCTTTGGATTTCAGGCACTAACTTGAAATTTCAAAATTGGAGATTTGCCACTTAAGTCAAAACGTGAGATGGATAAATAGTGGTTGAAAAGCAAACTAAGAAAGGATATCCTCTATCTCAGATTATTGCATAAATTTAAATTAAATATGTGAATAATTAAAAATACTACGATGCACAACATCAAACAGCATGTTCTAGCAGAGTGTGACATAATGCATCTGGCTGGTGTGTGAGTTCAAATAAAAAATAGTTTGAGCATAAAGTTTTAATTTGAGTGTAGCTTGGAATTGCAAAAGATGAAAATAAGAGCAACGAGAATCCTAAAGGTGATATTAAAGTGAACTGCACCATACAAAAAGAGCAAGAGCACTCTTAATAAAGCCATGCTTAAGGGACTGAAGTAACTGAGGTATAAGCAGTCTTTACAGCCCTTCATTAAGCTTCAGAATATATAATATGACCTTCAGTCCACTGAAACCTGTGTGTTAAGAAGCTGTATTATAACTCATTCTATCATCGTCTTTCCAAAGTGAATGATATAAAAATAATATCTGTTGCTCTTTTGACCCTGTTTTTTTTAAGAGTAAAGATTTTGAGCTCTGACCTCTTTCTGCATTAGGAAAATTGAAAGTAGCCTGCAGGATGGATGGGTGATGTGGATAGCTCCACCTGGGGTGGAAGAAGTAGCAATGTTGCAGCAAAAAGAACAGGGGAACTTACTTTTTGAGGCCCCCCTGAAATTAGAGGACAACATTATATTATCCTTTCTCTAATAATGACAGCATGGTTGCTCACAATTTTTTGAAGCTAAAATGGCCTAGGATTAAGTTCTAGTCATTGAAGCAACATATAGTGACATTTTTTTAAGCCCAAGGATGTATGGCTTATCACACAGTGGTAATGTGTTGAAGACAGTATTAGCAGTGCGTGGAGGTAAATGAACCAGAGGAAAGACTCAGGGTTGAAAAGTAGTGATTCTGAACTGTGGTTCTAAACATTTCCTCACTTGGGAAGCTTTTATGAATCTCAGCTCCTACTCTGTATGCTAGAGCAACTATATGAAAATTGTTGCAAGTAGGATCCAGGCATGAGTATTTCTGAGATGTTGCAATTTTAGGCACTTTGTAATCATTTGTATAATGGCAGGTTCTAGCCCTGGCCCGCCACCCCAGCAGAGCCTCACAACAAGCCAGACGACCCCCCACTCCATGAGGACCTCCATATTCCACATCCGGACTTCCTCCTGGTCAGAATTCCACCCAGCAGACCAGCCTATCACAGCCCGGCTCATCGAGATCCACCCTGCTGCAGTCTTTTTTTTTAATCCGGCCCAGGTACGCTGATCCAGAGACAGACATGGGGCAGAGCTGCTACTGGCTCTCACTGTGCCCAGACGCTCATGAGGTGCCCGGGAGGGATGGCAGGTTCTAGCCCTGGCCCACCACCCCAGTAGAGCCTCACAACAAGCCAGACGACCCACCACTCCATGAAGACCTCCATTTTCCACATCCGGACTTCCCCCTCGTCAGAACTCCACTCAGTAGACCAGCCTATCACAGCCCAGCTCATCGAGATCCACCCTGCTGCAGTCTTTTTTTAATCCGGCCCAGGTATGCTGATCTAGAGACAGACATGGGGCAGAGCTGCTACTGGCTCTCACTGTGCCCATTCACTCATGAGGTGCCCGGGAGGGATGGCAGGTTCTATCCCTGGCCCGCCACCCCAACAGAGCCTCACAACAAGCCAGACGACCCACCACTCCATGAAGACCTCCATATTCCACATCCGGACTTCCTCCTCGTCAGAATTCCACCCAGTAGACCAGCCTATCACAGCCTGGCTGCATAGCGGCCGCTTGCGGCCGCGGTGGTTCTTCAATAAATGCTGGATTTTGAGATGACTACAAGAGTATGCTACCCACACAGCAGAGCCTGACAAGCTACCCGTGTCGTATTTGATATGTCAAATACCAGAAACAATTATAGACCTCATTCCCATGACCTGATGGAATGGTTTGAGGCTCTTTATGTTCCTGGAGCAAGCAGGTTCCCTTGGGCTCTACTTGCATGAGACAGGTCATATGGAGATGTTACTGGTGCCCGCTCGAGGCAATTCGAAGATAAACGGGAAGACAGTCTTACAGTGACAGTGATAATCACTTGTAGCACTTGTCGTCCCGTTGTTCATAGGTTTGCTCAAGCGGGCACCAGTAACATCTCCATATGTCCTGTTGCAAGCAAGTGTAGCCCAAGGGCATCTGCTCACTCCAGGAACACAAGGAGCCTCAATCCATTCCCTTCAGGTCATGGGAATGATGTCCATAATTTTACTGTTTTTTTGGCATTTTAAATAAAACACAGCTAGCTTGCCAGGCTCTTCCATGTAGGTGGTACACTCTCAGTAGAAGGCTCTCATCTCGAGTATTTACTGATAAACCACAATGGGGAGAGATCAGCTCTTCTCAGTATATATTATAAAAGATAAAATAAATTAATTTCACATGAGAGGTTATTTTTATGCTAGCAAGAAATAAAGAGACAAAAGTGTAACAGGAGAAAGACTGAGCCATTGATGGGATGAAATGCCATCAAAATGTTGAGTAAAGAAGACCAAAATCAGCATATGTATGACATTTTTTATCTATGTATCCTTCTCTCTATCTACTTAACCATTTTTATTTTAAGAAGTTGATTCAATAACTGCTTGTAGAATAGACTAGCAGAATGCAGATCCATAAAGGATCTGAAACAGCTCCAATCTGAAAACAACCAAAAAGCAGAATTTACTTTTCCTGATGAGTTCAATTCTATTTCTCTCAAGTCCTTTAGCTGACTAAATGAGCATCTCCCTTGATTTGGAGAATAATGTGATTTAAATATAATCTCATCATTTAAAAAATGTCTTGCCAGAGCAATCATACAGTAGATGGGGCACTTATTTTGCTCACAGTATACCCTGGTTTGATCCCCAAATCCTTGAGCACTGCCAAGAGTGATCCTGAGTGTAGAGTCAGGAGTATGCCCTGATCATAGCAAAATGTAGCCCATGAAACAACACATTTTTTGAATAAAATAAGTCTTAGGAAATATCTTTAATGAAAACCCATTTCTTAAGAGGGTTTTATAACTTGTCTACTATGATCTATGATTAGGGACATAAAACCTCAAACCTAAATTCAATGTGAAGGTAGCTTATGCCTCACACCCTATGCCAGCAAACTTAAGTGAAAGTTACTTGCATTCCTACCAGTGCTCCCCTTTACTAAAAAGACAAAAAAATATAGTAGACTATTCTCCAAATGACAAGTCAACTCTGAGGTTTTTTTCAAATGAATTCAGATATTCAATTCAAGTCAAAGACTTTAAGCTGAGTGCATTTTTCATTTCAAAGCTTGTCTTGTTGGCATACAAATCTGTAGACCATTTTCTAACTTAGCATTATTTTTATTTCACTGTATCACTGTCTTCCCGTTCATCATCGATTTGCTCGAGCGGGCCCCAGTACCATCTCCATATGTCCTGTCTCATGCTAGTAGAGCCCAAGGGCTTCTGCTTGCTCCAGGAACATAAAGAGCCTCAATACATTCCAGAATGAGGTCAATAATTTTTACTGGTATTTGGCATATCAAATACAACACGGGTAGCTTGCCAGGCTCTGCCGTGCAGGTAGCATACTATTTTTATTTAGACTTCTGAAAATAGACAGTATACACTCCATAAAGTGTAAAACAAATTTTAAAAAATATATTCAAAATTTATTTTACACTTTATGGAGTGCAAAATTTATTTTAAACTTTATGGGGGTGTGTACTGTCTATTTTTAATTAAAAAATAAAAATAAAATGTAACTTAGGGACAAAGAATAAAATCAAAAGAAAACTACAAAGCAAAAAATATAATTAAAATAAATAAAACAAAAAATTAAATGTCTATAGAGAAACATGTAGGATCGTGTTTATGACCAAATATCTGCATAACATGATCTAGTAAAATTGATATACATAAAATTAGCCTTTAGAACTCAAACTGCAGCTGAGTGGTTAAACACTTGCTTTTAATGTGTGAGACCATGGGTTTGAGCCACAGCATTGCAAAAATTAAGATTTAGAAAATCAGCCATTATAGTGACCTTAGTAGGAATTGTTTTGGATTCATAAGGAAATATGTGATAAGTCATAAACATAGAGAGAGTACAGAGGACCTAGGTTATCATTTCAAAACTTTTGGCTTCTGCATATAAATTGGAGATGTGAAAATTCACAAGATCTTCCTTAAATATCCTAGATCAGTGACTCCCAAACTTGTATATACTCAGAATTTATTCAAAGACCTTTTGAAAATTCAATTGCCTATGTGCCTCACAGGCCAGTAGATAAATCTCTGGTGGGCAGGAGTAGCTTATAATCCCTCTAGGTGGTTCCAATATGCACGCTTGGGAATGGCTGAAAAATATCCAACACATAGGAGTTCATTTCAAAAAGGTTTTTATCAAAGGGATCAAATTTATAAAATATTGTGAAGAAAGTTATTTAGCAAATTTTCCATATAGGTCAGCATATATTTCATTGTGACTTAAAGACTTTCAATATAAGTTATAGTTTATTAAGTATAATTTGAATCACTTTGATTTTTTTTAAACTGAAAAGCCTTAGAAGGCCTCGGTCCCCACCCCCTCCACTGGTCGGGGGACAGACTCAGGATGGATCTACTCTACCGTCTGCACCAGCAACACCAGAAGAGAGACACTGCAGACCCAGTCACTCCAGATCCAGAGCTGTGCTGCTGTAGTAAATGTGGTAAAGGCGGTAAATGGCTCAGCCAGCCCCTGGCCAAGTCCAACACAGCTCCAAGTCTTCGCTCGCTCATGCCGGGAGGGCCACACTAGCCGGAAAAGGAGCAGGGATTTGGGGTCCTCCTCCCATTCCTCTACCTCCATGTCGGAAGGTGTGGCTGTGATCTCCCAATCAACACAGCCAGCAACCCTGGAAGAGAGACACTCCAGACCCACAGCTGTGCCGGTGCACTGTGGACACCCAACAATCTTAGATAATAATGGAAGTAAGGACCAGGTTCTTCCCAGGATCTTTCACATTTATACACTGAATACATTTCTAGTCAGGTTCTAGCCATGGCCCGTCATCCCAGTGAGCCTAGCAAGAAGCCAGGGGAACACCCACAGAATGAGGTCACTCATTCTCAACATCCGACTCCACAGGTCCTCAGAACTCCACCCAAGAGAAAAGCTGATTTTTCCCCGTTGAGTTTCATCAGTAAATGCTTGAGATGTGAGCCTTCTACTTATAGTATACCACCTACATGGCAGAGCCTGGCAAACTACCTGTCTTTTATTTGATATGTCAAAAAATGAGAAACAATTATGGACCTCATTCCTATGACCTGAATGAATGGTTTGAGGCTCTTTGTGTTCCTGGAGTGAGCAGATGCCCTTGGGTTACACTTGCTAGTGACAGATGTATGGAGATGTCACTGGTGCCCATTTGAGCAAATAGATGAACAACGGGAAGACAAGTGATACAAGTGATATATAAAGTTTGTTGCGGCGAGCCTTCGCCATGCGAAGAGAATCACCACACAAGCAAGGATTTCTTCTTCACACAGTTTTATTAGGGTGCAGCTTTTAGTGATAGATGTCAGGCAGAGAGGGCAAAACGGAACCAAATGCATACACTTATATACCCTTAGGAATCAACGGTTATACCAAAACGGTAACATTTTTTTTTTTTCCGCAGGGTGTCACTTACTGATAGGACACGGCAGTTGCTGAGCGGTAGGGCAGATCCATCCGTTACATAGTTACATAACCTGTTATGCAACAATGTATCAGCGGCTTATTTTACCACTTCAACGGCTCCGGATATGGGCGCCATCTTGTAATGGCGGCAGCTCTCAACAATTCCCCTTTTTTTTTGTTAACAAAAGCAATGGAAAGCTTTAGGTGCTGCAAGCATTCCACTCCCAGTGCAATGTTGGCATCGCCACTCTTGGGGTGCGATGGCAATGCTAGCTAAGGCTATCGAGTGTCTCCCTCTCGCGTGCAATGAGCTTAGGCTCTGCGAGTGCAAGGGCAGGCCACTACGTCTCTCGAAGCACAGCAATCCAAGCTTCTGGGGAAGCTCCCGTCTCCAGAGCTGCGAGGGCCTGAACAAGCGCCACTTTCTCTCGTAGGTAAGCTTTACGCATTTTGCATAACAGGAAAAAAGACAGAAAAATACTTGCCACGAGGATCATGCCAAACAGCCCAACGCCCACCCACTCCTTGAAATAAGTGAACGTTCGTACCATCCAATCCGAAAGTTCACCCAACGTAGTCATTTCAGCCCTAGTATTATTCAATTTTACAATAAACTTGGTAAAATTATTCATCATTATTTCCAAATCCCTACTCCAGTTTCCAGCAAGAAACTGACTTATATTATACGAAGCATTAACATTAGCTAAATAAGGGGTAATACACATTGCTGGGGTTCTTTGAACACAACTTAAACTCACTACATCAAACAAACTACTTATATCAGCTTGCAATAAATCAACTCTCTTATTAAGCAATAAAATTCCAGAAGCCAAATGCTTATTTATTCCTTATTTACTGTTTGTACCTGATTGGCCATGGCAACCGCAGCTGTAACAGCGGCTGCGGCTGATACGGCCACTGCAGCCACAATGGCCGCTGTAATTCCAAAATCCCTTTTTAAACCTAAACAGATTAACCATTGGAAATTCATTGGGATCTGCTACTACTGGAATTGGAACAAACATAGGTAAACGCACTATCAAAGCATTATCATGAACCCTTTTCCAACACTGGGAAAGCAAACAACTAACATTTTTATTATTACAATTACTAGAACTATTAAACAATAAAAACATATAAGGGGATTGCAAGCACACCATACCAGCAGAAAATCTGCTATCATTATGCCACATGGAGTGAAATGTAGTCCTATACCTATTTTTAGTACTATTATAAGTGGCAGACACATTCCACAATGAATAATTAGAAGACCTCATTGCTACAAAAGGTGATAAATCCATATAACCTCCGGCCGAGTTCCACAATAACCATGCAGTCAATGGTGAACCATTCTTTAGGTTGGTGCCATTCCAACCTTTCATTTTAGGAGAGAGGCACCCATTGGAACAATCTACAGATCCTCCCATGCAATCTGAAAAGGTTGGGGGATAAGGATAACCTAGCCACTGGCATTTGGGAATGGGTTTATAATTTCTAGTATCATTAGAAACACCTTGCAACTGATTGGAAATTGGTAAACTTGGAGTAAGTAAAAGTAATTCTGTTAGCATATGTAGATAGAGAAGCCGAATCTACCGACCCTGTTGCCTCTTGTGGAAGTGATTGTTGAGCGCTGGAATCTGAACTTAAATCTGGAGACAAACTCTCAGACATAGATGGATCAATACCATACCTTAAATAAGACAATGTTTGTTTTGAAAAATTAATACAAGACTGCGACTTATTTAAGGAAAAACATAAACTACCTTCCAAATTATATGATGTTTCATTAAAGGGAACTTCCAAATTTGGATTATTACCAGGTTTACATAACACACCATAAGCACAATCAGTAGCAACAACTTGTGGTAAAACTCCAGATTGATTATGTACTGGTACAGAAATGGGCCAGGACTTCACAAATGCCCAAAAGGTTTGATTACGGGCACACACTTTGCACTGTCCAAAGGCTGATTATCAGTCCGAGGATTAGGCAAAGGCGATTCTTCATCTTGGGAGCCATCAGTTTCAAATGCACGAGGGGCAGTTTCCTGAGATATTCGTCTGGTCAGTCGCTCCGGAACCCAAATAGGGTCATCCGCATTCTGTGGAAAAACACAAACAGCTCCCCTGGATCTAGTAATAACTGGATCCGGGCCTCTCCATACATTTTCCAATATGTCTTTCCACATGACCGAATGTTGCGCAGAAGCAACTGGGCATGCATGCCTATCGGCAGGAGATAAGTTCATGGAATTTTTGTTTAAAAAATTTAAGGTAAAAAAAGGGCATATGATATGCGTTCCTTGGGTGTTGCACCCAACGCTATTCCCCCTTTTTGCTTTTGCAACATTTCCTTTAGGGAGGCGATTGGCGCTCAACTATGCCTTGTCCTTGAGGGTTGTGCGGGAGGCCTGTCTTATGAGCGACCTCCATTTGGTGGCAAAACTGTTGAAAACCTTTTTGAAGTATAAGCAGGACCATTGTCTGTTTTTAAAATGGAGGGTTTTCCCCAAGCTGCCCACGCCTCAAGACAGTGTATTTTAACATGTAAAACTTTTTCACCTGCCAATGGAGTGGCATGAATAATACCAGAATTGGTATCAACTGAAACATGAACATATTTCAACTTACCAAATTCGGTGAGATGGGTAACGTCCATTTGCCAAAGTGAAAGGGGCTTAAGACCACGCGGGTTAATTCCCACATGAGGAGAATGTAAAAAGGAGCACAAACTGTGCAATTGCGAACAATCATGCGGCGCAATCTCTTGAAATATTAAACTTGAGCTTAAGCACCTGCGCAGGAACATGAAACTTGGCATGAAATTGAGTAGCTTGCTCTTCAGGCATGGAGAGAGCCATAAATATTTGTTTACGAGTGGCTGTATCAGCTAAAGAATTTAACAGGGACATAGGCCCAGGTAAAAAGGAATGGGCACGAATATGTTCAATAAAAAAGGGATCATGGCGGGCTAAAATAAGATTCTGTAATCCACGAAACAAAAAGAAACTGTGGCACTAGGCTTAACCACAAGTGAAGCTTCTAACAACTTAACAGCATTAACCACATAATGTGAATCAGAGTAAATATTTAAAGGTACGGAAGCAAAATCCTTAAAACCTGCAAAACCACCTGGCACTCTACAACTTGAGGATTACCTGGTGCATAGGAAAAGATTTTTTGGTTCCTGGCCCAGAAGAGCATAGGCTGCTTGGCCCGAGCTGGATCCATCCGTAAAGACGGTCACAGCTGAGGCCAGCGGTGTGGGGAGGTAAGTATTGGAAAATAAATTGGGGTTTTTTTCACAAAAGGTCAATAATTTGTTAGAGGGGAGATGATTATCTATTAAACCTGAGAAGGATGTTAAAAGAATAGGCCAAGAATCAGTAGTAGCAGCTAATACTTCTATTTGAGCACGAGTATAAGGAACTACAATCTTTTCTGGCTGTATACCAAAATGCTGAACAGCCAATTTAAGACCCAACAAGGCTTGTTGTGCTACCATTTCTGGATAATAGGAAGAGAACGTAAGCCTGGGGATTTGCCGGGAATCCACAATAATGGTGAGGCACCTTGCCATAAAACACCTAAAGGAACCCCTGATGTTTGGAGAATACATAAAACTAAAACCATATTTGGATCATATCTGGCCAATTGGGCTTCTGTCATGGCCTTCTCTACCAGTTTAAGAGCTTCACTGGCTTCAGGAGAAAGAGTTCTAGGAGAAGTAACATCGGGATCACCTTCTAATATAGAAAACAAAGGTTGTAAGGCTTGTCTAGGAAGACCCAAATAGGGTCTAATCCAATTAATGTCTCCTAATAGCTTTTGAAAATCATTAAGGGTATTAAATTGATTTATAGCAATATGTAATTTCTGTGGAGAAACTGTACCAGGAGAGATTTTTGACCCCAAAAAATGAATAATATCACCTGATTGAATCTTTTCCGGGGCTATATGCAAATGGTGTAGTTGTAATTCTTTAATCAAGGCAGAAAATGCAGTGTCAAGCATCATTTTACTAGGCGCAGTAAGTAACAAATCATCCATATAATGAAGCAACCGCAAATGTGGAAACTGTTCTCTAATAGGCTCAACTATTTTGGCCACAAAAATTTGACAGAGTGTTGGGCTATTAGCCATGCCTTGGGGCAGTACCTTCCATTGGAATCGTGAATCTGGGGATTCATGATTAATAGAGGGCAAAGTAAAAGCAAATCGTGAGCGATCCTCCAAATGCAAAGGAATGGAAAAAAAGCAATCTTGAATATCTAAAGCATAAATCGGCCAATTTTTTGGCAAAGCTGTTAAAAGGGGAAGCCCGCTGTACGGGGCCTAAAAAGGGTCATTTGAGCGTTAACGGCCCTAAGATCATGTAAAGGCGCCACTTCCCTGACTTCTTTTAATAATAAAAATTGGCGTATTCCAGGGAGAAGTAGATGGTTCTAAATGACCAAGTAATAATTGTTCCTGGACCAGGGCGGAGGCTGCTTGCAATTTTTCTTTGGACAGGGGCCACTGAGCCACCCAAACAGGGTCACTCGTGGTCCAAGGAATTTTAATTACATCTTCAGTGACCCCTGCGAAAAACCCAGACCTGATCTTCCCTTATTGCCCTTACTTTGTATTGGTTCAGGGCTTCCCTGCAGTTGAGCCCCCAGACCCTTTCCGGGGACGTAGCCTTGACTTCTCATCATATTTTTTGCAGAGGGAGAATAATCATTGTCATTGTCAGTGGTAAGCCGAAGACCCATTTGGCTTTGAACATCTCGTCCCCAAAGATTAATAGGCACAGGGATAACAAATGGCTTAAATTCTCCCTGATGCTCTTCTGTTGTCCACTTTAGTAATTTAGAGCTTATAGTTGGTGTGTCATGGTATCCCAGTCCTTGTAAGGCTTGAGTAGCCTGCTGGACCGGCCACCCCTTGGGCCACCCCCATAGTCGACATGGCGCTGCGGTCAGCGCCCGTGTCCAGAAGGCCTTCGAAAATCTTACCTTCAATGACAAGTTTCAACATGGGTCTATCACTTAGTTCCATGGAGAAAAATGCCTGAGGATCCGAACCTGTAGAAGAGGGGGCACTAAAGTCCCCCTTTGACTGTGCAAGAGATAAATGTGAGAGAGATGGTAATACCAATAATTGAGCAATTTTATCTCCTGGATTGATGGGGACGGGGCCCATGACAGATTGACAAAGGACTTTTGGATTAGCCTGCAAAGTAGAGTCAATCACTCCAGGAATAATGAAAAGGCCTCGGGTGGTAAAGGGCGAGCTACCTATTATCAGTCCTATCATTCCCTCTCCTAGAGGTCCCGGATTAAGGACCTCAACAATTTGGACACCGGATTCTGGTGTAATTACCAGTCTGGAGGCGGAACGGAGCTCCAGTCCGGCAGATTTCTTTGCTGTGTTTTTTGAGGGAGCTGCAGCGGGGCTGCAGGAGTCAGGGCCCCATATATTTTTGGGCCCTGGGGTCCACGGGCCCTCTGCTCGTTTTTTGAAGGCTGGTCATCATCCCCACAGTTTCTAATAATGGGCTTACCATTAATATCTTTAACTGATTTACACTCATTTGCCCAATGTTTGCCCTTTTTGCAAACAGGGCAAAGCCCAGGTGTGCGTTGAGTTGTGGCACGATTATTGGGTGCTGAACCTTTTTGGCACTCACGACGAAAATGACCAGGTTGCCCACATTTGAAACAAGTCCCTATCCTGGGATTGGACCGCCTACGGTCACCCGCTGCCAGGACTGCGGCTGCCAGACCTGCATTAGTTAATGGCCCTCCTACTTCTCTACATGCCCTTAACCATGTCTCCAATCCTTTATTTCTAACAGGGTTAATAGCTCTTTGACATTCCTTGGTGCTTTGTTCATATGCTAATTGTTGCACCAGAGGGGTAATCGGTTGACCCTCCCCAAATATTCGGACAGCCGTCTCCATAAGACGTGCAACGAAATCTGAAAAAGGGCTCGTTCGGGCCCTGAACAATTTTTGTTAAATTTCCCGAAACTTCACCCTTTTTTGGGAGAGATTTCCAAGCCTTAAGGCAGATACTGCCAACTTGGTAATAGACAGGCGTAGGATATGCGATCTGATTAGTAGCCCAAGGACCTCTTCCCATCAACATATCCTCGTCCCAATGTGCCTGATTTGGTTGTTGTGCATTAAGTTTAGCTTGTGCTGAAGCATATTCTGCAACCAAAGACTTAAAGTCCAAATACTGTCCTGTGGACAGACAAGCTTTAGCAACCTCCATCCAATCCGCAGGAGTCATGGCTGTTGTGGTCAGACGGCTTACCAGGGCAAGAGTATAACTAGCATCATGACCATACTCCTTAGCGGCCTGCACAATATCTTTTAATAATTTATATGGTACCAGTTCATGATAGCGATTATTAGAGGCAGGATCCACAAAAACGGGAAAAACAGAGGCTAATCTGATCCATGTTTTGGAAGGGATCAGGTGGCTGCGTGGTCCTCCCTGTGCGGAGGCACCAGGAGAATAGGCAGGCGGCCAATCTGGAGCCGGCGGTGGCATTTTATTACTCGCACCAACCGGGTCGCCGCCGTATCTTTCCCTCTCATATTTAGCTGCCTCTTCCTCAAGATCAATTTCATCCTGATCGCTTAGCCTCTCCTCACTCTCTTCATCACTACCGTCTCCCTCCGAGCTGCTACTCCGGAAACATGTAGTGAGGCGAATTCACTTAATTCAGGGTAAAGAGGGGCGCACTGGGCTCCGGACACCCAGTGCTGTTTAAGGTTTTTAAATCACCATGCGCATTGTCCACCATTCCCTTTTCCTTTTTCTGTTTCTTTATTTTAGCTTTCTTTTGTTCCTCCGTGTTAGTAGCACTGTCCTGATAATCCATAAGTACCCTACGTCCCTCTTTAAGAGGCTCAGAGCCTCTGCCCTCCTGTAGACAGGAGCGGAGCAATTTCCAAAAAGGAAATGTGCCCGGTCCAAGATGTCCTTCCAATTTGGCCTTTTCTAAGTCCCTGCCCAATTTCTCCCAACAGGGGACAGTGAGATCGCCTGAACTAGCAAACCATGGTGCATTTTTATCGATGTCCTTTAGGACTTTATGAACTGTGGAAGAATTGATCTTTAATTTTCTTTGCCTTAAAATGGCTTGCACTGGCTGCACAAACAGGTCACACTGTGAGCTGTGTCCGTGCCCCATGGTCAGGTGTCACCGCAGTAAAAAGAGCGTAAAGGCGATCCGAACGGGTCACCGGCTGGCCAAAAAACGGTAGGCGCGAACAAAGGGACACAAAGGGGAGACAAAGGCAAAACAGGCACAGCACAATAATTCCTAAAAGAAAGCAGATTTCGGGGACAGACAGTCCCGTCATACTAAGGGAACTTACCGACGTCGACCACCCTCTGTGGAAGTTCTGAAATCCTCTTCGGCCCTCTGCCTACTGGCGCTGCGAGTTTCCCGGTTTCGGCACCAGTTGCGGCGAGCCTTCGGCCAGCGAAGAGAATCACCACACAAGCAAGGATTTCTTCTTCACACAGTTTTATTAGGGTGCAGCTTTTAGTGATAGATGTCAGGCAGAGAGGGCAAAACGGAACCAAATGCATACACTTATATACCCTTAGGAATCAACGGTTATACCAAAAACGGTAACATTTTTTTTTTTTTTTTCGCAGGTGTCACTTACTGATAGGACACGGCAGTTGCTGAGCGGTAGGGCAGATCCATCCGTTACATAGTTACATAACCTGTTATGCAACAATGTATCAGCGGCTTATTTTACCACTTCAACGGCTCCGGATATGGGCGCCATCTTGTAATGGCGGCAGCTCTCAACAGTTTATTAACTCATTAACTAATATTTCATATTAACTAAATTCATATAGAATAAACATATTATCAATTTATAAACTTCCATACCTATATACATTCATAGCTGCTCACATATTGAAATTTATTTGTGTCTGTACAGATCTCTACATTAATATACAGAAGGCTCAATTGCAGAGCTATGCTTTTCAGCCTTTGAGATGTATATATATATATATATATATATATATATATATATATATATATATATTATAAGGAACTATTGTTAAACTACAGCTGTAATCTTAGTAATTTTGGAAGGGAATTCCAGAATTGTGATTATCTTAAAAATTTCCAAGTAAAGCTGTTTGCTTCTGGTTAGTAGATCATTTTCTGGCTAGCAAAGGTTTGGACAAAGCTTATCTCTCCATTTAATTTATCTAATAATATTTATAGTTTCCTGTATAAAGGTCTAATTCATATTGTTTGAAAAGTTTATAAATCATATCTGAATTTAAAATTTTATATATCATTTGTTACTGATTTATAGCGAAGCAATTGACTTTTATATGACTTTACCTTGCTAAACATTTTTATTGAAACTTAATTTATTTCCATAATCTTCTGGATTTTCTATAAATATAATCAGTATATTAAAAATGAAAATTTTATGTCTTCCTCTGAACACCATTTGTATTTTATTTCTTTTTCCTGGCTTTGATGGAAAACTCTAGGACAAAATTGGCTACCACTGATGAGTATAAGTCATTTAAATTTTGTCTTCAATATCTCAGTTTCAAGATTTCAAGGGAAATCTTGACATATTTGTTACTTAAATGCATCAAATATGGTTTGTTCAAGGGATCTTATAAATATCTTTTTCAGATTAAATAATTTTTATTTGGTTAATTTACCTTCCTATGAGTTTTTACATGAATAGTTGCTTAATGTTGTCAAATTACTTTTGCATTTATAAAAACAATCTATTGCTTTTATCCTTTATCTTATTAATGTGGTGAAAAAAATTAACTTTCAAGTGTTAAAGTAGCATTATATTCTATGAATAAACATATTGATGATATACTATCCATTCTATCTACTTCCAGGTTTGTTTTGTTGGCATATGTTTATCAGTTTTGCTTATACTAAGACTTTATAATGTATAATTGTCATACTTCTATTGTTCTCAAGTTTTGTGAAGAAAATATATTAGCCTCATATAAAGTGGTAAACTTTTTTTATAAGTTGTTTTATGTAATGAATGTCTATTCCACATTAAATATATTGCAGTTAAGCATGAAGACATTTGGACACAGAATTTTCTTGGGAAGAGATATTTATGTTTAATTATGATAAATCATATATACCCCTTGAAGTGTTGCAGGTGTGGCTGCAGTGATCAGCTGCAGGTGGCAGACAGGAGACAGGCTTCTCTACACCTAGGGCTCTGCCCCATGGGCTCTGGATGTTTGATGGTCTGACAAAGGAAAAGAATGGGCTTCCTGGGATAAAGCGCAGAGCCACAGCAGAGCCTGGCAAGTTACCCGTGGTGTATTTGATATGCCAAATACAGTAACAATAATGCACCTCATTCCCAACGAATGGAGACATTACTGGCTCCTGCTTGAGCAAATCGATGAACAACGGGAAGACAGTGATACAATTGAATACCATTTTGACTTCAAAAATTGCAATTTTTCCTAAAGATTTATTTTTATCAACCATATTTTCAATTTGATAGTGTAGTTTATGTGTCTTTATTATGCTTTTGATCACTTGATCACTTAATCACTTGAATCCCGTTATTCATCGATTTGCTCGAGAGGGAGCCAGTAACATTTCCATTGGACCCTATCACATGCCAATGTAGCCCAATGGCATCTGGTTGATTCAGGAATATGAAGAGCCTCAAACCTTTCCTTCAGGGTTTTGACAAGGAAGTCTGACCATCTTGTAGGTGGGCGGCCACGTGATCTTTTGACATCCCAGGGGATCCAGTCAGTAACGGCTCTAGCCAGTGGTTGTCTCCAAATCGCATTACATGTCCAGCCCATCTGATTGACTCCACCATTCTCCCTGCATTAACATAAGCCTCAGAGACCTGGGCCCTCGAAAGCAGGATGAGAAAGCTATTTGGGTCTCCCAGAGAGGAATCGAAAGAGCTATGCTTGAGTATCACACCTCACTCAAGTGAGAGAAGGAATCGGAGTTCTGACCTCTGTCGCTATTCCAGAATCAGGGACGCTGTCTCGTTTGCCAAGGCATTGAAAATCAAATGGGCTGGACATTATGCTTTTAATGCCTATATATTTTATTTATTTCTAACAAGTATTTTAATCTGTCTCACAAAACTTAATTGCATGGATAAACACTTGATTGTTTATATTTTCTTAAAGAACTGTGACCTTTTGTTTAAAGAATTTATTATAATACTTTATTGTTTATTTTTTGCCCACACTCAGCCATGCTCAAGACTTGGTCTTGCTGTGGGCTCAGGGATCATTCCTGGTGGGTTTGGAGGACCAGATGTGGTGCTGGAGTATCAGGTTCAACTGAGTGCTTGGTTGGCTTTATTATATCTGTGGTGCTATAAAACATAACTTAAAAGCATATGAGATTTTAAAGTTACTTTTTAAATATTTTTTATTTTATTATACCACCATAAGATATACAATTACAAACCTATTCATGATAAGGTTTCAGTCATGCAGTGTAAATTGTTTTTTATTTCATTCACTGTGGTCAGAAAGCATTTGGATTTTTCTCAAATTTACCTCATTGCCAGATTATGGGTCACATTAAAAATTAATTCCTCTGGGCCGGAGCGATAGCCCAGCGGGTAGGGCGTTGCCTTGCATGTGGCCGGCCCATGCCGCCCGGGTTCGATCCCGGCATCCCATATGGTCCCCCGAGCACCGCCAGGAGTGATTCCTGAGTGCAGAGCCAGGAGTAACCCCTGAGCATTGCCGGGTGTGACCAAAAAAAAAAAAAAAAAAAATTAATTCCTCTGAAATGAATATATTATTTTTAGACTCTGACAAAATGTTCTGTAGACATATATATGTTTGTTCAGGTGTACTGATAAACTGCCAAACATTTACAGAAAAATATTTGCTTTTTAAGTTAGTTAATGAGATATATCTTTGTCATCTACTAATTTGGGGTTGAGACTATGTTATAAAATTTATAAACAGTATATTATGTCTTTATAATTATTTTCATATATTGTAATTATAAAGTACTTCTGTTCAGCAATTTTAAACACCTTTTCTGCCCTTTTTCATATATCTACTCCAGCTATCATCTGAAATCTGCATCATATAACTCTGACAACCATTTGTTTTAACACATCTGTTTGCTTATTTTATTTCTGATGCTACTCTGTAAGTAAGGCATTGTTGAGTTGAGTTTAGTTTTTAATCTTTATCACTTTCATTTTCTTTTATTGGAAGATTTAGACTATGTAAATTTAAGTGAGCTTAAGTGTTTATGTCAATGCATTCTGTTTTTCTACTCATGCTATATTTCTGTTTTTGTTATTTTGTTATAATTACCCCTTGTTACCTTGTTCATTTACCATACTTTTTATTGAATTTTATGTGTTTTATATGATATGTAACTGACATGAAGGCCTTCCATCATATTCTGAGCTGTGCTGACAAAATTTCTTGAATACATGATTTTAAAAAATTATTATACCACTGTGAGATATACAGTTACAAAAGGGTTTCCATCAGACAATGTTTTCGCAGCCAGCCCTCCACCAACGCCCATTTCCCTCCACCAATGTTCCATGAATTCTCCTCCCCTCCCCAGCCTGCATCTGTGGCAGGCAATTTTCACCTCTCTCTCTCTCTCTCTCTCTCTCTCTCTCTCTCTCTCTTTCTTTCTCTCTCTCTCTTCTCTCTCCCTTCTTTTTACATGCTATGGCTTGCAATACACACATTTAGAGGTTATCATGTATATCCTTTTGCCAACTGCCAATGCTCAGTTCTATGCTGGCATTATCATTTACAATAATTATTAGTACACTGTTCCTTTCTCTGCCTAACCTCTGACTCCCACACATTTACAGTAGGTTCTACCCACTGACAAGACCTCCTCATCCGTAATTTTTCTGGTCTTGGATATTGGTATCAGGCTATTTTATATCCCACAAATAAATGCAGGATATAAAATAAATGAATACAATGATTTGAAGTTCCACAAAACCAAGCAATATTCTTTTGCCTATCCCTCTCCCTTTTTCTTTATGTCTGTTAGAATATGTGTGTTAGAACTTCTCATTTGTTGCTTTGGTCTCTTATTTTATCTTCTATTGTTTTCATTCTTATTACATTTTCTTCAGACATCTTTCAATCAACTAAATTTTTCTTCATTGCTCTCAAACTTGTTAAAAAAAATTCTTATTATCTTTTTTTAGTTACTTTAAAGTTCAGTCCTTGATTTTATCTTTAAAATTTATTCAAGCTCTACTAATTTTCAAAATCTCATCTTCAAATTTTTCACATATAAAAATAGTAATTTATATTCACAGTTAGAAAAACATTTATTTAAAAGGATATACATTGGGCCAGAGCAATAGCACAGCAGGTAGAGAGTTTGCGGGCGACCCAGGTTTGAGTCCCTGGCATCCCATATGGTCCCCTGAGCACCACCAGGAGTAAATCCTGAGTATAGAGCCAAGAATAACCCATGAGCATGGCCAGGTGTGACCCAAAAAGCAAAAAAAAAAGACATACATGCAACATACATGCATACCATTATTCATTGCAACATTCAGTACAATAGCTAAAATTTGGAATCAGTCTAATGTCCAACAACAGATCAGTGGATCATAAATATGTGGCATATACACATGGGTTACTACACAACTCTAAGAAATGATGAAAATACTCAATTTTCAGCAACATAGATGAATATTATGCTAAATAAGGTACATCAGAAGATGGAAGAACACAAGATATTATTTATATGTAATATTTAGAGTAATTGGACGATGAAATGCAATTGTTTAAAGATAATCATCTTTGACCCCAGAATATTGGGAGAAGCAGGAAAGAGGAAGAGTTAAGGGGAAGGGGAGAAGAGTTAGATAAGGAGCAACGTGGAAGGAGTAAAGGATATTCAGGTATATCAGTGGTGCTAAGTAATGTTAGAGCTAAATATTTAAACCACAATGTTGACAACACTAAAATCACAAAACCCAAAATTGAGTAACCAAATAGAAGAGATGCCTGTCACAACTGTCGAGGGTACTAATGCCAATCTAGAACTGAGCATTAAATAGAGGCAAAAAGATACACATGACAACCCTTTAATGTATGTTCTGTAACCCATAGTCTGGAGGGAAAGGAAAAGAGAAAGAGAGAGAAAGGGAAAGAAATAAAGAACCTGCCATGGAGCAGGGCTGGGGGAGGGGAGGGAACCGGGCACATTGGTGGTAGGAGATGGGCACTGGTGGTGGGATGGGTGCTGGAACACTGTATGACCAAAACCCAAATATGAACTTTTTAATTGTATATCTTTGTAATTGTAAAAATAAAAAAAAATTAAAAAAAAAAAGAAGAGATGCCTGTCTCAGTGGCTGGTGGTACTGGGCCAGCAGGGTAAGACAGAGGGAACCTGGGAACACTGGTAGAAGGAAGTTGACATTTCTGGCAGAGTTAATTGTGGAATTTTGTGTGTCAAAAACTCAACTGTGAATAACTTTGTAATTCACAGTGCTTTTAATAAAACAAAATTTAGAAAAAAAAAAGTTTTTTGAGAAGTAAATGTGTAATAACCAAAAATAAACAAAAAAGAAAATATTTTATAAAACTTTTATTTTAGAAAATAAATATTATATTTTTTAAATGGAATTTTAGAAATTCCATTTAAAAAATAGAATTTCTCTTAATATGACCTCTTTAAAACAAATTTTAGCATTTTTGGTCTGAACTGAAAGATACTATAAAAGGTTTAAATGCATGACCAGCAGGGGCCGGAGCTATAGCACAGCAGGTAGGGCATTTGCCTTGCATGCAGCCAACCTGGGTTCGATCCCAGGCATCCCATATGGTCCTCTAGCACCGCCATCAGTAATTCCTGAGCAAAGAGCCAGGAAGTAACCCCTGAGCATCGCTGGGTGTGACCCAAAAAGAAAATAAATAAACAAATAAATAAGCAAACAAACAGATAAATAGATAAATAAATAAATGAGTGAATAAATAAATAGATAATAAATAAATGCATGACCTGCAACAGGCCTGCTGGTACAATCTTTGGTACCGTGCTATCACCCACTTATCACCAGGTGCAACTTTTTGCAATCCCTGAGCCCTGCTGGATGTGGCTCTGGAGGCATCCAAGCACCCCCATTGTGGACCAGGATTCCTGGGTAAACAGGACCCAACCATAATTGTATCCTTGGCCTTTACGTTGATCCACTCATTGATTGATGGTGAATCTGGAGATCTTGAGTGTTACTTGGGAAAATTCTCCCTACCCTCCAAATAATAAAAACCAAATTTGTGACTGATTATTTCAATAGTTGATGGCTACAAAGATTCTTTTGATATTTCTTGTAATTTTATTTTTAATTTGTAAGATCCTGTCTCCTTAGGTACCTTAATATTTCAGCTTTTTACTTTGTGGCACTTATATTGGCAAATATTAGATGAAAAACATTCTGAGTCTGGGAGAGCTCATCAGAGACCATTCATGTTTGATTTAGTACATTTAGAAAGTAGCTATCTGGATCACACAAAGTCAGTTTTTTTTTTTCGTTTTCAATTTTGTGTCACATTAGCAGTGCTCAGTGTTTATTCCTGGCTCTGTGCTCAAGGATCACTCCCGGATAGGCTCAGAGAACCATATATGGTGCTGGGAATTGAAACAGGGTTTAGTTCTGTATAAGCCTAGAACTTAATTGCTGTGAGCTATCTTTGCAGCCCATGTGCTCATTCTTGAATTAAAATAACTATAGGTGAGTCATACTTGCCCTTAAAACCTAATCATTTTTGGTCCATCTTATTGCTACCAGAATCCTTTAGGGACTTCTAATTCAGTATAATAGAGGTTAACCTGTATTACGCCCATTCCTCCCCCAAGTTCTGAACTCCAATCTGCCTCTCAGATCCACAACATTTTAAAATTATTGCTTAATTTCTTGGTCTTAATAAGTCTCTCTGGACTTACCATATACTCTCTGTCTTATATGCCTAAAAACTTAAATGCCTATATTGCCTGCCTCTCTCTCTCTCTCTCTCTCTCTCTCTCTCTCTCTCTCTCTTTCTCTCTGGTTTCTGCCTTCCATTAGTTCTCTTCTGCTTTTGTTCACTATTGTACTTTTTCTGATGCTTTCAAATGAGTTTTAAAATAAGTTTTTTACATAACCTTAGTAAATACATGTTCTGAGTTACCTAACAGCCATTTAAAAATAGAATTTCTCTTAATATGTCCTCTTTAAAATACCGTTGAAGGGGGCTGGAGCGGTACACAGTGGCTAGGGCATTTGCCTCGCACAGAGCCAACCCAGGTTCAATCCCTGGCATCCCATATGGTCCCCTGAGCATCATCAGCAGTAATTCCTGAGTGCTGATTCAGGAGTAATACCTGAGCATTGCTGGGTGTGACCCCCAAAAATAAATAAATAAATAAATAGATAAATAAATAAATAAATGAATAAATAAATAAAATATCAATGAAGTAGTTTTGCAAATTTATTTACATCCTAGATTTTCTTTTGTACCTACAAAGAAATTTCTTCTCTAAAAAATTGTATAAAATATTTTAGAATATATATAAACATATATATATATTAAAGTTTTGATTCATTTGATATAAAGTAAGAAGACAGCATTTGAAGGGAAAGGAAGAGGGATGAATAAGCAGACCCTTTGTGTTCCTTAGAGCCCAGAAGCAAAATCCTTTCCTTACTTGGGAGAAGCCTTTCTTATAAGTCTTGTTGAGAGGAAAAGTTGCTCATTCCACCTTTTCCTGTGACAGTTTGAGAAGTTCTATCCCCCTTCCTGTTATTGGAAATCTGGACAAAAGTGATCCAGCATCAGACCATATATTTTTCCTCTTGTCTTTGGATAAGAACAACAATAAGCCTGAAGATAGCTGAACAATTACTCCAAATGAGACTGCAGTGTTCTGAGTATTTAAATAAAACATACATATATTATGGAGTACCAATCCCTCCATGAATTAGAGCAGCAAAAAGTTGAAAGTTCAAGTGCATAATACATTTTTATACTATTTGGCTGACTGGATATTAGAAGTTCTTTTCCTCACACAGCTGGTGAGTTCGGCTATTCAAGTACTTACTTGATAAGTTTCTGATAAATTGTTTTTTTACTTTAAATTAACCATCTTTTATTCAATTGCTCAAGAATCTGTTAAATAAAAATCAATTAACAAAATTTCTACTGGAGGATATAAATTCCGCATTTCCTATAATAAATATATTTAATTTGTTAAGATGTATGTGGATCTAAATTGCACTCATATATTCAGTAATAATTCATTTTTTATGATTTAAAAAAACTACTGGACCACTTCAGAAACTATAATGAATTTAGTTTTCAATATGTTTATGGATCCTAACAAATTTAAATTTAGTAGAAGATAATCATTGAGATAATTTTAGCTATGTAGTTTATTAACAACTCAAAGCATATATTTAAGAGACTGAGAAGATTCACAGAAGCAATTTCTGAATAAAGAACAAAAAGAAAAATAACTGTTTATTAGTTTAAGCATATTAACATAGAAGAGAGTGAGTGGCATGTAAACTAAGAATCTTGGGTCTTAATCCTCATCATTTGAGTAAAATATTTTTCTCTTCTGTGCTCCAGCGACTCTCACAGAAGACAGGTGAGGGGCTTTGTATGCCTTCCAGGAATTTCTCCAATAGACCCTTTAATCTACGAGAACATCTTTCCTTGAGCCAGTGATCACAGTAGACGTCCCCTGCACCCTGATATCTCTTTATTGATGTATTTGTGAGAAAAGATCGCATGAAAGAAACAAACAACCTTAAAAAAAGTAACACCTATGACTTTCTTCTTGGTCCTAAGAAGTTTTGGACCAAAACAGATGGAGATAAAGAAAGTTATCTTTAAAAGAAAGGCTTTTTTTTAGAAAAGAAAGGTTTCATGGAAGCCTTCACTTAGCATTTGTAACATTAGGTAAGATACTGAAGACCCAAGTAGTCAGTGCTATTTTTATTGGTTAAGTTTATAAGCAAACCCTCACATAAATGATACATGAATAATACAAATTGTGTGTACTATTATATCATTAAGAATGCAATATTATCTGTAAGAAATAACCAGAAATTTATCATATGATGTATTATTAAATATTAAACTGCTTCTGTGAATCTTCTTTGTCTCTTTCCTAAATATATGCTATGAATGTCTAACATACATGTTACTTAATATGTGTGCATATTAGATAATATGTACTGTATCCATAGAAATATACATACTTCGTATATGTGTGTAGATACATATTTGGTTGACACTTCCCTGTGTCCAGGAGCTATACCTGGTTCTGTGCTCAGGGATCACTCTTCACAGAACTGGTATATTCATGTGCAATGCCAGGGATCAAACCAGAATCAGTCACAGGCAAGTACTTTATCCCTGTATCATCCCTCTTGCTCCTCTAATGTATACGCTATAAAAATAGTTCATTATCAGTACTATTAAAATGTCCTGACTCCTGAAAAAACTAGAAAGTCTTCTTTGTCATGATGCATATCTACCTGTTTTAATGAGGCTCTATTCTCAGTGCTCACTGTCTCTTGGAGACTGTCACACAAGAAGGAGTTCTGTCACACAAGAAGGGATGGAGACAGTGCTAAATGTGCTGAGTGTATGCTTTGTTGATGAGACCTGTATTTGATTCCTGTTACATTATAGTTCCATGAGTACGGCCAGGGGTAACCCTAAGCAATGAGTCAAAGTAGCCCCTAAGCCCCACTGAATGTGACTGTTTCCAAACAAACAAAACAAAATATTTAGTTTTTTTAATTATTAGAATTATTTGATTGCATGAAACAAAATGAAAAACAAATGAAAATAATGATTTGTGGAAAAGGCTTTCAACTCGCTCTGAGTATTGAAAATAATTAAATAAGAAGCATTGAGGGATCCTAATCAGAAACTTAGTGATAGTTTCTTTTATCAATTGGTAAGTTAATTTCATCATCAGTAACTTTATGAAAAAAATTCAGACTTCTTCTTTGGGTTATTTCTTAACTAAAGTGAAAGAAAGAGTTTGAAAAGACGGGGTTTGACTGTCCCAGTGTCCCAGAAGGATCTGAAGAAAGCTGAGCAAGCAACGGCAGATGCCAAATTCAATTTTATCTAATGTGGTAACAGAGCTTGGAAGTCAATAACTTCTTGAATATCCAGGAAGCATCTTCATGTTGGCAAATCTATGTCCTAATCAGTAGGCACTAGCAATGTATTAACTTCACAAAGACATTGCTTTGAGTTGTTATAGATTTTCAAATTTAGCCAAACGTAAGAATATTGTGGCAATAAGCTCTTAGCTCTAAAGTAAGCAAGAAGCACAAAATCGAAGATGAGTTGGCTATTGATATGACAGATAAAACCCAGCCCTTGAAAAAAAGGGCGAGATCAAGATCAAATTTTTAGGAAACATAGTTAGAAACATCAAACGTATATGGACAATATTAAAGAGCCCAAATATGATTGTGATAAATCCATAATCAATTACTATGAGGAAAGCAAATAGTGAAGAACACAGGAGCAAATAGTGAAGAACACAGGACAAAAATGTCATGTCATATAAACAGTTTATAAAGTTGTTTACAGTAGACTTATTTTGTTAGTTTTGGGGCTTTGGGACACACCCAGAACTGCTAATGGTGATTTATTTTGAAAATCTGAGATCTGGTAGACAAAATGAGCATTTGTTTATAGAGTCATTCAAGAAAAGTAACTCATAAGAATGATTACAAGGGACCAGAGCGATAGTACAGTGGGTAGGGCGTTTGTCTTGTACACGGGTTCGTTCCCCAGCATCACATATGGTCCCCCGAGCACCGGCAGGAGTAATTCCTGAGTACAGAGACAGGATAAACTCCTGAGCATTGCTGGGTGTAACTGAAAAAAATTATTACAAAATTCTTAACACAGATTCTTTCTGTCTTTAAATGCACTGGATTAGTCTTTGATGGCTTTTGAATGGTTCAGAATGGCTTAGAAATGAAACACCACTAGAAAGGCCCACGTGGTGTTTCCATTTATGTCACCAAATGCCTTCATTTCACCTAGTCAGTCATCTTTCCAAGATTTTCCTCAAAATTATAGGATAGTTTATTAATGATAAATCATGGAAAATAATATAAATTAGTTAATATAAATTAACAGTTTAATCATGATAAACCATAGACATGATATACATCAATAGAGTATTATTTATTAATAAATTAATAATATATGGTAGAGTCTAGCAAGCTACCCTTGTCGTATTTGATATGCCAAAAAACAGTAACAATTGAAAACCTCATTCCCATGAGCTGAAGGAATGGTTTGAGGATTTTCATGTTCCTGGAGGGAGCAGATGCCCTTGGGCTACACTAGCATGTGACAGGACGTATGGAGATGTTACTGGTGCCCACTCGAGCAAATCAATGAACAACGGGAAGACTAGTGATACAAGTGATACAATAATATATTATTATTTATATACCTTAATATAATAATATGTTATTGACATATAAATTTAATATATAAATCAACATTTAATATATATCAGGTTACAATTTAATCAATAGACCACTATCACTATCACTATCTTCCCGTTAATCATCTAATTGCTAGAGCAGGCACCAGTAATATCTCCATATGTCCTGTTTAATGCTAGGAGAACCCAAAGGCATCCATTTGCTCCAGGAACATAAAGAGCCTCAAACCATTATATTAGGTCACGGGAATGACCTAATATAAATGTTACTGGTATTTGGCATAGCAAATACTACATGAGCAGCTTGCCAGGTTTGCCGTGCAGGTAGTCAATAGATATGGGCTAGAATATAAAAGTTGAAATAAAAAATTCAAAAAGAGGATATTCATTCTGTAAGATAGATTCAATGTTGCTTGGGTCCTATAGGGTCACATCAGTCAGTTCTTGTGGAACAATGCAGTTTGGGACTCAAAGCTAGGTCATGTGTTTCTAGTCTTTCCAGTTTAAACTGGAGGCCATTTGTACTTGAGTTCAATATCATAACTTGCTTCTCTCCTTGAGAGTTGGAGGCAGGACTCAAAACTCCAATTTTCTCCCTGATCATTGGACCCATATTATTTTTTAAATCTTTTAATTTTAAATATTAAAACACCATGTTTTACATTTCCTCATAGTACAGTTGTCACAAGTGTTCATTGCTCAACACCAGTTCCACCACCAATGTGCCCCTACCACTACCAAAGGCCCACCACCCACTCTGCATTTCCACACTAGTCCCCCAAGTTTGTTGCAACGACATTGGTCCTTACAATGTATATATGGGCAAGGTCCTGGGAAAGACTTGACCCTAAACTTGGTTCTTATATAAGCCTGGCACACGGCTGCTTTGTGGCCACGCACCATGGGTAGGAACTGATGCAGTTGGCGTGTCTGTACTTTCACCTCTCCTGCATTACTAACGATGGAGGCTGTGAAGTTCATAGCTATGTCCACTGAGTCATTGAAGGGGGGATCAGGGGGGGGGGGGGGGTCTCAATCCCTGCTCCAAGCCTGGCCAGCGTGGCCACAGCAACCCACGTGTCTGCTGACCCTAGGAGCTTTGTTGAAGCTGGCTAAGGACAGAGCCAGTTTCCCCCTCTCATTGCTCCATGGACCTTTCTCTGTAGGTAGAGGCTGGAGCAGCTGTGTGTCTGAACCTTCTCTCTGGTATTGCTGATGATGAAGGCTGCAGAGTTCGTAACCATGCCCACTGGGTCATTGGAGGTGAGGGCTGTGGTGAAGGGCCTCAATCCCCACTACATTGAACCCATTTTAATCTATCCATAGGTCTCCTGACACCAGCTCACCAGCTATTTCATGAGTTTTCAACAATTAATTATCACCCTGGATATTCCAATAGTTTTAAGGATCTTGTGTATATAATATATATATATATATACACACATATATATTGTAAGTATGCACATCCAATCAGCATGATGATTTCTCCTTGTATGACATAAGTGAAGAGGCACACTTACTAACAAAGCAATCCTGCCTTCAATTAAATGATACCATCAAAATCACATGTAGCAGCCTGGAAGCTTTCTTCTGAATGTGAAGCTTTCATTTCCTCTCACAAGGAGTAAATATAAAAAATGCATTTCTATAGTAGACTTTCTGGAATTATATATGGAATATAGTGGATTACACAAAATAATACATCATTGGAGGAGCAAATGATTTGGATGGCAGTGCTGATTGGCTGAAAGATTGGACTCACACACTGGGAAATGTTGGGGCAGTGGCCAGACATCATAGCTAAAAATATACCTTAATGAAATTAAGTAGTTCTTCATAGAATAGTAGGTACAGAAATAAGTGGAGGTCTAAAGTTAGATGAAAGAATGTGATTAGAGATCAAATGATACTGACAGTGTTGAAATCAAATGAATTGAATGAAATATAAGCAGGATCAAGTAACTAGCAACTCTCTGTATTGAACATTAAACATACAGCACAAAGATATTCACAAGGGTGGGAGGGCTCAAGGTGGGGTATACTAGCCCAGCTGCTGCAATTTGAGAATTCTTGATTTCAAAAGTGTATTGCTTTAGGGGCTGGAGCAATAGCCCAGTGGGTAGGGCATTTGCCTTACATGTGGCCTGTGCCCCCCAGGTTCGATCCCCGGCATGCCACATGGTCCCCTGAGCACTGTTAGGAGTAATTCCTGAGTGCAGAGCCAGGAGAAATCCCTGAGCATTGCTGGGTGTGACCCAAAAAAGAAAAAAAAGTGTATTGCTTCAATGTGGGCAGGAGGACATGGCTAGCAAAGAGATCCGAGTAAAAGTTATGAATAATCTTCTCCATTGCCTTTCTGGAAGATGTGATAGATCCATTAGGACTTCCGAGGGCAGTCATCTTGGTCTTATAGTTGGATAAGGAAATGCTGGCATTGTGAATGCTTTTCCTAGCCTTTGCTGCATTGGCAAGGATAGATATGTCGTACCCAATGTTCTCCCTTCTGAAATCCAACATGCCATTTCGTTGGTAAAGAAGCGTAATAGCACCCAGTCCAGACAAAATTAGACCTGAACACCTAAAGAATCTGCCATCACTACTCATCAATACACCGGCTCGGCTATTCATATGCTACCTGTCTGAATGCAAGGTGCCCTGCCAATGGAAAACCAGCAGGACAGTTCTACTGTTCAAGAAGGGAGACATCCACGACATTGGCAACTATCGCCCCATCTGCTGTTGTCCATCATCTACAAGCTGTTCACTCAAGTCATCCTGAACAGGATTGGCAGAACCTTAGATGAAGGACAACCATGCGAGTAAGATGGCTTCCAGAAAGGATTCAGCACAATCGACCATATCCACATGGTAACCAAGCTCATTGAGGTTTATAGGGAGTTCAAGATGCCGTTCTGTCTAACGTTCATTGATTTTAAAAAAAAGCCTTTGATTCTGTTGAGACTGAAGCAGTCATCGAAATCCTAGCCAAAGGGTGTTCAAACCCAATACATCAAGATCCTTCGTGAGCTGTATTACGGATTCACTCCCAGGATCTCACCATTCTACAAGGAAGTGATCATTGATGTCAAAAGAGGGGTTCTGCAGGGTGATACCATTTCACCAAAACTCTTCAGCGTCACCCTTGAGAACATCATACGACAATTAGAATGGGAAGGAAAGGAAGTGAAGATATTCGGTCAACAACTACACAACCTCCACTTTGCTGATGACATCGTTCTAATAACATCAAACATTAGCCTTGCAGCACAAATGCAGTCTGACTTGGACTGAGAATGTGGAAAGATAAGTCTATAGCTGAATCTCAATAGAACAATGTTGAAAAACGGACTAGTCCCAGATGCCAAATTCACTCTCAACATAACAAACATCTTTGAATGCAGCAGTAATGTGTACCTAGGTCGAGAACTCAACATGATGATCGACCTAAAACCTGAGCTGCGCAGGAGGAAGAGAGTGGCATGGAACACCTTCAAGGGCATCGAAGACATAGCTAACAAGACAAAGAACCTCAGAGACCTGGGCCTTATGAAAGTAGGATGAGAATGCTATTTGGGTCTCCCAAAGAGGAATCAAAAGAGCTATGCTTGGAATAACATTCCTCACTTAAGTGTAAGAAGGAATACGGAGTTCTGACCTTGTCATCAATCGAGAGTCAGGGATGCTGTCTTGTTTGCCAAGGCATCGAAAATCAGATGGGCTGGACATGTAATGCGACCTGGAGATGACCACTGGACTAGAGCTGTACTGATTGGATCCCATGGGACGTCAAAAGATCACGTGGTCGCCCACCTACAAGATGGTTGTACTTCTTCATCAAGACCCTGAAAGAACGGTTTGTAGCTCTTCATATTCCTGGAGCAAGCGAATGCCATTGGGCTACACTGGCACATGACAGACTCAAATGGAAATGTTACTGGTGCCCGCTTGAGCAAATGAATAACGGGATGTTTAGTGATCAAGTGATCAAGTGATTGCTTCAAATGTTTTAAGTTTGCTTTCTACTGTAACATACACTTCTGCCAAATGATTTTATGAAAATGATCCAATTGTAGATCTTAGGGATGTTTGTGAAGATACTGTCTCCGTGTATTAGGTGCTTGAATTAGTTTCTATGAATATTATCATACTAAAGCTGTGTTACATTCAGATTTTAAAACACCGAAACTCTAAAAGGCCCCACCTGTTATGTAAAGTGGACAGGCCTCAAACAGAGAAGATTCAAAATGACTTGACTAGGATCTAAAATAGTTTTCCTAGACTTTGCATTTTTTAATAAAAATAATTCCATTGTGTTGGATACTGGTTGTAGGCAGATGAAAGATAAGATTTCATCTCCAAAGCAGAGGCAGCTGCAGTTGGGAAAGAAGGCAAGCTATACCGGTATTTTGACTCCTAAATTTAATAATTGTGGTTCAAAACCCTGTAATTTAAAAAAGTAATTGTGATTATGTTTTCATTTTCTCTAATCATTTTCCTTTTGTTCTTATTTAGCACATCATAAGTTCTTCATGAAATTACAATGTTTCAACAGTCCAAAAGTAAACAAGATTTTATGTTTTCTTTTGCCATTTTCCTCCGACAATGAAGGAAATTGGGATTAATTTAGGTAAGCGATGTGACGTTGTTTGTGATTTTAAAGTGAAAATCATAACAAAAGAATAAAACTTAGAGTCCAATAGCAGGGTAGCTCTTTAAAAATGTCTTATGATTACTTTTACTTTTCTCACATCCTATGTATGAGCATAGCTAATACTAAATTGCTCAATTTTCCTTGTGGGCATAGAGAGTATGTATGTAACTTTCTCCTGCAGACCCAGAGGCCCTCTCATTGTCTCCCTAACAGGTAGAGCACCCCTCCACTCATGCAATTATCCAGCTCTCCTAAGTTTTCTTTATCTTCCTTTGTAAATGCAGTATTCCTCACCTCTGCTGTTGTTTGCATTGTTATTACTACTGATGTCTTCTTAACATTTTTATTTATTTCTTTATAATAGTTTATAGCTAATTCTTCCTTTACTTTTTAGGACAGCAATGATGGGAATATCAAGAAGCAAACTTGATATTAAGTGGATCTGAGGACAGCAAAGAGAAGTGGATTTAGGATGAGTTTCACATTTCAGAGGTGGACAACTGGTAGATGTAGTAAATATTAGAGAGAAGACTGAAAAATTAGAAGGAGGAACAGAGTTAGGAAGTAGGAGGTAATGAGCTTTGTTATAGAAACAATAAAATAAATATTTAGTTTAATTAAATGTCTGATTCATTCCTGTTAATATTATGAGTGCTTTAGAGGTTTCTGTACTTATACTGTCTACCATCTATTTTCTGAGAGAGAGACAATAACTCAGGATCATTTCTATACATTTACTTTCTTAAAGAAAATAAACAAAAAGTGACCTCCACTTAATCTGAGACTACAATGTCCCCCCAACACTCTGCTTCTTCATGATTCAAGTGCCCCCAATATGGGGCAGTATTGCCAGCTTTCAGCAATGTAGGTGGAGATTCAAATGTAAGATTTAGGAATGAGGTCAACACAAGAGATACATACTTAAATACAGAGGCTCAATACATTGGGTTAGGTCGATGTTGGTTTGAATATCAATTGTAATCTTCATTTCTTGACCCAATTAAGCTAAAATCATATTCACTAAAAATGCTCCCTAATTTTCTATTTTTTGCTAAATAAATTGCATTATCTTTACCCACATCCGGACTTCCCCCTCGTCAGAACTCCACCCAGCAGACCAGCCTATCACAGCCTGGCTTGCACAGCTGCTGCCGCACCCTTCATCAATAAATGCTAGATTTTAAAGATGACTACAAGAGTATGCTACCCACACAGCAGAGCCTGGCAAGCTACCCGTGTCGTATTTGATATGCCAAATACCAGTAACAATTATAGACTTCATTCCCATGACCTGATGGAATGGTTTGAGGCTCTTTATGTTCCTGGAGTAAGCAGGTGCTCTTGGGCTCTACTTGCATGAGACAGGACATATGGAGATGTTACTGGTGCCCGCTCGAGCAATTTGATGATGAACGGGAAGACAGTGATACAGTGACAGTGATCATAATTTACTAAAGTAGAAAAACCATAACTCAAGAACCCTGTCTAAAGATTGAGTTGAGCTAATCATATTTTCTCAAAAGCATTTGAACCAAATCATTCAGACCTTGATTCTCTCGATTATCAACCTCTCTTTTCTCTTGCTTTTATAAGTAGGATACTTTTAAACCACTTTAAAGCAAAATTTTACTGAAAATGTTATTTTCAAGTAATTATTATTGATTGTGGAATAATATAAATTAATTTAAACTATTCAGAAATTCCAATAGCAAAAGAAACAAAATCAAAAATTAACAACTGAAACTGTCAAGAAAACAAACCTCTGTGCAATGAACGAAACTATTCTTAAGATGAAAACATATCCTACATATCCTATTGAGTGATTTACATAATATGAGAGCAACAAGGAGCTAATACCCAAAGTATATAAGGCTCACATAACCCAAGAAAAACACAATAGAGGGTATATGAACGAGAGAGAGAGAGAGATACAAGTGATCAACAGGAACCTTAGAATAAAGCTTCCTACCACGTCTCATCAATAAAATGCAAATTAAAACTACAATGTAATATCCTTTTACACATGTGAGATCTACACCACAAATATAAGAAGCAAAAGTTGGTGAGAGTAGGGAGAAAAAGGAATACTATGGAGTGAAGAGACAGCACAGGACTAAGGCACTTGCTTTGCATATGGCTGATCTGAATTTGAACCTGACACCCTGAGCATCCCCGGACCTCAAAAGTGATTCCTGAGTGCAGAGTCAGAAGAATCCCCAAACATTGCTGGTGTGGGAGAAAAAGGAATACTATGGAGTGAAGAGATAGCACAGGACTAAGGCACTTGCTTTGCATATGGCTGATCTGAATTTGAACCTGGCACCCTGAGTACCCCCAGACCTCAAGAGTGATTCCTGAGTGCAGAGTCAGAAGAATCCCCAAACATTGCTGGTGTGTCCCCAACAGTCTCCCCCCACCAAATAAGAATCTTGGTCCATTTGTTTTTCTTGTTTTTTAGTTTTTTGGAAATCACAGTGGTGATTTCTTAAAATGCTAAAAAGAGACTTGCTATAACATTAATCATTTCCCTTTTAGATAGCTATTCAAAGATTGTATAAATTAAAGTTGAAAGGTTATATACACTTCTGTTCATTACTACTTTATTTACAGTAAACAACAAAGGAAACATCTCAAGTGCCCACTTATCACAGGTAAGTGATAAAATATTTTACATATAGATAATAAAATACTTCTCAGATATAAGAAAACATAAAACTTTGCCAACTATGACAACATAGAATTAGAGGGTGATATTCTACATGAAGTAAGTCAGATAAAGAAAGACAAAGTGAGTTGTTCTCACATAAATGATAGATAAATTTAAAAAAAAGCAAAAGAACAGACAAATTCAATCCAAAGAGAATCTTGTATTTGAAACATAGAACTGAGGTTACCAGAGAAGACCAATGCAGGCACAAATAGTAAATGAATTCCAATAATGTTGAAGGAAGGATTTTCACACTTTGGAGGTATGATAATTTAACTCTGAAAAGAGAAACAATTCTAGAACCTATGCAATAACACAGTAAACAATATTAATCTCAGTTGAGAAAAAGGAGAAGCCAATGGTTACACAAACAATATGGCTGAGGTTAGTTGACATTGCGAAATGTCTGAGTCGGACTCCATCTTCTCCCTAGCCTGCTATGTTGGAAGGACTGGAGTCTTGTGCACAGGAACCACAACGCTTAACTCTCAGGTGACTCTGCAGCCACCGTGGCCACTTTCTGGTCTGTCAATCTCCTTTGTCCCTATACCACTGATATCATCATGCTCAAAAGGGTCTCACCCTACAACTATGTTCAAGGTAACAGGAAAATCTCAAGCATCCCCTCTAAATGTCCAGACTTTACTTTAGAGTAGCTGAGGAAATGGCTGTCACCCTAGTTTGTAAGGAGAAGCCCCATTCTCTTGAAATAAAGGTAATCTGTAAAAGAAAGAACGCTGCTGTGTAAAATTTTCAAGCTGAATAATTAACAGTTGACTCAGTCACTGAACTACAAAAAACCAAAATCATCTGCTGATCATGGCAGCAGCTCCCTGTACCCTGAAGTGTGTGAGCCTTTTACCACCAATATGAATGGACAGATAAACTAGAAAACAAACGCCACGGTATGACCACAACCAACCTAACTGCAGGCTACCTTAATAAATACTTTCTCAATCAGAATAAAAGCAAGGGCTACAGAGCAAATTCAGAAGACTGGAGGGCTTTATTTCCCTGTAGGAGCCCTGGACTCAATTTCTGACACCATATCATCCACTGAGCACTGCCAGGTCTAGCCCCTCCAAATAAGTGAATTCAGAAATTTCCCTTTGGTAAACAAATTAAGAGTATGTCTATTAAAGGCCACAGATAACAAAGAGCAGGCTTAGGTAGGATGACAATGAAAGTGGTATTTTAATTCAAAGGTTTAGCAGAGATGTGAGCAGACAGCAGAAATGGGAGTTGGACGGGGTCTATCAATTGAGAGAGACTCCACAGATCCTAACTATCACATATTACCCAATCAAATGTGGAAATTTATTTAAGCAACAATTGCAAAATGGAGCAACTTAAAAGAACACATACTCCTTGGCCTTCTCTGCATTTTTCGGCTCAATTGCTTAATGAACTGGCAAACATTTCTGTGGCATACCATAAGAGAGGGGTGAAGGGAGGAGAGTGGCTATAGGTAGCTAGGTATTTCATTGCTTCAGTCAGAAATCAAAAGAATATCATGCTCACTTATTCCTCAGAAAAACTATTTCAAATTTCTATCTGAAAATCCAAGTTTTCTGTCTACAGTTTGCCTTGGCAAATGACAAATTTAGTTGCTGAATACTCTACAACCTGTTCATTCTACTACCTGTACTCATATGAAACATTGCTTCTTTGTAATGGTCTCAAATGTTTAATCAAGTTTTAGGTCGATTTATTTTCTTGCAGTTATTAGCCAAGAATTAAAATTTCTTAATTTATATATCTCTTGGAAAACATCTGAATACATACTATTTTCTATTTTTTTAAGATGATGGTCAAAAGTTAAATTTTCTTTCTATTCAAAATTTGGGACTTTTAAAGTTCTTACTATTTAGTTTGAATTATATAAAACTTGTTTGGAGCTAAGTAAGGCAATTACATTCTACAGTTTTGTGTTCCATTCTATAATTAATTTAGAGAATTTATTAAGCACATTTACCCAGTTAACAAGAGTTTGTTGCCTGCATATTACAGACTATATTTATAAATGCCTACTCTGTAATTTTCAGCCTTTTCTTGTGTATAATAATAAGTGATAAGTGATATAATTGTTGTTAGGAAGTGTTAGAATGCTTCAACATAAACTCTACAAGCAAGGCAATCTTAAAACGTGTCATCTAAGAAATCTTCAAAATTGGAATATTAAGACAGATCGCATATAGCTCTTCAGGGTGAGTGAAAATGCCTTCACAAGGTTTTGTTATTCCATTTGTGAGATTGGACAATGACTGATGGAGCTAGTGAGAAAAGAGCTCTTAATAACCCTGGGAGTTCAACTCCTTTCTTAATGCCAACTGATGTGCGTGGAGTGAAATACCTTATTATAGCTTCCAGTTACTGTGTGTGTGCACGTGCACCCCATAAGGGAGAACAAAATCTGTACCCCATATGCAAGACTTTGCTATTTTAGTTTGCTTAAGAGCTGCTGTCAAAATAAGCTGACACTTATTTAGAATTTGAATATGGAAGTCAGAGTGATTTCATAAATATTGCCAATGTCCAGAAATAAAGCGTTAGAAGTAGATCTGCTGGATTTCAGAGGAGAGATTGTGCTTCAGACTAGATCAGAGCTGTGTTCTTTTCGGAGTTCTCATTTATCAAATTTCAAATCTCCTATCCATAGGATAATATTTTTGCATATAAATATTTGGGTCAACTCGGTAAAATCTTACATCTATTAACTAAAAGATATACGTGTAAACGATAGGAGTCAGACAAGATCCTATCTACAGAATCTTAGAAAGATTTTATTAACCCCATTTTCATCAACCCCAGGTACTCTCCTTGTCTGAGACTATCTCTCCTCTGACAGTTTTCTACAGACTGTGAAATTCTCCAGCAAAAAATGAATTCTTTTGTTAAAAGCTTTGGTTTGTTCCACTGACATGCAAATATTATTTAGGGCATGCACTTTCCTACATCTGTTTCACTCAAATAATTTTAAGGTAGTATTTTTAGAGCAGGAGTCATTACTAACCTACATGTCTATAAATTGGTAAAATTTATAGACAAAAAACAGCAAAATTATTGTGCGGTGGGCTTGGTTTGGAATTGACTCACCATTTAGTGTACTAAACACATGGGAAAGTGAAGGCTAGCCTGCCTTTATCATTCATTTGCAAATATTTATTAAAAACCTATTATATGATAAGTAATATGCTAAGCCCTAGGGGTGCGAAAGTAAGCTAAACAAGTGCATTTCCTGTCCTTCCAAAATATATTGTCTGGGTGAGCATAAAAAATTACCCCAACCTTGGTGACTCAGACCAGTAGCTGTATATGCTTACAATTTTGGAGGATAATTTATGTTGTCAGTAGGTGATGTTCCTCCCCCCCCCAAATGCTAGGAAAGTATCATTGTTTTGTCCTGTGTCTAGTGGCCTTCAATATTCCTTGGCTTATGGCAACGTGACTTCAATCTCTGACTTCATCTACAAAAGGCCTGGGTAGTTCACATGTTTCCATTTCCTTCTATCTCTGTGTCTTCTCTTTTAAGACACCAGGAGAATTTACTCTAAATCTAGGGTGAATTCCCTTTCCAGGTAATGACCTAATTACATGTGCAAAGATTCCAAATAAAATCTTATTTCCAAATAGAATCACATTGGAAAGTTCTGATTAAAAATAAAATTTGGGGAGCAGTATTCAACTCAGTGCAAAGGGAGCGATGGAAAGAATTCCAGCAGCAGTTTTAATTCAGGGTGATGTGGAGTGACTAAATGAGACACATAGAGGTACAGGTAAAGAGGAGAGCGATGGTAAAAAGATTTTCTGAAAGACTGAAAAGATAATGACAAAATGATACATTTTAGTGTGCAGTCAAATACATATTGATGCCGAACTTAGTGCGGACACCCGATCGGCATAGCGCACTACAGCCCAGAACTCCTGGACTCCAGAGACTCTTAGACATGGGGCAGAGCTGTTCCTTGCTCTCCCTGTGCACAGCCATTCATGAGGCAGTCGGGAGGCATGGTGGGTTCTAGCCCTGGCCCACCACCTCGGCAGAGCCTCACAACAAGCCAGACCCACCCCGCCTCACTTCACGGGCGCCGCCATTTTCCACATTTGGACTTCCCTCTCGTCAGAATTCCACCCAGCAGACCAGCCCATCACAGCCCGGCTCGCGCGGCCACTCTGCGGCCGTGCGGTTCATCAATAAATGCTCTATTTGGAGGTGTTTAAAAGAGTTTGCCTCCCGTTCGACAAGCCTGGCAAGCTTCTCGTGTTGTATTTGATATGCCAAATTCCAGTAACAATTATATTAGGTCATTCCCATGACCTAATATAATGGTTTGAGGCTCTTTATGTTCCTGTAGCAAGCTGATGCCCCTGGCTCTACTGGCATGAGACAGGACATATGGAGATATTACTGGTGCCCGCTCTAGCTAATAGATGATCAACGGGAAGATCGTGATCGTGATTGTGAGTCAAATACATAGAGGTTCCATTCATTCCTTCAGACTAGATCTAGCTACCAGTTCTTAGTTTTTAAATGTTCTGTAACTCTAAGGCCTACTTATAATATTTCCTCCACAATTGAATGATCTTTGTAAGGAAGTTGAAGTCATTCTCTTACAATGATGTCATACAAATGAAACACTATTTAACTAAGGATAATAACGTAAACTAGGGTGGAGAAATGGGTAATGACATGAATCTGAGCAATACTTAGGGAGAAACACGAGTATGAATTGAGGATAAGAAGTGAAGTGGAGTCAAACCGAGAGTCTGGGGTTCAAATGCAGTGCTCTCTCCAGCACAGCGTTTCTTACCCAGCAACCAAGCAGTCTCCCTGAGGGACCTCTAGAGTATGCAAACTGGACTGCAACTGAAAAAATCTCGTAAACCTGATGCTACAAAGAATCAGGGCCAACATGTTGGACACAATGAGGTAGGTGGGCACAAGTAGTTAAACTAGTTAGCAGGGGGACCATACCAGTGTGGTGTTATGACACAGGGAAGAAGGTTAAACAGGGAAATACTGAATTCAGATTCAGACAAATGAATATGAAGGACTTTCTATTGAAATAATGAATGAGCATTTGAATTAGGTCTGAAAATCAGATGAGACTGAGGGAGAGGATGTATATGAGGGAATCAATCAAGAGAAGCTTGAGACTTGTCTGATAGTATAGTCAGTCATGGTCAGTTGTCAAACCATGCAAAATGATCTCATAGTGGTATAATAAATTTTTAAATGATCACGATATTTAAGTTCTTAATAGCCAAATACTATGTTTCCAATTAGTTATTTTTATTTCAAAGCTTCTTTTTCATGTATAGTATTCAGAAAATATTTTAAAATATTTTTAACATGTAGACCAAAAAAGGAGTTCATCGGATAAGGATAATATACATAGAGATTAGGAAAAAAAAATATTGATCATCTATCCCTAGCTAGCATTTTTTTTCTGATAAAATGTCTAGTTTTTTAAATATTTGTCAGCTTTGGACAGTCTTGGTTACATTTATATTGAACCAATTAAAAGTAAGGTTCATGAAAATTTGGAGATATTACTAAGTTAAAATAGACATCAAAATAAATGCAATGCATCTTAAATTTTCTATGGATAATTTGCCTAATGGTTATATTTGGCTTCCACTATGAATCACATAAGAGGAACAAATATACATGTTTACTATATATATAAAATATATGCTTATTATATATAAAATACATATGAACATATAATAAGCATGTATAATTTGTACCTCTTTATACTTTTACTTATATATACTTATAGATGTATACCTAAATATATTTTGTACATCTTTATATATGTACATATAGATGTATATACATATGCACATGCATGTTTTGTACCTCTTTATACTTTATACATATATATGTATAATGAACCATTTTCCTGCTTTTCTAACAAATTTCATATAACTGCTCTTATATTTGCATGCATGAAAGTAACTTTTGAGTCGGTGATTAAGGAATGATGATTAGAATCTGAGAAGGACTCTCTCTTCAAGGACACATTGTTTTACACATCTGGCTCAGGAATAGAAGAGCAAGACATGAAATAGAAAAATAATTTTATTCTGTATGATTTTGCTGTAAATACTGAAATTTGTTGAATTTGTATTAGTGTCAGGAATATAAAGATCTGTTCGTTAAGAATAATTTTTTCTTCCCTCAACTCCTAGCTTTAATTTTGTTTTACTATTTCTGCCCAGGCTTAGGTTGTTGATTATAACACTTAGCACATAAATCACTTTCTTCATCTTCAAGGAGCATTGATAATATTAAAGAATTATTTTTCACAATGATCTGTGCAATGAAGTTTTTATGCCCATCCCATTTTACAGACCTGAAAACTGAGAGACAAAAACCAACTAGGTAGCCTATGTTTCCCAAAGATTTAAAAGTACTAACAACCTTTTGAACTGCAATCACCTTTTCTCCTTCTATTTTAGTCCTTTCTATGGACTTTAAGATATAAGGAGATTGGGGAAAATTTTAGACTCTGTGATGTTTTCAAAGGAAAGAAAAGACTTCACACCTTTTTAACTGCCATTCAGCTGCAGGTAAAGAATTTAACAGCTTGTAGAGTGCTAATTAGAGCCCATTATAACTTGATTGACCTGCATTGGCGGTAGCTCTCTTGGGGTGTCCTTGCAAGATGGAGATTTTGATTCTTCGCACAGTTCTGATTCACAGAACTGAGTTTCTTCACTAAGGAAGCAATGATCATTCAGAGTCAGTAATCAAACATGGACTGCACAAATCAATATTTTAAATAGAATTTTCCTTGCATGCTTTGGGAATAATAACAGATCCGATTCAATATGACCAGTGGCCCTAATGTTATTGCATTGACTGGCATGAGAATACAAAAAAATTTGGCTTATTATCTTTCTTAACTTCCAAATGAACAAAGTCAAAGGATATCCAAGAAACAAAATATATTTTGTATTTGGCCTTTGTGGCTTTTGATATTTACTATTTGCAAAAGAAATCAAGTATGTATATTTGCAAGGTAAATGTTTTGCACTCAAGTGGCAAAATTAGCTTTCCTGAATAAGTACATATGTGGGTAAAATGTGGTTTATTTTTCCTTCATTTGATAATTTCACGTTTATCTAAGAAGGTTTCCTTCTGTCTCAGGTAATTGAATTTACTATTGGTCTATATATTTGTTCTCTAACCTTGCCTCTACTTTCATGTTTATATTTGCTTACTGCACAGAGTTTTATATGGAAAGACATTACAGTTCATTCATCCACTTCACTTCCACAACTAAGCCTTTTATAGCTTATTTTCTGTATTTGTTAAAACAGTTTATATTTTTGAGATTTAATCGTCAGATTATATTTGTTTTAGATGTATATTTATGAATTAAGTGTATATTTATATATTCACAGATATTAATACTACAGTAATGTCTGTTAATGTCCTTCAGATCCTCCCTGTGTAACTTAACTTAGTTCTTACTTCCAGGTCAAGAAATATTTGAATAAATATTAAAATTTGTCATAGAATCCTAACACCTTTTTACATTTTCCTTTAATCTAATCTCCAGACCTACCTGCTCTAGTTTATGTTACACTTTAATTTTGTAAATACTTTCTTAAAAACAATTTTCTTATGCCATTTATTAAGAACGTGCCTGGTGCCACTCCCACCTATACTCTTTGGTTTCAAAGTTGTGATTTTCTTATTTATTCACTTCTGTGTGTTCACCATTCATAACAGTGCCTTCTATATACTAGGACTGGATGCATATTTGGTAGTGGTTGAAAGAGCAAATAGCATTGTTTGCCATCATCTTTAGGGTTTCTTATTTAAGCCAATCTATTTGTCATCTACCACAAACGTATTAATATCATCGATTATATATCTGATTGTCATTCAGTTTCATCAATTAGTATCAGACTTTTTGATCATTAAGTAGAAGCTAACCTGACATTGAGGATGGAAGAATAAAGGGATTCAAACTGGTGCTGTCAAATATTTCATATCTTGAGCTTTTTTTTGCATTTCTTTCAGCCAAAATAACTTAAGCATAGGATCCCTGTTCAAATATACAAATGACTTGTGATATGCTTCTTTCTCATCATTGATTCACAGAAGACAAATAACGTACAGTATATAATGCATATCTTTGTCCCAACGTCACTTTGCATTGATTTAAAGATATAACTGCATAGAGCTATTTTAATGTATAAGGCTAAAAAAGACTAAAGATGTGGCAATACTAGGAATAAAGTTAGTTATGAAAAATCACCATAATTTTGTGCTTTATATTTTCAATAATAGAAACAAAAAAGTGAGGCTTCCTATAGTCTATTGAGTGACTATAAGCTTCTTTTATTTCATTTTGTATATTTTAAATCCTGCCATGTCCTTGTGTTTCCCTGTCTTTAATTCAGATGTCTTGTTTTCTTTTCTCAAGAGAGTGATTTTAAGGGACTTGATTCTCACCAAAAAATAATGGTTAAGAGAAATAGGAAATTTCTCTTGGGTGCCAAGATGTATTCAGAAAATGCTTTCATCCAAGGATCTGTAAACCTTGACTTCTATTCAAAATAGTCTCATAGAATGACTGCATTTATTTGCAGGATATAAAAAAATAATATGATAGCAATATCCAAGGTCAGGCAAAACATGGATCAGGAGGTCTTGACACTGGGTGGATTCTACTGCAAGTATGTGAAACTTAAAGATTAGGTAAGACAGAGAAGGGAACAATGTGCTAGTAATTGTTGGAAATGATAATACCGATCTAGAACAGAGCATTGAACATAGGCAAATTCACACACACACACACACACACACACACACACACACACACACACACACATATATATATATATATATATATATATATATATATAACCTCTAAATGCATGTATTGCAAGCCACAATGTGTAAGAGCAGAGAGAGCAGAGAGAGAGAGAGAGAGAGAGAGAGAGAGAGAGAGGGAAAGTGGGCCTGCCATGGAGACAGGCCCGGGAGAAGGGAGGGAATCAGGGGACACTGGTGATGGGAAATGGGCACTTGTGGAGGAATGGGTGCTGGAACACTATATGACTGAAACACAAACATGAACATCTCTGTAATTGTATATCTCATGGTGGTATCACTGTATCACTGTCTTCCCGTTCATCATCAATTTGCTTGAGCGGGCACCAGTAACATCTCCATATGACCTGACTCATGCAAGTAGAGCCCAAGGGCACCTGCTTGATCCAGGAACATAAAGAGCCTCAAACCATTCCATCACGTCATGGGAATGAGGTCTATAATTGTTACTGGTATCTGGCATATCAAATATGACACGGGTAGCCTGCCAGGCTCTGCCGTGCGGGTAGCATACTCTTGTAGTCATCTCAAAACCCGGCATTTATTGATGAACCACACTGCCGCTTGAGACCGCGTGAGGCGGGCTGTGATAGGCTGGTCTGCTGGGTGGAGTTCTGAGGAGGGGGAAGTCCGGATGTGGAAAATGGAGATCCTCATGGAGTGGGGATCGTCTGGCTTGTTGTGAGGCTCTACTGGGGTGGCCGGCCAGGGCTAGAACCTGCCATCCCTCCCGGTACCTCATGAGCGGCCGGGCACAGTGAGAGCCAGTAGCAGCTACATGTCTGTCTCAGGATCAGCATACCTGGGCTGGATTAAAAAAGACTGCAGCTGGGTGGATCTCAATGAGCCGGGCTGTGATAGGCTGGTCTGCTGGGTGGAGTTCTGAGGAGAAGGAAGTCCAGATGTGGAAAATGGAGGTCCTCATGGAGTGGGGGTCATCTGGCTTGTTGTGAGGCTCTGCTGGGGTGGCGGGCCAGGGCTAGAACCTGCCATCCCTCCCAGGTGCCTCATGAGCATCTGGGCACAGTGAGAGCCAGTAGTAGCTCTGCCCCATGCCTGTCTCTGGATCAGCATACCTGGGCCGGATTGAAAAGACTGCAGCAGGGTGGATCCTGGCCCGCCACCCCAGCAGATCCTGACAACAAGCCAAACGACACCCCACTCCATGAGGACCTCCATTTTCCACATCCGGACTTCCTCCTCCTCAGAACTCTACCCAGCAGGCCAGCCTATCACAGCCCGGCTCATTGAGATCCACCCTGCTGCAGTCTTTTTTAATCCGGCCCAGGTATGCTGATCCTGAGACAGACATGGAGCTGCTACTGGCTCTCACTGTGCCCGGCCGCTCATGAGGTACCCGGGAGGGATGGCAGGTTCTAGCCCTGGCCCGCCACCCCAGCAGAGCCTCACAACAAGCCAGACGACCCCCACTCCATGAGGATCTCCATTTTCCACATCCGGACTTCCTCCTCCTCAGAACTCCACCCAGCAGACCAGCCTATCACAGCCTGGCTCATCGAGATCCACCCTTATGGTGGTATAGTAAAAAAATTTAAAAAACCAAAACAGTCTCTATACAGAGGTAACTTAAAAAAAAATTCGGAGGGAATGGCCAAAAGGCATATGAAAAAATGCTCATCATCACTAATCATCAGAGAGATGCAAATCAAAACAACAATGAGATATCACCTCACACCACAGAGAATGGCCCATATCCAAAAGGGTAAAAGCAACAAGTGCTGGCGTGGATGTGGGGAAAAAGGGGACTCTCATACACTGTTGGTGGGAATGTCGACTTGTACAACCTTTCTGGAAAACAATATGGACATTCCTCCAAAGACTAGAAATTGAGCTCCCCTTTGACCCAGCCATATCGCTCCTGGGAATATATCCTGGAAAGCCAAAAACACACAGCAGAAACACAATCCGCACTTTTATTTTCATAGCAGCACTATTCACAATAGCCAGAACCTGGAAACAACCAGTATGCTCCAGAACTGATGACTGGATAAAGAAACCGTGGGTACACCTACACAATGGAATACTGTGCAGCAGTCAGAAAAAATGAAGTTATGAAATTTTCCTATAAATGGATGGACATGGAGAGAATCATGTTGAGTGAAATTAGTCAGAAGGAAAGAGAGAGACATAGAATGACTGCATTTATTTGCATGACATAAATATACCAGGTGATCTTACCAAAAGTGGAAATTACTACAAGCGCTGGGAGTCAGAGGTTTGGTTAGATAGAGAAGGGAACATGTGTGAATAAATGTCTAAAGGTCTGATACCAACATAGAACTGAGCATTAAGTACAGACAAAAAAAATGCAAATGATGGCTTCTAAGTGTACGTAGTGCAACCCACAATGTGTGGGAGAAGGAGGAGAGAGAGAGGGAGAGAGAGAGGAGATAAAGAACCTGCCATTTAGACAGGATGTGGGAGGGGGAGGGAATTGGGGACATGGGTGGTGGTTGAGGGGCACTGGTGGAGGGCAGGGTGCTGAAACATGGAACACTGTGTGACCGAAACCCCCAAGCGTGAACAACGTTGTAATTGTATATCTCATGGTGGTATAATAAAATGTTAAAAAAAATTCGGAGTAAGTTTATTTGTTTTCACATAAATTATGATAAGTTCTCATAACTTCAAATAGTAAACCGTATCATAATAGCAATATCAACTTTCAAGTAACTAGAAAAACTAGTATATCACTTCTTCTTAAAGAACTAAACAAGATAAATTTGAGAAAAACTCACATCATCAAAGTGTAAACTACCAGTGAATGAGTTTAAGTTGTATTTGCTTTTAGTATGTAAAGCAAGAAAATATACTTTGATGTTAAGAAGTTGCCCTAATGACTGGCAATTATGGATAACTAGCATTTGACTGCAAATCTTCCCTGCAGTATTCACATATTCTTAGAGCCAGATTTTTTCTTGACTCTCTGTTTCACAGAACCGAACTTAAGCCAGACAGAGATGAAGGGTGTGAGTGAAAGAAAGGAGGTTTTTGCTATGCTTCTTTCCAATTACCATGTAATAGAAAGGAAGTGAATGTATTTTCTTGCCTTAAAACACTACATCTCAAATAATCAACAACTAGAAATTCAGAAAAATGATAATGAAAGTGCATCTTCAGGTCATAGGAATTATTTTCCCCCGATTTTCTCAATATAATGATATTTTTATAATAGAAATTATAATGAAAGAAGATATAATTATCTAACCCCTTTCCCTAGTTAATCAGGCTCCGTCCTTAATTGCTATCTTGCAAAGCACACCAGACTAGTACTTTTCATTGAACTTTCCCTCCTTTCTCCTTTTTTCCCCCATATGTTCAGCAAACAGGTTTTTTCATCTAGTCCAAGTTGCACTTAAAATTGCATCATCTTCCTTCCTCCCCAAAGATCTGTTAAACAGATTTCACACAAACAAACTGAAAGGAAAAGGTGCACATATTTTTATCACTTATTTTGCTTCCTTTGAAGTTCTTTAAGTGTCTAAGGTTATAGGACTAAAACCAAGAATTAAAAATTCTAAAGTCTGCCCAGCTGTGCTGAGAGAGTTAATTCAATTTCTGAAAGTGCTCCACTTATTTCTAGGGAGTAATTTGTATTCTTGAAGTATCTGAAAGAATTTTTTTTAAGAAAATTGTGGAGCAGTAAAATGACACTTGCCTGGATGTATTTTATTTCATTGTTTTGCTCATTCAACATTTAATAGATAAGTATTATATGAATTAATCACCTGACTAGGATTTTCCATATTTTATTTAACCCTGATCAGTTTTTGATCTACATCTTTTAGCTATACTTAAATCTAAACTGTGACTTATTTTTACTCTTTTTTCTTTCTTTGCTTTTGAATTAAATTCAGTTCTACACAAAATTGAAGCATCCAGGGTTCAGAAAGATAGTACAGTAGGTAAGAAGACACTTACCTCATAAGGGGGACAACCTGGGTTCAATCCTAGAACCCCACATAATATCAGGAGTCAACCAGAGGCAGAGCCAAGAATAGACCATGATCACTGCAGGGTGGGGCCACCCAAAAATCAGAAACAAAAACAACTTGAGGCTTCTTAAAATCTTAACTATCTCTTTTGTCTGTCTTCCCCACATTATTTAGTTTAATTTTTTTTATTTTTTATATTGTTCTACCTCTCAGGGCTTATTCACTATAGTCTCTAATAGAAAAAATAACCAGTGTCTTCTCTCAGTGTATATTTAGTCATATATAACATGGCAACTGAATTATCTTTTATTCATATTGTAAATCATTTCAAATCACCCAAAAAACTAGATATGAATTTTTAGTTTTCCCAAATGTAAGGCATTGCCAAAATTATGTTCTTGTAAACTAATATATCATTCAGGCATTAACCAGAGACAAAATAAGCAATTAATAGACTAGATGGTTAAGTAAATAAATGGATAAATGGATGAAATTCAATGGAAAATGTGAAAATCAAGCAAGTCTGAAATCTATGGAGCAAGTATTCAGGGTGAATAGATTAGTGTTTAAATAGGCCCCAGGGTGTAAAGATAACCAGCAGGGTGGAACGCCAAGTTAAATCTTAGAATTCAGAGAACTCTTAAGAGTGAAACCTCCAAGTATGTAAAGGACCTGTACAAAGAAAACTACAAGACACTGCTCCAAGAGATAAAAGAGGACACAAGAAAATGGAAACACATTCCCTGTTCATGGATGGGGAGAATCAACATTGTCAAAATGGTAATACTCCCTAGAGCTCTGTACAGATTCAATGCAGTCCCTATAAGGATACCGATGACATTCTTCAAAGAAATTGACCAAACGCTCCTGAAATTTGTATGGAACAATAAACCCCCAAGGGATAGCTAAAGCAATCCTCGGTAAAAAGAAGATGGGAGGCATCACCTTTCCCAATTTCAAACTGTACTACAAGGCAGTAGTAATTAAAACAGCATGGTATTGGAATAAAAACAGACCTGTGGACCTATGGAATAGAATAGAGTATCCCGACACCCAACCTCAAACACATGATCATTTAATCTTTGATAAAGGTGCAATGAGTCTAAAATGGAGTAAGGAAAGCCTCTTCAACAAGTGGTGTTGGGAAAACTGGGCAGCAACATGTAAAAAATGAATTTGGACCTGTGTCTAACACCATGCACAAAAATCAGATCAAAATGGACTAAAGATCTCAATATCAGACTTGAATCCATAAAGTACATTGAAGAAAATATAGGAAAAACCCTCCACGACATTGAAGCTAAAGGCATCTTCAAAGGTGAAACATCACTAACAAAGCAACTAGAAGAAAAGATAAACATATGGGACTACATGAAACTGAAAAGCTTCTGCACCTCAAAAGAAACAGTGACTAAGGTACAAAAGCAGTCCACAGAATGGGAAAGAATATTCACCCAATACCCATCTGATAAGGGGTTAATATCCAGGATATATCAGGCACTGGTAGAACTTTACAAGAAGAAAACAAACAACCCCATCAAAAAATGGGGACAAGAAATGAACAGAAACTTCAGCAAGGGAAGAAATTCGAATGGCCAAAAAACATATGAAAAAATGCTCATCATCACTAATCATCAGAGAGATGCAAATCAAAACAACAATGAGATACCACTTTACACCACAGAGACTGGCACATATTCAAAAGAGCAAGAACAACAAGTGCTGGCGTGGATGTGGGGAAAAGGGGACACTCATCCATTGTTGGTGGGAATGCCGGCTGGTACAGCCTTTCTGGAAAACAATATGGACTTTCCTCCAAAGACTAGAAATTGAACTCCCATTTGACCCAGCCATACCACTCCTGGGAATCTACTCTGGGAAACCAAAAATACGCAGCGGAAACACCATCCCTACTTTTATGTTCATAGCAGCATTATTCACAATAGCCAGAATCTGGAAGCAACCAGAGTGCCCGAAAATCGATGACTGGATAAAGAAGCTTTGGTACATCTACACAATGGAATACTATGCAGCTGTTAGGAAAAATGAAGTTATAAAATTTGCCTATAAATGGATGGACATGGAGAAGATTATGTTGAGCGAAATTAGCCAGAAGGAGAGAGAGACAGATACAGAATGACTGCATTTATATGCATGGCATAAATATATATGTACATATTATGATACCAATATCCAAGGTCAAGTGAAACATATATCAGGAGGTCTTGTCAAAGGTGGAGATTATCACAAACGTGTGGGAGTCAGAGTTTAGGTAAGACAGAAAATGGAACAGGGGGGCTAATAATAGTCGACGGTACTAATGCCAACCTAGAACTGAGCATTAAATAGAGGCAAAAGGATACACATGACAACCTTTTAATGTATGTTCTGTAATCCATAGTCTGGAAGGGAAGGAAAAGAGAAAGAGAGAGAAAGGCCAAAGAAATAAAGAACCTGCCATGGAGCAGGGCTGGGGAAGGGGGAGGGAACCGGGATGTTGGTGGTGGGAGATGGGCACTGGTGGAGGGACGGGTGCTGAAACACTGTATGACCAAAACCCAAACATGAACTTTTTAATTGTATATCTTTTTTATTTGTATATCTCACGGTGGTATAATAAAATACTTAAAAAAAAAGAGTGAAACCTTAGAGAAACTCTAAGCCCTTTTAAAGTATTTTTCTTTATTTGAATATTCTTTCTAAAAATTTTATTATACCATGTGAGATATATAATTACAAGGATGTTCATAATTGGGTCTCTGCCATACAGAGTTCCAGCACCGATCCATCCACCAGTGCCCCATTCCCACCACCCACATCCCAAACGTCCCCCCACACAACCCCAGCATGCCCCTATTGCAGGCACATTTTCTTTCTCTTTCTATCTCTCTGTCGCTGTCCCTGTATCTCTCTCTCTTCTCTTACACGTTGTGGCTTGCCCTACAGATATTGACCATTTATGATGTTTCTATGTGCATATTCAATAGTGAGGTCTAGAGTGACATCATAATTCCCCATTCCCATAACCTCTCCAGTTTGTTGCAACTAGAATGATCGTTGCTGTATGTAAATGTGAAAGATCCTGGGAAGGACATGGTCCTAAAATCCATTATTGTCTAAGATTGTTGCATGCTGCTCTGCGGACCCATGACAGCACAGCTGTGGGTCTGGAATGTCTCTTTTCAGGCTGTTAGCTGTTGTGACTGGGAGCTCGTAGCCACACCCACTGACATGGAGTCTAGGAATGGGTGAAGGAGCCCAAAATCCTGCTCCAAGTTCGGCCAGAGTGGCCGCCTGCATGCTGAGCGAGCCCTAGGAGCTGTGTAGGACACAGCCAGGGACTACATATTTGAATATTTGAATAGTCTTTTCTCGCTGAGGAAGCCATGAGAGATATGCAGGGAAATAAACTTGACAAAACGAATTCTGAAATATTGCATCAAAATGATAAATGGTCATAATAAAAAGATGATAAAACTAAGTCCTCTCATTAGAGATTTTTTAATATAATCTACAAAATTTTTTCATAGTCTACAAAATTCTTTCATAGTGATACCTATGAAAGAATTTTCTTTCATAGTGATACCTAGACATGGGGCAGAGCTGCTACTGGCTCTCCCTGTGCCCAGCCACTCATGACGCACCAGGGAGGGATGTCAGGTTCTATCCCTGGCCTGCCACCCCAGCAGAGCCTCGCAACAAGCCAGACGACCCCACACTCCATGAGGGCCCCATTTTCCACATCTGGACTTCCCCCTCGTCAGAACTCCACCCAGCAGACCAACCTATCACAGCCCGGCTCACGAGGCCAAGAGTGGCTGCGTGGTTCATCAACAAATGCTGGATTTAGCAATGACTACAAGAGTATGCTACCCACACGGCGGAGCCTGGCAAGCTACCCATGTCATATTTGATATGCCAAGTACCAGTAACAATTATAGACCTCATTCCCATGTCCTGATGGAATGGTTTGAGGCTCTCTGTGTTCCTGGAGCAAGCAGGTACCCTTGGGCTCTACTTGCATGAGACAGAACATATGGAGATGTTACTGGTGCCTGCTCGAGCAAATCGATGATGAACAGGAAGACAGTGATACAGTGATACCTAAGTTAGTGCATAACTGAGTAGTTGATTGTATATGCTGCAAAATTACTTTTTCTCCTTGCGATCTGTAGGTTCTCTGAGAAAATAGCCTTTAGCCAGTTCTAGCTGAAAATACAGCAGAAAGAATGCTGGGAGCTGTAAGTCAGTCATGCAAAAGGGACACAACCCAAAGCCATCACCGGCTGTAGGCCTAAGATCAGACTAGATGTTTCTTTGTATCTCCTTAAGAATATGTGGCCCTCTGACTTACCTTATTAAAAATAGCCCATCAGAAACAGGAGGAAAAGCATACTCTTTTCTAATGACAACTAATATTATTGAATTAATATTTCCTTCTTTAAGCATTATTTTAAGCACATGAGAAACACTCACTGAATATTCCAAACAATTTCATAGGCAAATTCATTCTCCTCATCCTTTAGGGAAATTGAAACAGGTAGGTAAATTCATCTTGCTCAACTGACACAACTTATAAGGGACAAAGCTGGATTTTTAAACAAGAGGACTTATCTCCAGAGTCTAGGAGCTTTACTGCTAGGCAATGTTTGAGTATCAAAAAGGCCCCGTATTTGAACAATTTTCCTCTTCAAGACTTGGGGCCATAAAACTCATTTAAAAAAAATCTCATTTCTTATTTAACTTGTTCTCATTCCAAAAAAAAAAAAAGATAAATAATGTCTCTTCTTTTTTTCCTTCAAACAATGGACTGCTGCATTTGTCACTCTTCTAGGCATGGATAAGGAAGAGATAGGCTTACTCACATACAGGACCAGCCTCTAGATTTCTGTGATGTGCAAAGAGCACACTCCTTTGACTAAGGCTGGTTCCCTGAAGGGCGTAGAGCCCTTTTTTTCATTACATACAGTCTATCCCAACAGAGCCAGATGCAAACATTCAATGAAGGATGAAGAAGGCATCAATAAACTGAAGGATTTTACTGAAACCACTTACTGTAAGTGCGACAGACTTGGACGGGTGGGTGACAGTGTAAAGTACTCTGAAAAATCGCTGGCTCACACTGTTTTATCTCACTCACACTGGAGTTATTCCTGAAAATGAAAGCACTTGGTAAGGCCAAGGATTTCTTTCCATAGGGCTTGCAGCTATTAAGGAATTGAAAAATGGGGGTGTCATTAAGTGGAGACTTACAGGGGGATCATTCCAATCACTGTATATCATGTTACCAGGATATACAAAGATTACTCTGAATCTTAGTACATCAATTAACAATGGTCCTTTCTTTTTTTTTTTAATTTCTTCTTGGAAACAATATTCATAGTCGATGTCTGAGTTCTTAGAGAGTGAAAAGCTTGCTATAAACTAGGAGATGTTAGCAGTTTCTTACAGAATAATGGAAAAATGGAAATTAGTGTCAAAATGATGTCATGGCTTCAAAACATTGTTGGTACAAGTGCCTGACAGACATCCTTGACACACTATATAATGACATAGTAAGAAAAAAATAATGTGACAACGACTTTCTATAGAACTTAAGAAGAATGACTAGATGGATGCTGCATCCATACACTGATCACAAGTAGAAGATGCATTTCCTCCATAGGACATCACTATTTATGAGATTTATTGATTACCTTGTCATGTTTAAAATATGTGCTTAACAGTATATTTAAGGGTCAATTGGAGTCACAGGGACATATGAGAGAGCAGCGTCTTCTACAAGCAGGACAGGAGAGAATTCATGACATTCTTTGTCAGTTCTTTCTAGTCAAACAAATCGCTCTTTTCTAAGAAAATTAGTGATTACAAATTTAAAACAACTTACAGAGAAAACACCATGTCAACAGAGTTTTATAGGCAAGGTTATCTTAAAGCATTCAAATCAGCAATGGTATAAATCTCATATAAATTCTTCCAGTGACCCTCTTTTATAGAGTCATTGAATTATTAAAGGACAAGGGATATGGCTCGAACTTTATATGATGAGGCCCTGGATTCAACAGGTTCCCCTGCTCCCCTTCTCTGCTTGATGTGACTCATACAGTAATTTGAAAAACCAAAATAGAAATCAGCAATACTATTTGGGAACGTACCGATTTATTGCCCATGTATTCACTGTATGTGTCTTCAAATCGCATCATGTTAGAACTAAAACATTATGAGTCAAATCTCATTTCAATTAAAGATCTAGAGATGAAAGATTTACTTCCTATCACAGACTATTTGGTGTCAGATTTGGTGAGGGTAGAGTCATGTCTTTCATGTTAAGTTAAACCGATTAAGAGTGCATCCAGCTACAACTACTGTGTCACTTACTAAGAAGTCTAGAAACCAGCAGCTTTACTAGTGTACCTCAGCAGTGTCCCTTAGTCATGAGGCTCCTTTTAATTCTCGCATGATTAGTATGTTGCTTTGGACCTTATTCACTGAAACTGCTTAATCTTTAGTTTCTTGTCTGGGTTCTTAACAGGAAGATAAAAGGCAAGTGAACTGAGCTAACAGATGTCAACTCTGTCAGATCTGAGTTATTAGCCCACCTAGAGTTTTAATTAAAAATATATTGTTTTACAGTTTATAATTGAGACAGCGGGGCAGAAAGAGAGTGAAAATAGTCTGGAGCATCAAGGAAATGTCTGCCACATAACAGACTAAATCGTGTCCTCTTCAAATGTTAGCACAAAAACTCAAATTCTCCAGGTGATTGTGTTAAAGACGATGCAGTTAAAGAGAACATTAAAGTTCAAAAAGATGAGGATGGTGGAGTCCTAAGGTCACATGACTAAAATTCTTGCAACAGGAAGAAGAGACACTAAAGCTTTTTCTCTTTCTGCGTCATGATGTCCACGGTGAGAAAAGCACCGACGGTAAACTAAGAAATCTTTCACTAGGAACTGAAACCTATTGTAAACTTGCTCTCAGACTTTCAGCCTCCACAATCACAGAAATAGAAAGTTTTGTTGTTGAAGTCATTCAGTCTGTTGCGGTACTCGGAGTGAACAAATAACCAACATACACAGAAATGGGTATTTCCTTATTCCCTAAATGAGAAATTAGATGATTTGCAAAGCTGCAATCAGTGAGAATCTTTCTTGGATTGAGCTGAGCATGATGTAGGCCTATCAGCTGGTCAGTTTGTAGACAAGTAGTCAACAATAGCAACTGTGTGATATTGTCCTCCTAGGTAATTACAGACTGTGACTAGAATACAAAGGATAGTCAGTAAGATCTTTACCTAAAAGCCCATGCCTGGATTCAAAAGGCTATTCAAAAAAGGGTTCATCCCTGAACAATATGCTAGTTAATAAGTTACATAATCTTTCCAAGCTGCCCTGTAAAAATGGAGATAAAAATCAAATCCTGCTAGGTGTGTTGTGTCACTTTAATGACTTCAATCACATAAATGAGATGCATCACAGCTCCCAACATTTCATTAAAAAATATATAGTGTCGCGACTAAATCGGGGTTCTAGACATTTTCTATAAAGGGACCGCTTATATACCTGGTGACTGGTAAATAAGACTTGAAGGCTTCATTGCCTCTTTTCCAAGAGATCACCTCTGTGATTGCAGTTGACGCCGATCACAGACAATATATGTAAACAAATTAGCATGCTGTATTCCAAGGAAACTTGACTTATAGAAAAGATGATGAGTCAGATTTGACACAGTTTCATGCTCATCAATTGCAAGAAATTTTTTGTGATGAAGGTTCTGAGAGATTGTTTCACATTGACCACAGAAATGTGTCCTTCTAATTTTATTAATTTTATATTTAAATTTATTTATTTGTATTGAATCACCATGAGATACAGTTACAAAGCAGTATGTAGTTGGGCTTCAAGCATATGATGTTCCAACACTTATCTCTCCATCAGTGTATAGTTCCCACCACCAATGTCCCCAATTTGCTTCCGCCATTCCCCACTCCGCAGCTTGCCTATATGGCAGTTGCTTTTTCTCATTCTCTTTCTCTCTTCTTTTGAGTGTTCTTCCTTTTAAATAGAGAAAAGTCTAATGCCATCTGAGTGTTAGACACCTGTGGACACGTTATCCTTTAGTGAGTGTTTGAATTGTGTTCCAGGACAATCAAGGGCATTGTCCAACTAGCAAACAAGTATGCTAAGAGAGCTTATATTTCTATGAGTTAAAGTGTTCTCTTTTCAGTTTAGAATAAAACTGTATTCTGGCCTCAAAGTCACAAGACCTTGAAGAGTGAGTGTAGAGGAGGTATTTTGGTTTGTTTATTTTGGTTTGAGGCTGCACCCGCATGCTCAGGGCCTGTTTCCAGCTCTGTGATTGGGGGTGGATCCTGATAGTGCTCAGGGAAGCATGCCTTGTTGGGGTTCAAACCAGTGTTGTCCGCATGCTAAGCAAAAGCCTTCACTCATCACTCCAGTCCCAGAAAGGATGTTCTTTAAAGCGAAATTTGTATTTAAGTGTAATTTAACTGACTGTGACTCTGTATTAGGTATTTAAGGGTTGCAGTGATTTTTCTCCTGTAATAACTGCAAATATTTTGTCTAATTTCTTGATAAATAATTGAAAATTTCTTCAAGAATATCTGGATAAAAGCAGCGACAATTTCACTGTTCTCTGATAACAAAGGTTGAAGGAGGCTTTTAGTGGTGGGCTATAATTCCATCATAATTCAAATGTTGCCTGTTCAATTTTCAATCTCATAACTCCTTAGTCCTTTTCCTTCAATTAGCAAAATAAATCACAGGAGAGCTGAAGCTGACAACTGGAAATTTCCAACTTGTATAATCCATCTTTTTTTTTTCTAGAGAGAACCTTGACACACTCTCCTGACAAGTTTTAAGCTTCTCTCCCTTAACCTCTTACTAAAGTTGCTTTTTGAAAGAATTGTGGCAAAGTAAAACTGTGTGGAGAGACCTTGAGGTAGAATAGTTTTGTCTTTGGAGACAAGTAGCCCAGGGACTCATCGTGCTTTCTTTTATATAGAAATAAAAACACCAACACTAAGCTCCCGTTCACAAGCAGCCCAGATGCTCAGGCTTTCTTCGCTTTTGATGTATATTTGTGTATGAAAGCTTCGGTTTCTTTGTTCCAGTGATTGAGGGAGTTGGGTCCTTTCATTATAAAGCATGTACTTTCATTTCCTTTATTGAAACGGATATTTATCCCTTAAAGAATTGTCCCTCGTTGTCTGTGGGTCCTCCTTTCTCTATTCACATCTCTCCTGTTTATATCTCTTTTTCCTTTTCCTTTACCAGACGTCCGCATGGCATGCTTCCAATTGTGTTTATCCACTCCAGCTAATTGACAGTCACATAAGTGCAAGTAATGTGAGGTATTATTGTGAGAGATTTCTGTTTGCCTCTTTAATTAAGCAGTTGTTCACAGGTGCATACAGTTACAACAAAATTAATTGATAGCTTTATATCACACTTCTTGAGCCCACTGCTATTTGATGTTTGCAAACACAACTATTAGATTTGTCTTATCTTGTATATGGGGAGTATTTCTCATTTTCTTCTCACAGAGGTGAGGACAGGTTGCCCTAAACACTAGAAAATCAACTGGAGCAGCAAAGATCATTTTCCTAAGGAAGAAACAAATGAATAATTTATTTGTGGAACATTTTATCACACTGAGAAGCACAACAGAAGCTCTTTACATTTGTGTTGTGCCCTCCGAGATTCCTGCTTGTCAAAAATTATGCCACCCAAATTGAACTCGCTTTTTGTGAAAGCTATGTGTTAATCTTTCTATGATACCAAGAAGTTACACATACTTGAAGCAGGCAGCAACTGGCATCTCCTGGATTAAATTTTATTAGTAGTCATTTGACTCATTTTCACTTTCTAGGATAGCCGACAAAGCATGCTTCCTTCCCAGTTCATAGTGCGACTTGCCTTCCCAAAGAAACAGAAATAGCTGCAGTGTTCATTTGTCTTAAACTGCTGGGAACAGAGATTTGGGTTTAGAGGAATCTCATTTCCACTGCAATTTATATGGCAATATGGTAGAATGATTAAAGTGTGACTTTTGTGTGATACTTCCTAAATTTTATTCCTGTTCTATTATTTTTAACTGTGAGTTGTGAACAAACAACTTAACTACTTTATTCCTCTATTTCCTTGCGGGTACTTGGAGATCGCTAACTAAATAACTTGTAGTGATGTTACAATTAAATGAGTTTATGCAGATAAATGTTAAGACCGTAGATACAATAGTAATTGCAACTTCCATGAATAGGTTATATACCTAGCATTTTTAAAAAACTTTTCTATTGTGAGTTTATTTATCTTCTAATTCTAATGTGCAAAATATTATAGATATAAAAACCATTCTATTGTTTCTAAAGAGTCTCTCTCCTTCAGACTCGCTACATGCTGTTGGTAAGAACACACCACCTCGTTTAACAATACTGTTGGTTTCTAGTCATGTTTCTTGTTTTACTACTTCCACTTCCCATTTGCCTTCCTGTCTGTCCTAACAGGGGGAGAATCAGATAAAACAAAGGAGGTGGAGAAGTTTCTATAGCGGTGGCTCTCCATCCTGAAAATTTTAGTAAATCCCAAAAAACCCTGTTTCCTATTCAAATTACTCTTTGTACTGTAATTCAACAGAAATTTTAACACACTTAGGATAAAAATCCAGAGACTAATTGAAATATATGCATATGTGTGTGTATCTATATGGGCATTATATAGTTAAACCTTAAGAGAAAATGTACTAGGCACTTGAACTAGTAAGATGTTTGGTTGATTTCATTATTACATCAGCATCTCTTCACTTTGCGAAGAGTAGAGTAGTGAGAGAATATATCCTCAATACAAAGATTTTGATTAAGAATTTATCCTAATTATCAAGAGTTTAGAATAATGAAGTGTTTACCTCTGATTGCAAAGGCTAGGTAAGTGCCCAGTAGTAGATTAGATACCTGGCATGCATGTGACTAAGCATTATGTAGACAAAGTTCAGCAAGAAATAATGTTTGAGACAGAGCATAAAGGATCATTAGATATACCGCGTATCTCATCAACTCCAGGTCAAAAATAAAGGGTTTGGACTGGGAAATGAAGTGTAGAGGTTCCTGGTATAGGTTCAGGACGGGACTTATAAGTAAGGAATCAAGCAAGACTAAGGCAAGTGGTCATTGGAGCCTGGCCTAGAATCAGCTCAGAAAGAGTACAGAGCTCCTTCTCACCAGTATCATTAGCACACACACATGGTTCTGACGGTAAAAGGCATAGCATACACACCCATGAAAGTGAGTAAAGGATTTAGTTTTTGACACTTTTCAAATTGATTTTGACTTTATATTTGTGAATAAATAGAAGACAGTGAGAATTTTAAGAAAGGTGATGATGATAACTGTTACTACTAATGAAAAAAATATAACAGTGCAAATAAATGGAATTTTAGGGCATGACCTTTTTAATGACCTCAGCTGATGAAAAGGTTTGGGCCACCCATATGATGTGATACCCACTGAGACAAAGGTGGGTGCAAAAGAGTGATTTCTATAATCAGTAGAAGTAGACATGTGAAGGGCAAAAGAGATAAAATTCAGATAAATTCAGTTCCACCTAAAATGAATAAGTAATGATACTAACGCAATTCTGAAATATGGTATAAGTTTGAGCATTGAATGAGGCCAGATATAAGATAAATTTGAGATTTCAATTGTGTTCTAAAGTTTTCTGCAGCTGAATTGTTGGGGAGCTTCCTTATGGAAAGTAAGACCCCCTTTCCCTATGACCTGATATCAAGTCATTAGTTTGTACAACAAATTATATCTTTAACCTGTTCCTTCCACATTGTTTTTGCTGGGTGCAATATATTCTTGAATTGATGTAATTTTACAATTAATTATTTGTGGTGGCTTGAGTTGTAAAGTAAATCCTGTCCAAGTCAACATTACAGTTAACACTCTAGAGATCAAACGATATTACAATAATGCATAAGCTACTTAGTTTGCAAGTCCAGACTAAGTGGGAAATAAATATTTGGACATGCTATATTACTTGATAGTAGTCAAACCCAAGATAGCGGTCTGTGGGGACCAAGACTGCTTGAATTTGCATCAGTTCGAACCAGGTCTTCTATGCTTATCATCTAAATTCTGCTTGAATAAAGGAATCTTAAGTCCTCCATAAAAATACTTCCAATTCTCCTTCCTGATTTAACACTACCTTCTCCACTTATTACCTATACCAGTCTTTTACTGTTTTTTTCTGGAAGACTTCTGTATTATAAATATCTTTTCTCATAATTCCTTACTCTGTACTATTTCTTCAGCCCTGAGCAAATTTTATGTATCCAAATTTCCAAGGAATCGTAGACGAGCTAACACTTCTAGTAAGTATTTTTAGTAAATTGTGCTTTAAAATTATGTCTGTGGCATTCTTTTGATAAAATAAGTAGCTCACCTGGATATTACCAGTTCTTGAAATGACTTTTCTAAAGGTTTAGACATGAATGAGTTCCAGTTTAATACTATCTGACAAAAATAAAGAAAAATATAAGAATTCTTAAATGGAATTTATATATTGATACTTGACTAACAGAGGATACACCTGAAGTATGTTTGAAAACTGGGCATGCTGCTTTGCTTGGAAGTGAATCAAAAGACAGAAGTGAAAGGACTGATGTATTTCTCAAAAAATATTTTTGCTTCTGCTTCAACAAATATACTTGCAGTTCAGAAGATTCCATGGTAGTAGTAAGAGTAAGTAATCCTTCTCCGTTCCTTCCTTTATGGCCATAAAACATGGCACACATATATCTATAAAACATACCTCATTTTAAACAATGTAATTCCTGGTGAACCTTCAAGATAGATTAATTGGCAAAATGTATCCATAGATAACAGAATAATTTGACCTGCTACATAGAAGCATTGGATATAAGCCAGTTACTGCCGGAGGACACCTGCCAAAACTTGATTTGGATTTTTGAATATTTGATCCTTTGCCACTATTTCTGACAATAATTAAAAGGCAGGATCAATTATGAGTTGAGGTCATTTCTAGTACATGACAATCTAACAAAAATACCAATGCAAGAAAAATATCTTATCCTATTCTAATATTAAAGGAGTATTTTAGCTAAAAAAGATTCAAGCCACCAAAATGCAAATAATACAACAATGTACAAACATTGTTCTTTTCTCATTAGTAATGAGTTTTCTTTCTCAAGAGATTAGATAGAAATTTTAAGAAAAATGAAGCAGTTAGTCTAATATAAACTTTAGCAGCCTAACTTATTCCTTTACTTGAGGACCAAATAGTTCATAAAAGCTGAAAGCTGGGGCAAGGGAGTCAGGTGAGGGAGCTGGAGTATTTGTTTTATATGTGGATTCAATCGCTGGCACATTGTGGTCCAGAGACCCACAAAAATCTTCACTGTTAACATTAAATTATGATAATACCTGCGTTTTGTGAAGCATCTGGCCTTGAGGAGATGCTCAAGTTTGCTTGCTTGCTTTCTCTCTCTTTCTCTCTCTTCTCTTTCTTTCTTTTCTTTCTTTCTTTCTTTCTTTCTTTCTTTCTTTCTTTCTTTCTTTCTTTCTTTCTTTCTTCTTTCTTTCTTTCTTTCTTTCTTTCTCTCTCAGTCCCTTCCTCCTTCCTCCCTCCCTCCTTCCTTCTTCCTTCCTTCCTTCCTTCCTTCCTTCCTTCCTTCTTTCTTTCTTTCTTTCTTTCTTTCTTTCTTTCTTTCTTTCTTTCTTTCTTTCTTTTCTTTCTTTCTTTCTTTTCTTTCTTTCTTTCTTTCCTTCCTTCCTTCCTTCCTTCCTTCCTTCCTTCCTTCCTTCCCTTCCTTCCTTCCTTCCTTCCTTCTTTCCTTCTTTCTTTCTTTCTTTCTTTCTTTCTTTCTTTCTTTCTTTCTTTCTTTCTTTCTTTCTTTCTTTCTTTCTTTCTTTCTTTCTTTCTTTCTTTCTTTCTTTCTTTCTTTTTCTCTGCTAAGTTATTGGTTACTTAATCAGTAGGATTTTTAAAAAATAGCAAACATTATCTTGAGTGTCTTAGATATGTAACACAATACTAAAACATTGCTTACAATACTAAAACATTGTTTTAAAAATAATTTATTTCACTTAAAAAATTAAAAATGACAGTCCTTAAAAATAAGAGATAAATTATATAATAGAGTGGCCTACAATAAATCTTTGCCACAGAACTTAAAAAATAAAGCACATAAACTGACAAAGAAATAAACCTATAACTGACTATGCTTTCAAAACATTTTGATAGTTAGAATATTTTACCAAAGAACCTTCTTTATTGTTTTGTTTTATGTCACACCCAGCTATGCTCAGTTATTACTCCTGCTCTGTGCTCAGAGATGACTATTGGTGGATTTCAGGGGGTCATGTGGGTGTCTGGGATCAAATCCGGTCAGGTACATTCAAAGCAGGCGGCCTACCTATTATTCTATCTCTCCAGTCCCCCATCAAGAACATATGATCTTGAGTTTTATAATTAGATGTTCTATATTTTAAAAATATTCTCAATTAACTGCCAACTCAAATTAAAAATATAAAGAAATCATTTTATATTATTAAGCTAAGAAATGTAGCTGTTTATTTCTAGTATTTTAATATGCACTTACCTTCTTAACCACACTGTCTGAAATTCTAAAAAGCAACTGAATCTCAAAAAATTCCATCCTGATATGAACAAATTGAGCTAGTGTAGCAAGCGTTTATTAAATTTATAATTTTTGAATAAAATCAAATGATTTGTTTGTGATTGGGGTCTTTTTGGGTCACACTCAGTAATGCTTAGGGTTTTTCCTGGCTCTGCACTCAGGAATCACTCCTTGTCATGCTCAGGGGACCAGACCATAATGGAGGCTGGAGATCAAACCCAGGTAGGCCTCATGCAAGACAAATGCCCTACCACACTGTACTAGCACTCAGTACCTAAAATAAAGTGACTTTTGAAAAAATTATTTCATTAAAATTTTATGTTCTTTTCAATACACTATGAATTTTCCCTCCACTTTGTTTATTATATGAATACAATTAAACTTACAATTAAAGACTGAAATTTAACAAAATTAGTGTTATGTTTGCTGTTTGACCAAGGATATCTGCTGCATAATATATAATTTAGACTAGCCTTTGTGCCTGATCTGTGGAGAGAGACTACATCCTTGGAATTTCCAAAGCAATATAAGTGTCCTTTTATCCGTGAGTTCTTTTGATCACACCTGAGTTTGTGCAAAGAGATAAAATGATTTCTGCTGTCTTTTTTTTATCAGATCACCAAAAGTCCAATCATGCATGAGAACGATGGGACTTTGCGCCATTGTAACCACAAGAGAGGGTAGGGAAGCTAGAGATTGAGTTCAGTGTCATGCAAAGAGTTTATTCTATTAGTCATATCTACATGGAGAAATGCCAGTAGAATATCTGGACACTAATATTTCTTGCAGCATCTTAGTTGGAAAACATTTCACTGTGTTAGGAAGTTTTGTATTTGGAACCCTCCCTGTCATCTTCCAAGTCTCTTTTTTTTTGACCGGTCCTGATTTTTAATCTTTATGATAAACTCTATAATACAAGTATAGAGTTTTCTGAGTCTTTCTAACAAATTTAAAGGCCTATAGTTGACCTCAGGAAGCTATCATATTCATAACCAGAGGGCCAGAGTATGGGGTAACATCTTAAAGTACAGACATTATTATTAGCAACTGTGCCTTGAAATTGGTGGCATTTGATGTTTATTTTGTTTTTGGTTTTTACCATACCCAGCATGCTCAGAGCTTACTCCTGACTGCGCAGGTATCACTTCATCTATCAGACATTCAGCTGTTTCCATAACTTGACTATTATACTAAGCCCTACAATTAAAAGAAGAATATAAATGTCTTTTCAAAATAGTGTTTTTGTGTTTTGGGGAGTCTTTCCTTACTCCTGGATTTGTACTCAATAGTCACTCCTGGCAGCTCTCAGGAACTATAGGCCGTATTAGGAATCTAACCCAGGTAGGCAACATGCAAAACAAGTGTTTGAACTCCTGTCCTATCTCTCTGAACCATTCTATTGTATTTATTTTAATGGACTTAATATACTCCCAGTGCAGCAAGAGTCTAAACAATGTAAATACGTTACATATACAGTTAAGTTAATGGTGGTGTGACTACTTCAGGAGGCCACTTTCCATTTGAATCCCAACTGCTTCAAATGCAGAAAAAAGGTGAAGAATTTCTGTAATAGATGCAGGTGACTAAGAGACCACAAGGTATCTTTTCTTATTTGTGGTACATTTCTGTCTTCATCACTTACTTATGCAGAAAATGATGATGTAAAGCGAAATAGGAAGACATGGCAACCCATAATTCCTCTCAAGTTTTCTTTAACTGGGTGCCATAAAGTATAGCAGGCTGGGCACTTGCCTTGAACATGGATGAAGGTGGATCATAGCCCTGCCAGGAAAAAGTATTTACTAAGAATAAGGAACTCTTCACTTCCTGAGTGAAGAGTCAAGAGTAAGTCCTGAGCACCATGGGTGTGATCCTCAAACAAACAACAAACTTCCCTTAACTATAAATTAAAGACAATAATATAAAAAGTTTGTGTTTTGAAACAGAATGTATGAATCAAATAAAAGTAGTTGATTTAAGTTTGGGGAGGTCAATAAATTATTGAGACCTTAAAATTAAATACAGGAAAGCATTTATTTTCATTTTCTCCTTTATATTGATATGCAGGCGAGAATTCTACCACTTACATGGGGCAGAGCTGCTACCGGCTCTCTCTGTGCTCAACTGATCATGAGGCATGCGGGAGGGAAAGCGAGTTCTAGCCCTGACCTGCCATCCCAATAGAGCCTCACAAGAAGCTAGAGGAACCCCCACACCATGATGGGGTTTAGCATCTGGACTCCACAGCTCATCAGAGCTCCACTCAAGAGATAGCCAATCTCTCCCAGTTGCAGTTCATCAATAAATCCACGAACTGAGAGCCTACTCCAGAGAGTATATACCACCCACATGATAGAGTCTGGCAAGCTACCAGTGTTGTATTTGATATTTGATATGCTAAAACCAGTTACAATTATAGACCTCATTCCCATGACCTGAACGAATGGTTTGAGGCTTTTCATGTTCCTGGTATGAACAGATGCCCTTGGGCTAAACTAGCGTTTACAGGACATATGGAGATGTTACTGGTGCCTGCTAGAGCAAATTGATGAACAACGGAAAACAAGTGATACAAGTGATAGATATGCAAACGAAGTTCACAATGGCTTTTGCTTATAGAAATGAAAAATTAGATGAACTTAATTATGCAAGTATCACATTCTGAAAATGATAATGGTCTATGGATATGAGAAATAGCACAACACTCTATAAAAGTGTTTTTAATTAATAATTTGCCTTGTGTTTAAGAATTACAAGCAAAAGTATATATTTACTTTTGAGCTTTTTAAAGATTGCTGAAGAAACAATGGTAATTCAATTCAAAAGCCTTTTGCATAGAGTATTAGAGTCACAGCCATTAAAAAGTAATATTAATTTCAATAGACAGTTTTATTATGAGTTCTACAATGGGATGATTAATAAATGACTTTCAAAGTTAAAATACTTAAATTGCTTCTCATGATGGGAAAGTTGACATTAAGGAAAACCTAGGTTAGAATTGAAAACATTTATCATTTCTGTTTCCGTGGGTCATGCATAGGATCTAGTTTAGCAAGATTTTTCGGGTTCAATATCTAGTCTTAAGGAGCATTCAATGCGTTAACATTCATAAATTTGTCTTATTATTAGCAGTTTGGGGTTCGGAGGCCACACCTAGAGGTACTCAGGCTTACTGCAGGCTTTGACCTCAGGGATTATTCCTGCTATGCTGCGTGCTGGGAGGGATGACCCCAGCAGCTGCGGGGTGGTCCATAAGCAGTGGGGGCGGAGGGGGCGCTAGCAGTGCTGGGAATTGAGCCTGGGGTGACCACGTGGAGGACAAGTGCCCTGCCTGCTATTACTATCTCTCTGACCTGTGGAAAGCAGTTTTAACACATATTAAGGTCTTTAGGTGAAAGATGCCTGTCTAAGCTCACTTCCAGAGAGCTATAGGACTTAGCTCCCTCAAACTCAGGATAAAGGTCCTCAGTTACTTCCTGGTAGGAGGAGACCTCAGCTTATTGCTGTGCGGAGCTTTCTGAACATCAGCTGCTCACTTGTGCTTCCAGAACCCAAGTGGCCTAGAGCAGAGGCTAGCAGCACAGAAATCACCTACTGGAACAATAGTACAACAGGTAGGGCACTTGCCTTCATGCAGCTGACCGAGGCTTGGCTCCAGTACCCCATATGGGCCCTTGAGTCTCCGCAGGAGTGATCCCTGAGTGGAGAGCTAGGAATAAGCTCTGAGCACTGCCGGAAGTGACCCCCAAATCCAAAACAAACAAAAGGGAAACCACATCTTCCTGTCATTTTATTGCTGACGTTGCATTCCAAAAACTTTTGGTACTTTCAACTCTTTAGGTCCAGTTGACATTCCAGAGGAAAGGGCGACACAGAGTAGGAATATCAGAAAGCATAAGTGGTGCATCACAGGGCTAGTCCTGTAAAGAGACAAAGAGAGAGTTTGCAGACTCTAGATAAAATAAAATAACTTTAAGGTCAGACATTTCATTTTCCAGTTATATCTAATCTCACCAAACAACACTACTTAAATGATATAAGAAACAGCATAAAAAGCCAATTCAACTCTTTAGGGAATGAAAATTTCTCACTTATAAATCAGTTTTGTGAATCAAAGATAGCCATGAAAGTTTTGGATGATTTTTGACAATTTGTAACTGTTTTAAATACAGAAAACATACAATACTTTTTCATAAAATATATAGTCATCTTTTCAAATATATATATATATATATATATATATATATATATTTGCATGTAATCAATTGATCACTTGAATCCCGTTATTCATCGATTTGCTCGAGCGGCCGCCAGTAACATTTCCATTGGACCCTAACATGTGCATTTGCATGTAATGTAAGTTGAATTTACTTATGCACATTATATAAATTGATTAAATTGTGATTTTTTGCTTGGAATCTATAAACATGATTTTCACGGGGCTGGAGCCATAGTCCAGTGGGTAGGGCATTTGCCTTGCCCGCAGCCGACCCATGCCAGCCTGGGTTCGATTCCGCATCCCATATGGTCCCCCGAGCACCGCCAGGAGTAATTCCTGAGTGCAGAGCCAGGAGAAACCCCTGAGCAATGCCAGATGTGACCTAAAAAAGGCAAAAAAAAAAATTAAAAAAAAAACATGCTTTCTATGGGAATAAGGTATTTGGAAATATACCTACCTTAAAAATCTTAAGAAGAGAGTTTTCAGTATGTAGGGTAGTCTCCAAAGCTGATAACAAGTGACTTCATAAGAAAAAAATACAGAAGAATATTACATGCCCAAAGAGAACAGAGTGAAGTCAGAGGTAGAGATTGGTGCATTGCAGATACAAGCAAAATGGAACCAAAAATTCCTGACAGCACCAGAATACCAAGAAGTATTGCCACGGAGCTGGGTACCAGGACAGAGGCAGAGAACAAATTCTTGGGCTCCAGCAGGAACCAAACACTTCTCATAGTTTGATTTGGGATTCCTGAGTTCTAGACCAGAACTATGAAAGAAAAAATACATAACTGAGACCTGTGATAAATTACATATGTGAGAGAGAAGAAAGAGAAAAGTGTAAGCACTATGAATATATATTTGGAGGTTAAATTGGCATCACCTCCAACTCTCTCTACGGGCAGTATATCATAAAACTAAGTAACAATGTTATTATACCAGTGTTGAGTATTTTACTGTGAATGTCACACCACCACCTGTAGCTGAATTCTGCATCTTTCCTTCCCAATTCCATCACTTTTCCCTCCTTCCTTCTATCTCTGCTTCTTCCCCCGTCCTCCAGGCATTGTCTGGTTCTCCAGTTTGCATGGTTCCTGCCCCATCATTTCCAATCTCTGGATCGTTTCATTCTAAACATCTGCCGTGAAAGATGCGGAGACCCTCAGGTCTAGGCACTGTGCATTTCCAACAAGGTCTTGGTATGCCTAAGGATTTGCTTTCTCCTTTTATCTTGGGACTTTCTAATTGCATTAACCATCATGTAGTAGCATCTGAAACTAGCGACATGCACAAGGCAGGTAGGTCATGTGAATGACAAACAAAATCTGCCTGAGATATTGCAACTATCTGTTCACGAGCATTGGAACGTGAACTACAATGCTAAAAGAATGACATGATATTAAGATTTGGCTCTTGCTGAAGAACATCTTACTCTTTGTTACTTTTGTTCTAAAAGAAAAAAAGAGTTTTACAGAGACTTGTTTCTGTTTCCATTTCAGCCAGTTCTATTGGGGTCTAGACCCCACTTCTTACTTGGTTGGGAATGAAAATTGAGGAATGTTTTCTTTACCAGCAATGTTTCATTCTCTACTGGGTTACTCTTTTCCTCAAGTAAATAAATTGGTGCATTTTCTCTGACTCTGAAAAGATACCATTCTTCCCTGTCGTCAGCAGCCCCCTGTATCTCTGTCCCATTTAGTCAGAGTTCTTGGAAAAAGTTGCTCGTTTTTATTGTCTTCGTCCTCACAGTTCCCATTCTCTTAACTCACTTCAATCTGACTTTCATCTCATGAAAATGCTCTCATTGCAGGTCATGGTAAATCTGGTGGTCAATTCTTACCTTTCATCTCCCGAACTGTTAATGGCATTTGGCACAATTGATCCCTCCCCCTTCATTGATACACTTCCTTTCATTCACCTTCTGTATATTTAACTGGCTTTTCTTGCATTCAATTTGTCTTTAGCTGCTCATTCCTTTCTGGTTTTTACCTCCGAAGTCTTAAGGGTGCAGCACAGGTGTTTGGACTAATCTCTTCTCCATCAACACACATCCTTTTGATATCTTAGTTTCATGGCTTTTAATTTCCCTAAGTGCTGACGACTTCCTAATTCATATTTACATTCTATATACTTTCTAGACAGATAAATCCAACTGCCTCCTCGACACTGCTCCTGGCCAAAAAATAGACATCTCAAACTCTGCAAGTCTAATTTGGAACTCTCATTGCCTCCTGCCCCATATCTGTTCTTTCAGTAATCTAATTCGAAGGAGATATTGGGACTTCTATTACTTTATTTTGATGTGTCAAACCTTAGCTCTGTGTTCTTGCTTTTGCTTACTGTCTATAAATCAGTCTAGCATTTTAGGTCTATCTTCAAAATATTTTAAAAACAAAGTCACTTTTCACCTGTTGCATTGCCACCACCCTGCTTTGGGCCACCATTATGTCTTGCTGATTTGCTGTAACAGACTTCTAGATTATCTCCTTTACTTTGTAGCGTTGAACGGATAGAGTTTCCAATAGAGTAGACAGAGTAGTCTATGCTTGCACATTATTCAGTGACTCCTCACTTCTCACAAAGACCAGATTCCTTCCTGGGAATCCAAAGACCCAGAAGATATGGGAATCTAATTCATCTTTGAACTTGACTACACAGATGCAATGATCTCTTTGTCGTCTTGGGCAATCAGGCAAAAATCTCAGTTTAAGAGCATTTTGCTCATTGCTGCCTCCATCTAGCTAACTTTCAAACCTAGATAAGGTGAATTTCTCACCTTCAATCTTTGCCCAAATATTCCTTAATGATAATGTGAGAAAAAACACTCGAATAGTACTCCCCACTTTTTTACCTTTCCGAACCTTCTAACCACATCCCCGCCTTTTATGGCACTTTCACATTGAATGAATATAAATTATGTACTGATTCTTTATGTTCTCTTCCCTGCTTAAAATATAGTTGATATGGAAGAATCTATATTTTTTTGTTCATTGCTATATGTTAAAGATTCTAGAATAGTGTCTGACACATAGAAATCATGAAATAAAATATTTTAAATGCAAGGAAGAAAGGAATTAAGGAAGGTACTATTTTGGCATTTATCTCTACTTTAAAATTTCTAGTCCCTCAGTCATTATTCTTATGAAGATGGTTTTTTTTCATTTCTGTATACCCATGAGTAAATGATAGAATAAAAAAAGTAAAGAAATGAAGATGGGTGCTGATTATAAATTATATAACTTCTCTTAAATTTATTCACTATTTATTTGCTTCCCAAAGTACTTGCATCTTGGGGATTATAGTAACACACCATGAAGCAAGGAAATCCCTAGTTAAGTTACATGGTTGGAAACATTTTTTAGAATAAGAGCAATATAACATTGAAACAGTTGGGGTATTTTTGTGCTTATTAGGTGCTGTATTCATGTTTAAAATTTTTATCAATAATAATGATAATATAATCCACTAGATATAGATAAAATTCACACAAGATAGTCATTATTTCTGTATATATCATCTTATAATGATCTTGCTAAATTTGGTTTCTATTGTTACCAGACAAAATTTTGCAATGTAAAAGTACAATGCTATATGTCAAGTTAGCTTTCGATTAAGGTTAATATTTCTGAAATAACTACATCTGCTTTCCTCTCTCTGTGATGTTTATCACCTAATAAAAATGCTAAACTTACCAAGGAAAGATGTTTAATTTGTTCTCACTGCTCAGTTGTACGTTGCATCCTATTTTGTAGTAAATGGCATAATATCCCAAGTGGGCTGCCATACTGCCAGATACATTATTTATACATAACATTACTGGTTAATCAATGAACAACAAATGCAGTAGCCTTTTCTTTTCTTTTTATATTTTAAAGTGATAGCAAGATGAAATATACAGGAAAATATTGTTTTTCTAATACTAAATAATCTTTGATTATTAAAAATGTGCATCAGACAAATATGAACATAATAATTGAACTGCATGCCTTAATGCATTCCGATGAAGAGCAATTAACTAGTCAAATCTAAATATGGTTGTTTCTTTTTTCTAGCAAAATAGAGAAAGCATCTTTTATTATAGATTACACTGCTAAATAAAGATTTTCCTACAAAGAGAGACTTAAAATTCACCTTAGAAAATATAATTCAAGAAAGCTCTAACAGTCCATTTAAATTTATACCTTCCTTTCTGAACTGTGTGATATGACAAAGAAAGTATAACATTATAGAAGGGCAAAATACCTCTTTTAAACCCTTCTTGACAATTTGATAATGAATCAATGTGTTCAACTTTAATTTATATGTGGACAAAACTTTAGCTCTTTCAACAGTTCATTTCACACATTTTATAAAAAACTAAGGCAGCAGAATTGATGAGTTTGCCTACTAGTCAGGCATTTTTTTTCCCTTTAGTGATAGAAATAGCCTATAAAGTCAAAACTTTTAGTGAGGAAGATTATAATAATTTCCTTTGTTTTTAAACAAATATTTGCAGTAGGATGAATAAGAACTGAATAAAATTAAGTACATTAACTTAAAGATAATAATAATAATTTAAGTAGAAAAAATACTATTTTAGTGTTAAACCTACAGACATACAAATAGATATACTGCTCTCTAATAGGATAGATAAATTCTAATTTAATAAGAGATTTAAAAGATATAATTTTCAAGAAGAAGCCAGATGTGAACACTGGGAGAAGTGAGGGGTGAGAAATAGAGAAAGAAAATACATGCAATTCAATTGATCAACATGCATTGTCCCACTATGTGTAAGGGACCAATTGAAGTCAGATAAGCACAAGCTCTTATAATGAATTTCAAAAGTCTTCTGACTTTTGCATTTCAAAACTTCCAAATGCATGAACCCTCTCTCCACCCCCATGGGGATTATAACAGCATTTAGAAGCACATGTTAAAAAAGAGAGAGAGAAAGGAAAAAAGAAGGATGGCTTGTTTCTACTTTAGCTCATTCTGATGTGTTTTATTAATAGAAGTTTTAGATCGATACCAAATATTCCCCTCAGTTCCAGTGGATTGAATATGAATACATTATGTGCATACAAAAATAGTGATAATCTAAGTTGATACAATAGTTCATTTTGCATTAGTGTCCTAGATGGGACAATGTTAAGAAGCAATTTAAATGAAATTCATTTAAATGTCAGCTCTCATGCTTGCGATTTTTCTATAATTGGTTATTTAATTAAAATAATTCTCATAGTCATTAATTTAGACTAAAACTTGCTGTGCACTGACATGTTTTAATTACATGGTATTAACAAAATTGATATGCTTTAAAAAAGCATGGTTAAATTTTAAACAAGAATAAATTAGAAATCTCATAGATCATCCTACTTAGTGTATTTATGAGAAAGTCCGTCATTTTAAATGTTTATTGCAAACAAAGTCTCATCATTATTGTGCACACACTGCAGTTTATACTCCATAGCCTTTACAATGATTCGGTGCATACATAAGGCTCCCATTCACGAATGACTGTAACAATAAGAAAAGTGAACTAAATATTAACAAAAAAAGTATAAAATGACCCATGGATAAGTGAAGTTAATGCTTATTTGATACAGAGAATCATAAATATAAGTTCATGTCTAGAAAGATAAGGAATATAAGTTCATGTCTAGAAAGATAATTTAAAGTTTAGGTGGGAATATTTTTCTTAACTGTTTCTTTATAGTAATGTGTTGCTCTTCCTTGTCCTTGCAGAGACAAAAGAAACAAGTACATTGATTCAATCTTATTTTTTAAATAAAGTAGATTTTCACATTACATTTGTGATGTTTCATTAGTGACTGATCAAGTTGTTATTTTTTATCTTAGTCAAAGAATTAGAGAAATGTTTTACCCTTTTCAAATTGCAATTACGATCTTTGTCAGGAATATGAAAAATCAGAATTTTAGTGTTTTTATCAGTTTGAGAACTTCTGTATTGCTTTGACCTTTTTAATATTCTGTAATTTAATTGGATGGACAGTCTACTTTTACCCAGGATTGCCAATCTTCCTATTAAATAAACTTACTGACACAGAATACCATGCAAAATGGCTATTTCTTCTGTGTTTTCTATATGTAAGCTTAAGAACTACTGAAAATGTTGCTTTTCCCAACTAATATTTCTCTATATATGTTTTGTACAGCCTAAATTAATTTTACATATAACCAGTGGGTCTCGTAACTTATGTTTTGAATGTATGATTGTTACAGTATCCTATTTCTAATGCAACATCTTTACACTTACTTGGTTTTAGTTTATGGTCAAGTACATGAAAGCCCTTTGTGTGATATAAATGTATGATATAACAGAAGTGGAAGATGCTTGATAACTTCACTTAGATTATTTTTAAACACTACTGCCAACCAGATATATCTACTATTTTGAATCATCTTCACTATGGAATTGGACATTATATTGTGTTACTGAAGATATGGTCATATTAGGTAGGAAGTGAGAAAGGGCAGATAAGAAAATCAAGACCCCCCCATTGGTCCCCCACTTATAAACAAAAAACTAAATGGTTGGGCCCACAAGTACTCATTTACATAGGATGTAACCAATTTACATAGGGTTGTCCATCCTTCCTGCCCCAAGTGTATTGCAGGTGTGTCTGTGGTGCTGGCTGCATCAACAGGTGACAGACAGGACACAGGATTGTCAATACCCAGGGCTCTGCCCCATGGACTCTGGATGGTTGATGGACTGGCATAGAAAAAGTCTGGGTCCCCTAGGATGAACCCAGAGCCATGACAGAGCCTGGCAAACCACCCGTGGTATATTTGATATGCCAAAAACAGTAACTGTGGGTTTTCTTAGTTCAGTTTATTTAAAAATAAATAAACCCAAAACCCAAAACATTACCTAAGTGGCTTTCAGAAGAGAAAAAAAATTCCTATTGCTTATAGTTACTGTTGGATGAGAGGCTTAGCTAGTCTGGGAGCTTTGCTCTTTTACCCATCACAGCTCAGTCTACTTACATGTTCTTAAGCCAAGGTTCATTCTAATGAGATCTCACTTCTATGAAAACATTGATAGAGGATGTGGCAGTTACAGAAGTCACCTTGACTCTGAATAACTTCTGACTCATTATACATCTATTAAGACTTCTATGTAATCTAGATTGGGCTCATGTCCTCTTTATACCCACTGCACCCAGAGTGGGACAGTTAGAATTTACCAGGAGATTACCACCCTGTCTACATTGAGACTATCTTTAACATTATAGGAAAGATCATACTAGTTTGCCCTCACACAAGCGAGAATGAACCTTTCAGTATACAAAAGAACAAGATATTCAGAATCACCCTGGTGCAGATAATAAATAAGAAGGACCTTGTTGGTACCACCTAGATTACATGAAGCCCATGAAATTAAGATATATTACTTTATATCAGCCCTTTATCTCTCCAGTTTTTTACATAAGAGATAATCTCCAAAGAAAGTATTAATACTTGGCATAATCCTTTGTTTATACTCTATAATAGGGTGTGGCACCACCCTTCTACAAGCTGCTTAGGGTTATTTGTTGATAGGACACTCCCTGTCACAGATAGGATTACTTTGGTGAATATAAGGGGACTGACTTGAGGCCCTTCTCCTTTTCCTCTTCTTGTGGGTAGGACTCCTCTTGGGTGAGATCCTCTCTCTTTGGTGGGAGACTTGGGCTCTCTCTTGTGTGGTCTAAGACCTGACCAGAGCTAGACTTCTTTCATTATATTGGATTGCAGCAGTAGAGCTTTTGCCTTTTTGGAACTGTGCTGGACTCATGAGTTTTCATCTGTTCCCCCAGCGACCTTGGAGGTAGAAGAGAACTTCTGTACTGACATGATTGGGGATCCCAGTGGCTCCCCGAAAAGTTACTATATTTAGATTTACCTTTTCATGGAAAGCAATTAAAAATAAAACAAGTTTTAGAAAGAGAGAATGTTATATTGAGCAAACTATTTTATTTTTCTAAAAAATATTGACTTAAGAAGACCAAAAAAAAATAAATAAACCCAAAACCCAAAACATTACTTAAGTGGCTTTCAGAAGATTATTTTATTTTAACCTCACCTTGTTTGCTTACAAAGGGTAAATATTTAGCATGGTTTATACACATTTGAGGATTCAAAACAAAATAAAACAGATCCAAGTCAGACAAAAAAGTAAACAAACAAGAAAGTGATGCTCATCCAGATTCTTAGATCCTATGTTCCAGTCACTTTGACTAGAAAAAATCTATTTTCTTTGCCTTTTTTATCTTTTTTTTTAAGGAGAAACTTGTAAGCAGTAGAACGAGGGTCTGAAACAATGGAACTATTTGGGAACCACTTTAAAATTTGAATATCAATAAAGCTACTTCTGGGCTAGAATTAAAACAGAGCAAAAAACATTATTCTTAGCAAAGAATACATCCATCCTCAGTACTTGGGTAGTAATTTAGGAAAGGCCCAGAAACTATAGCTTTGACTATTGGTCTTCCAGCAAGGAACAACATCACTTGGGGCAGAAATGCTTTTAGGGAGCAGATAAGAAATGTGCTATAGCCAGAGCAACAGAACTGACTTTATGTAGTGAGACTGGCCAGCTGCCTTGTGAGCCTCTGAGACTTGTCTACTCATGAACCTCTCAGTATTAAATAGAGGCTAGTTTGAAATACGACAAAGTTTATCTATTCCTAGAACTTGAAAGAACATTTGGTATTAGACAGGCTTGGTTATGATATCTAGCCAATTAGTGAGGTCATGTCTTTTTTAACTTAAAATTTTGTAACTTATTTATATTCTTTAAGTTCTGAGATGTGTGCATGAGTGCTTATACCCTATGGATAATTTTGCTGATTGTATCCCAATCATTTGAGTTTTATATATATATACATATACACACACACATATGAATGTTTATACCCTATGGATAATTTTGTATCCAATCATTTGAGTAAAAAGATATATATGAGTGTTTATTCCCTATGAATAATTTTGCTGATTATATCCCAATCATTTAAGTAAAAAATATATATACACATACATATATATTATGTGTACATACATATATGTACACATATATGTATATCACTTGATCACTTGATCACTTGACAAATTCATCAATTTGCTTGAGTGGGTGCTAGTAACATTTCCATTTGACCCTATCACGTGCCAGTGTAGCCCAATGGCATCTGGTTGCTTCAGGAATATGTATATATGTATATATATTTAAATATATGTATCACTGTATCACTGTATTCCCATTGTTCGTTGATTTGCTCGAGTGGGCACTAGTAACATCTCCATTAGTCCTGACACAAGCAAATGTAACCCAAGGGCATCTACTTGCTCCAGGAACAGGAGGAGCCCGAAACCATTCTTCAGGTCATGGAACTGAGGTCCATAATTGTTACTAGTTTTTGGCATAACTGGTAATTAAAACCCGGGTAGCTTGCCAGACTTTATCGTGTAGGTGGTATAGTCTCAGTAGAAGGCTCTCAACTCGAGCATTTACTGATTAAACTTAAAGGGGGAAGATCAGATTTTTTCTTGGATGGAGCGCTGAGGAACTATGGAGTCTGGATGTTGAGAATGACTGACTGCATGATGTGTGGTTTGTTCTGGCTTCTTGCTATCTTACTGGTATCAGTTAAAACCTTTTTAGAACTGTTTACTATGTATAAATGTGAAAGAACTTGGGAAGAACCTTATATATATGTATATATATATATATAAATATAGTCCCTATTACTTTAATGTAAGATCTATTTATTACATACCTGAGCTCTCATAGTTTTCCAATTGATTGTTACATTCTCTTCCTTAAGCTTCTCAAACCCATGATATACTCTGCTACCAAGATCACATCAGTTTCCCATTTAAAACCTTTAGTTATTCTCTTTTGCCTGCAATATTCAGGATAAATAACTACCATAATGTGTCCTTTGTTGTCCTGAGGACTTGATCTTCCAACAATTCTCCAAGTGCTCCCTTAGGCATCAGCCATGCAAACACTCCCTGAGTTTATGTTATGTCCTTTCTTTCACTGGTCCAGTCCTTTTTAACTAAATGGAATGCCATTTTTATTTTTACCTATTCCACTTACTCCTACATATTTTTCAAACACTTTCCTAAGCTAATTTTCTTTATTAAGTACTTTCCCAGGCTGCTCAGGGAGAATTAGCTATACCCAATGCAGAGCTCCCATCATAATTTGAGCACATCTCTATATTGAGCCAACCACTTAGATTTGTAATTATTTGATTGCATGTCTCTCCCATTATATCATAAGTTCCTTGAAGGCAACTAATCTGATTTTAATCTCTTTTTATAACCAGTCTCTAAATAGTAGGTGTTGAATAAATTTAATTATATAAATGAATGACTCATGGTCTTTAAAATGAACTTCATACCATATCTTGCTATATCTTTAGGCCAAATAGTTCTCAATTTGGTTCACTCTCTCCAGCCCATCTACCACTCTCATTGATTAGTACTTATCAGCCAACTTCAGGATTATTCGTAGGGCCAGTGTTTTTGTCTTCCTGTCTCATACGTGTGTTAAGAAAAGGAAAACTATTTTAACAGATTTGTGGGTTCATAAAAATAAGCTTTGTGGCTGTGTATAACTTGGGGCCGTGGCTGACAGAAGAGAGAACACAAGCCAACCTGATTTCCACATAGTTGTCAGAGTCATTTTTCTAAACTCCCACAGTTCTCACATAACCTCTTTTTAAAAAAATGCTTTAACGGAAGATGAAGAACAAAACATATGATTCAACATCCCATTTCTTCCTGATTGAATGTTGAGCTTATTACTTTAGCTAGAAAGTATAAGCTAGCATTAAGACTGGAACTCAGTGCAGGGTTTTGGTAAATGACCTCATCTGGCATTTTCATTGAACCAGCGGACATGAGCCAGACAGAACACAGCACTGAATTCCCTTTCTCTCACGTCTCTAGTCCTTAAGATGGGAACTCACCTGCATTCTATAAGATACTTAAACATAAGTTATTATATATATATACTATATATATTATATATATATAGGTCTTTGGGTCACACCCGGCAATGCTCAGGGGTTACTCCTGCCTCTTTGCTCAGGTTTTACTCCTGGTGGTACTCAGGGATGCTGGAGATTGAACCCAGGTCAACCCATTGAAAGGCAAACACCCTACCCTCCCTACCCGCTGTACTATCTCTCCTGACCCTATTGTTTTCTTGAGTCAATGAATAGGACCAGTAACCCTTACACTAGCTTAAGAAGGGGCCAGCCTGCAGAGCTGAACTGATTCAAGTAAACAGAGATGGCAAAAAATTAGCCCCCAAGTCTTAGGAAACTTCAGTTCTGCAAACCACCAGGCTCTCCTCAGTTGAGTGTTTTTATCTACTACACAACAGAAATGAAACAAAACAGAAATGGAATCACTCTCAGACCACTTCTCCTACAATCATCTATGTCAATTCATGGAAATTTCCACTAATTCACCGCCACCATTCCTTATAGCAAACAGTGCTAGAAAATGATCCTGCAATACATTGAATATGCAGAAATGCACTTTCTATAATAATGCTTTAGGTCACAGTTTGAATGGTATTAGGCTTTAAGCACTGACTAATAGATTGGGTAATGTACTGTATTTTAATAGTCACAATTCCTTGAGTTTGATATGATTCTTATCTATATTTTACAAGTGATGAGACAGAAATACATGAACTAGATAGTAAGTGAAGAGCTGGATGTAACCCTGGCAGTCTAACCAAATACCCCTAAAATTGCTCTGTTAATTACATAGTTATATCATAGTTACATTTACAGGTATAAGCAAATGTTGAAGATTCACTAAAGATAGGATGAGAATCAGCAACATGTAAGAGGCTGGTCAATCTGCATAATTAAGTCGTGTATCCCAATAAACACTGAAGGAAGAGTGAAAATAACTATAAGTGTCTATTATTCAGACTGAATGAAATAGAAAGATTATGGCATTAAAAGTTTGGTTAATTATATATAGATTCCTCTTTGGAGGCAAAACAAGAAAAATCAAAATATGAAAACCGAAAAGGTAAAATTTAGCTCCTCAGTAGAATGGCAGTAAATGAAACGAGCAGAGCTCCTGTGAGAATTCTTGACATTAAACTCAACTTGAGAAATAATAACAGAGAATAGAGTAAAATAATAAACTGCATATTGTATTTAAAATGGTAATACATAGATAATATATAGATACAATCAAAGAATGAAAAAGATATTTGAAGAATATGAAATATTATGAAATGAAAGATTGTGTATTCCTTGACATATAAAAAAGATATGCCAGGCAAGAATATTTTTTAGATTTCTTCTATTGTAATGTCCTATGTAATAGAGTTTGGGGACCACCAAAGTCAGATGAGCAATGCTCAAGACCTATGTAGTTTCAAGCATCAGACTTTGGAGCCCAAACATACCACGTATATGTGGTTCACTGAAGCCACTTTCCTGGTTATAAAATACAGTTTTTGTTTGTTTGGGGGCCATGTTCAGTAGTGCTCAGTGTTTACTCCTGGCTCTGTGCTCAGGGGTCATTCGTCGAAGGACCTGGCAGAACAGATGTGGTGCCAGGAATTGAACTCTAGACTGCATGCAAGACAGTTCTCATACCCATTGCTCTGTCTCTTTGGTACCTATAAAACACATATCTTAAAAAAAATCTTCAGGGAAGTTCTCCAGCCAAATAAAAAATTATCATGATACCTTGTTTTAGGAAACTTGTTGTGCAATGAAGTATTCTAATCACTGAATAAAAGTTTATATTGTGTATAGATATAATATATTTATGAAAGGGGGAGCTGGACCTAAAGTACAAGAGTAAGATGCTGCCTTATATGTTGCTTACCTTTGTTCAACCTCAGTATCACATATGGTGCTCTGAGCAAGGCCAGGAGTGATTCATGACACAGAACAACGAATAATCCCAGAAAACAACCAGGTGTGGCCCCAAAATCAATATACATGCTCATTTATGAAAAGAATCTTGCAACAGAAACACACACTAAAGAGAAAAGTAGCAATACTATGCTTCTAAATATTTGGCAAACTTTATAATCTAATAGTAGTCTAATCATTATAATTTTACAATCTAAGTATAAACTAATTTTGCTTAATTTTTCTTTTCGGAGATGTAAAAATTTGATAATGTAATTAATAATCATAATAATTTTATATTTTAATTGCATAATTAATTTAATTAATTAAATTATTAATTGCTCGGAACGAGCAAGCTGGCTTCTGAAAAGGATTCAGTACAATTGACCATATCCACACAGTAACCAAGCTCATTGAGGTTTGTAGAGAGTTCAAGATGCCACTCTGCTCACATTCATTGATTTAAAGAAAGCCTGGATTCTGTGAAGACTGAAGAGGTCATCGAAGCCCTAGCCAAACAGGGCATTCAAACCAAATACATCAAGATCTTTCGTGAGCTGTATTACGGATTCACCACCAGGATCTCACCATTCTACAAAGAAGTGATCATTAATGTGAAAAGAGGGGTTCGACAGGGTGATACCATTTCACCAAAACTCTTCAGCGCCGCCCTCGGAAACATCATGCCACAATTAAAATGGGAAGGAATGGGAGTGAAAAGAGACGGTTGGCAACTAAACCACCTCCGCTTCGCCCGATGACATCATTCTAATAACACCAAACATTAGCCAAGTGGCACAAATGCTGGCTGACTTCAACCGAGAATGTGGAAAGATAGGTCTACAGCTGAATCTCAGCAAAACTATGTTCATGAAAAATGAACTAATTCCAGAGGTCCCATTCACTATCAACAGAACAAACATCTCTGAACGCAGCAGTTATGTGCACCTAGGTCGAGAAGTCGACATGATGAATGACCTAAAACCTGAGCTGTGCAAGAGGAAGAGAGCAGCATGAAATGCCTTCAAAAGAATCGAAGAAATGGCAAAAAGCAAATAACCTCCGGTGTTGCAGGACTCCTAAGGGCCGCTGCATCTGCTCTGGATTGCCTCCCGCAAATCACTCCGTAGATAAGGGGGTAGTCTAAATGTGGCAGTTTATCCGACCATGTATGCTGTTCTAGTTGGTATAAATATTCTCCCATGCTACCACAATCATCGTGGGACTAGCTAGATCTTACCAGCATATTAGCCTGGCCACGTAGGACACCTAAGTAATTAGACCAGAGAGAAATGCTGTTTGCTTCCAAGCAAACAAGCATGGCTCCCTGATATACTCAAAGGCAACTAAAATATAAAACTACAATGAAGTAGAGGAGACTTGTGAAGGCTTGGAGAAATATTTAACTGGCATTGGTGTTGGTCTTTGGTACAGAGACCAACTTGTGAAGGCTTGGAGAAATATTTAACTGGCATTGGTGTTGGTCTTTGGTACATGCCATCTCAGAAACCCCTTCTCTACACTACAAAGGCATTCCCAAGCAGATTTCGGCTCAAAACATTAGCACAGTAAAGGCCCTAGGTGAGGTGCAGGGAGGGATTACCTAAGGGCATTGGACCCTCCCCTGCTTTCCATAACAGTGGGAGGAAGGTCTGAGTTACAGGGATATAAACTAGCCGGTTCCCCGCTCCCTTCCTTCTTCTTTGTGGGATCTCTCCTTGTGAGCGTTCATTCCCCTTGGAAGCTTTTACACGTGGTGGTCGCCATCTTGGCCTACACGTGGCTGGGGTTCTAGCCTGGAATCCTAAGCATCGGGCTTTTCCTTTTGCTGATTTGTATGCCTGAACCTGTGATAAGTAAAGCTTTTAAAACTGCATCGGATTCCTGAGTTTTCATCCGTTCCTTGCCGGCTCGGAGGTAGAAGGGAACTCGCTTCCCAGCACTGTCGGGGACCCCAGCGGAGAGCCCCAACACTCCGGTTCCTGCACATCTCTTCAACTCCACCATTCTCCCTGCATTAACATACACCACAGAGACCTGGGCCCTACAAAAGCAGGATGAGAATGCTATTCGATCTCCCAAAGAGGAATCTTTTCAATTTTAGGAATCTTTCGATTCCCAAAGAGGAATCGAAAGAGCTATGTTTGCAATATCACGCCTCACTCAAGTGAAAGAAGGAATCCAGAGCTCCGACCTCCATCGCTTTTCCAGTCAGGGATGCTGTCTTGTTTGCCAAGGCATCAAAAATCAGATCGGCTGGACATGTAATGAGATTTGGAGATGACTGCTGGACTAGAGCCATTACCAACTGGATCCCACAGGATGTCAAAAGATCATGTGGCCACTCACCTACAAGATGGTCAGACTTCTTCATCAAGACCCTGAATGAATGATTTGAGGCTCTTGGTATTCATGAAGCAACCAGATGCCATGGGGCTACACTGGCACGTGATAGGGTCAAATGGAAATCTCGAGCAAATCGATGAATAACGGGATGTCAAGTGATCAAGTGATCAAATGAATAATTGCATATACATTCAAATAAGTTATCAACTAATCTGTTGTATGTGTCATTTTCTTTGTGTGACATGCTCCAGCTCAGATTTTATATTGCCTTACATAATTCCGGTCATATCTCTCCTCATCAGAGGAAAATTTCCAGATCCTCCTCCTAATATAATAATTCTTATTATAATCCAGTTTCTTTCTTGGTTTTATTTGTATCATACTTTCACCACAAACACATATGCAAGTCTAACTACATATTCTCTTTTACTGACCTTCCTCCAAAGAAGGTACCATTTTTCATTTCATGCTCTCAATGCTAGAAGAATCCTTAACATAATACTTTCAATAAATGTGAAGGAAGAGTATATAAGAGTAACTATATATGTGCTTGGGTAGAAGGAGTTAGGATAGAGAAGGGATGACTATGACAAAAATCCAGAGTAAGAAATTATTACTCCAGATAAGAACCATGGATTGAAAATAGGTAAATGATAAGATTTGAAAACCTTTCAGTATCTGTATTGCAAAGCACAATGCCCAAAAAGAAGAGACAGAGAAAAAGTTAAAGTGCCTGCCATAGAGGCAAAACGGGGTGTGGAGAGGTTAATTGAGAACATTGGTGGTGGGAAATGTACACTGGTGGAGGGATGAGTGTTGGAACATTGTATGAGTGAAACCCAACCGTAAACGACTTTGTATCTCATAGTGATTCAACAAGAAATGTAGCTATACGGCTGGTACAGCCTTTCTGGAAAACAATATGGACTTTCCTCCAAAGACTAGAAATTGAACTCCCCATTTGACCCAGCCATACCACTCCTGGGAATCTACTCTGGGAAACCAAAAATACGCAGCGGAAACACCATCCCTACTTTTTATGTTCATAGCAGCATTATTCACAATAGCCAGAATCTGGAAGCAACCAGAGTGCCCGAAAATCGATGACTGGATAAAGAAGCTTTGGTACATCTACACAATGGAATACTATGCAGCTGTTAGGAAAAAATGAAGTTATAAAATTTGCCTATAAATGGATGGACATGGAGAAGATTATGTTGAGTGAAATTAGCCAGAAGGAGAGAGACAGATACAGAATGACTGCATTTATTTGCATGGCATAAATATATATGTACATATTATGATACCAATATCCAAGGTCAAGTGAAACATATATCAGGAGGTCTTGTCAAAGGTGGAGATTATCACAAACGTGTGGAAGTCAGAGTTTAGGTAAGACAGAAAATGGAACAGGGGGCTAACAATAGTCGAGGGTACTAATGCCAACCTAGAACTGAGCATTAAATAGAGGCAAAAGGATACAAATGACAACCTTTTAATGTATGTTCTGTAATCCATAGTCTGGAAGGGAAGGAAAAGAGAAAGAGAGAGAAAGGGAAAGAAATAAAAGAACCTGCCATGGAGCAGGGCTGGGGAAGGGGGAGGGAACCGGGGATGTTGGTGGTGGGAGATGGGCACTGGTGGAGGGACGGGTGCTGAAACACTGTATGTTTTCAAAACCCAAACATGAACTTTTTAATTGTATATCTTTTTATTTGTATATCTCACGGTGGTATAATAAAATACTTAAAAAAAAAAAAAAAGAAATGTAGCTATAAACAATACAAACAAATGTCACCAATTCAAAAAAAAAATAAATGAAAACCTGAAAAGGATGTATTTCATAGATATATGACTACATAATTTCTTGCATCGATACTTTTAAAAAAAAGTCTTATGAATAGCATTTACAGACCTATAGCAAATGTTTTAAACTGATAATATTCTTCAGTAGTTGTTTGCAGTCCACACAAAGAGATTCATAAGAACTATACATGATTCGTGCTTTGGTGTGTCTCCCATTGATTCATGAGACACCATTTGGTACTGGCATTGGTGCTGGGTTTTAGTACTGATGCACTTGCATACAGAGTAAGAATTCAGTCCATTGGTTGGTCTCACTGTTCTGTCACTTATTTCTTATTTTTCTTAGATTGTCTTTAATCATGGCATCTTCCCTACCAGGGATATATATAATATATATATATATAAGATATATATATAAGATATATATATAAGATATATATATAAGATATATATATAAGATAAGATATATATATATAAGATATATATATATATGTATATATATATATGTCTGTGTGTGTGTTTGCATTTGGGAATTTCTCAAGCTATATTCTGCCAACTAAGTCTGCTGTGAAAACTGTGAAAGCCCAAGGATCTGGTGCCACTCAGACATTGTGATAACAGGGACCACCAGTAGTGCTTGCAGGCATCCAGGGCCATTAGAGAGACACCCAAGAGTTCATGTGGAGACACTCATCAAGCCTGAGTCAGGCACATGCTGGGTGTTTTAGTGTCTGCTCAGATCCTATAAAGATAGTTTGAAAGTCAGATTTGACAAACTATCAACATCAATCTGAAAAAATCCACCTGTAGGAATTTTACTATTTGAAATAATTTTATGATTCTATAAATATTTTTTTGTGAAAAGTTTGGCCATAATTTTTAGGAATGAAAACATAATTATTATAGTCTCTTTTATGATAGAGATAAAAATAAAGGAAAATATTTAGAGCTAAATACAGAGATGTATTTGTAGCAAGTATATATAAAGAAAAATATAAATTTGCCTTTGATTATTTGTGGAGGGTAGTTTGTTTCCTACTTTAAGTGTTTTTGAAATGTATGAAATTCACAATAACATAACATACTATAAGTATGATTTAATTTTCATAAAAAATGAAAAAGACATGATTACAATTTTGAAAATAATTGGTGAACTAGTTTTCACATCTCTGAAGCCTTCTCCACAGAGGTTCCTTTAGTCTTTTTGTATTTTTTTAGATACAACTGAGTTGTGTCTGCCAGTATCTCTTTCAGGTTGTTTATCTCTATTCATAGGTAAGATTATGCTACCGCTTTTCTTTTTCTATTTTTTTCTTTGTGTTGTGTTAGTCCACTTTGGGTTAGCACAGCTACATTTTCTCATAAAAGAATTCCTCTCTAAGCATGCCCTGTGTTATACTAAACGTATAATCACTTGAACCCTTTCATAAAAAATGTACCATTTTTTTCTGCTTCTGAGCCTTTGTTCATGATCTTCGCTCTGTGTGGCAAATTCTTTACTGTCTTCCAGCCTTTGGAAGCTTCAAATTATCTTTTGAAACACAGGTTAAATCTATCCTCTTGTATGAAGTCTCCTGTACCTTCCCTAGCAGGTTTCATTTTCCTCTCATCCCAACTCATTTTATAAGTAATGTTATCATTCACTAGCATTTATCACATTGTACGGTAATTATTTCTCTGCCTGTTTGTCTTCCTGATCTTACTGGAGACTATTTCTCATTCATCTTTCCTGTCTTGCCCTTGGAACAGCATCTGGTTCATCATAATTTCTCAACCTCAATAGAGAAAATTTGAATAATACAAAGATACCCTAGTCCACCTGAGAGTTTATGAGTTAAAAGTAAAAGTTCACCATTTTCTTGCTCATCCCTTTGAATGATTATTTAATTTTCCAGACTGATAAGGTCAGCGGTTACTGTGTTTTAACAAAGAGTGAGGTGGGGGTTTAATGTCATCTCTCCTTAGCTTTCCAATTTTTTGAGTCCCAGAGAAATTTCTCTGTCTCTGTCGAGGCATGTTAAAATGTCCTTCATCCTTCAACTTTTCCTTGTTACATTCAATCTTGCCATTCCTCGGTATTTATTCTTCTGGCTGCCCTTTCCATAGGAAACACTTCACAACTAGGTTCCTAAGCCCATTGGCACCGTTTATGCCTTTCCTTGTCTCTTAGGGGCAAATGTTTGACGAACCCAGAACAAAACCAATGCACACATTAAGTCTAAAGATGTGTGTTTAAATTGCCATAATTAATACAGATCTGAACAAGATCTTAACTTTTTCCTCCCCCACTGAATCTTTTGTTACTTAACACTTTCCATAAATCTGAAAAAAAATTGCTTTTTTACAGATTATTCTTTCAGAGTATTTGAAATGATTTGAATGATATGCTTGTTCTTGGTTTTAATTTTTTCCAAAACTCAAAACTTAGGAGCCCTAGCTTAAACATGAATTGAAAATTCATGAATTTTCAATGAATTGAAAATAAATGCATTTGGGATCTTTAGAAATGTCTTTGTCTTTTTATGTGTATTCTACAGAAGAATAAAGGGCAGTTGTGTTACTCTTCTAAGGATTGTGAAGAAAATTATCTCAAAATGAATAATTTGGTCCATATAAAAACTATAGTTTGTCTTGCCCCCTGCCTTATCCTATTGGATTAGAGTGTTCTCACAGTGGCAAATCTCTCATCTGTAGTATCTTTGTGCATCAGGATGGCAAACAGAAAGCTGCATTGTGCCTCTAAGACATGCACTGATCTGTGAGTAGCAAGGACTGCTGGGAGTCAAGCACCCGTTTAAGCATTTGTTTTGCAGTCTGGAGAGGAGAGTACCTGAAACAAGTACCCTTGGCACAAACATCAGCTCCAGACAAAAATTTATCTAATTCCTTTATATTTGTTTTAAAGTGATTTTTTTTACAAAAGCCTATTCTTTATCAGAATCATGAAATAGAAAATAAATATAATGACACACCTAAGTTTCTAGTAATTACATGATACAGTGCAGCTATGTACCTACATGATTAGCATAATTTTATATATGACTTTTTGTTTGCCTAGCAAAATTGATCAATGTATTATATTATCTATAAATTATTTCATGAATATTTTCCCATTACAGAGGCATGGAACAGATAAGTTACTTATCTCTATTACAGGCAAAATCATAGTTTAACTACCTTGGTCCCTTAATTGCTCAGGATGCAATCTTTTTTTTTAAATGATATGACATTTAGTTGATCTTTTTATTTATATATCTTCCTCTGAAGACTGAAAGCAATATCAATGTATAGTCCTAATCCACAGTCTAGTATATATTAGACTACAATTAAGTTCAGTTGAATAATTAGCCATGTAGATTAATTGCTTGAAGATATTCTGTCACATGGATGTAAAACAGAGAATTGATTATTTTTCATGTTATCAGATTGAAACTATATCAAATTATTATTACAGATGACATTGGCAGGAGTGTTTTAAGTGTGAAGGAATATCTTTCTGCATTTTTCCTAGTTTAAAATAATATAAAATTATAGGCTAAATGTTATAAATACTATTCTTTTTTTTTCTTTTTTTTTAAATTTTTTTTATTTTTACAATTACAAAGATATACAATTAAAAAGTTCATATTTGGGTTTTGGTCATACAGTGTAGCAGCACCCATCCCGCCACCAGTGCCCATCTCCCACCACCAACGTCCCGGTTCCCTCCCCCTCCCCCCAGCCCTCCTCCATGGCAGGTTCTTTATTTCTTTCCATTTCTCTATCTTTCTCTTTTCCTTCCTCTCCAGACTATGGATTACAGAACATACATTAAAGGGTTGTCTATAAATACTATTCATGCCAGGATAACTTTCCCATAGGAAGTATATATTTTACTCCCAGCAAAACATGAACTTCAGTTTCACTTTGTCTACTATAATATGTATATATATACACATATATGTATGTATGCATATATAAGATAGTTTTGCTTATATACATATAGATATGCTTATCTGCTTATATTTAATATATTTCACATTTATATATGTTATTTTTATGACATGAGACAGTATGTTAAGAAAGATTATTACATTTTAAGTATCATTTGACAGCATTTGAAAACTACCAAACTTTAATATCTATTGCTTATGCTTAATTCATGTAGATTTAACTGTGGCACATTGACAAAAGTCATATATATCGGGTGTATACAAATTAACAATCTTAATGTTATTAATGAGTTCCTGATATAAATGGGAAACCAGATTGTTGCAGAACTCCTCTAAGGGCCACTGCACCTGCTCTGAATTGCCGCCTGCAAATCATTTCGTAGATAAGGGGGTAGTCTAAATGTGGCAGTTTATCTGACCATGTATGCTGTACTAGCTGGTATAAATATTCTCCCATGCTACCACAATCATCGTGGGACTTGCTAGATCTTACCAGCATATTAACCTGGCCACGTAGGACCCCTAAGTAATTAGACCAGAGAGAAATGCTGTTTGCTTCCAAGCAAGCAAGCATGGCTCCCTGATATACTCAAAGGCAACTAAAATACAAAACTACCGTGAAGTAGACGCAGACTCTTGTGAAGGCTTGGAGAAATATTTAACTGGCATTAGTATTAGTCTTTGGTACAGAGAGCATGCCATCTCGGAAATCCCCTTCTCTACCCTATAAAGGCATTTCCAGGCATATCTTGGCTCAAAACATTAGCATACTAAAGGGCCTAGGTGAGGTGCAGGGAGGGGATTACCTAAGGGCATTTGACCCTCCCTGCTTTCCATAACAGTGGGAGGAAGGTCTGAGTTACAGGGGTATAAAACTAGCCTGTTTTCTCTCGGGGCGCTTCTTCTTTGTGGGCTCTCTCTTTGTGAGTGCTCACCCTTCTTGGAAGTCTTGTCTTCTTCTCCTTTTACAAGGCCTTTACACGTGGTGGCCGCCATCTTGGCCTACACGTGGCTGGGGTTCTAGCCTGGAATCCTAAGCACCGGGCTTTTCCTTTTGCTGATTTGTATGCCTGAACCTGTGATAAGTAAACCCTTTTTAAAACTGCATCGGATTCCTGAGTTTTCATCCATTCCTCGCCGGCTTTGGAGGTAGAAGGGAACTCGCTTCCCGGCACTGTTGGGGGACGCCGGCAGTGCGCCCGACACCAGATAAAGGCCAAAATAAAATTGTATATTGTATTGTATTGTATAAAAACTTTCTATTGACTTAAGTTTCCTGTGATGAACCCAGAGCCACGACAGAGCCTGGCAAGCTCCCTATGGTGTATTCAATATGCCAAAAACAGTAAGAATAATGGATCTCATTCCCAATGAATGGAGATGTAACTGGCCCCCACTTGAGCAAAATCGATGAACAACGGGAAGACAAGTGATACAAGTGATTGTATTATAATATAATCATCATTATACTTATCTATATCTTCATCATTATACTTGTTTATATCTTGGTCTGATTCAGACTGAGCTAAATACAAAATAAAAAGCACCCTGATTCTAATTCTGTTACATGTTTAGCATGTTTATTTTGGTAGTTACTGCAATTTCTTTCCTTCCAAAAAAGCAGAACTGCTAGTTAGGGAATAGTTATGTTTTGCTTACCATGATTTCCTATTGTCTTGGTAAAAATGTAGTGTTTGAAAGAATAGAGATTTCAATTTTATTACATTTTGTTAGTGAAAGTGAAATAATTTCAATGTAATACTGGGCATTAGTCTTTTTCTTAAAATCTGTGTATTGTCATTAACTGAGAAAAAGATTCTGCTGCCAAGATCTTGCAAGTATTATATTTGTTGTCTGATGCCAAACATCCTCTTTAAATACTAATGAACAAAGTATGGCACACATTCTGTTCTTGATAGATTATGCCTATACCTTCTGTGGTCAACAGAAGGGGAATTCCCGGCCCATATGATTTCCATTCTGGCACACTCATCTCCTTAGTACTTAGAAACCGGTTAGCATTTAGATGCATTACTCAGTCTTATTCTCATAAAGAATAAGACAGTGTGTGACATAGTTTAGCTGTATTCACCAAACTTAAAGAAGCAAAGCTCTGAAAACACTCACCCATACATTTTTCTTCACTGAGGCAAAGACTATAAGTATCCAATTTTATATTTAACTTCCTTTGGTTAAACCTATATCACCAAAATATAAGAAATCTTGGGAGAACCACAAAGTTATAGGATATTTTTAAAGGTATTTCAGAACCATTAAAAAAGAATTTCAATGTAGCTGTTAACCTGATTTAGTGTAAGGTGTAAGGGAATGAAGTAAAGGAAAAAGTCTGATACTAAAAATAATGTTTTTATTGTAATCCTGGCTAGTATTAGTACTAATAGCCGATGTCTATGCCCTACTTAGTGAGAAAGCTGTATACTCCACAGGCTTCAAAGACAAGCTAGTTTTACCTTTAAATTGAGATCTTGGGGCCAGAGCAATAGTACAGTGGGCAGGGCATTTGCCTTGCATACAGCTGATCTGGGATCAATCTCTGGCATCCCATATAGTCCCGTGAGTACTGCCAGGTATAATTTCCTAGTACAGAGCCAGGGAATAACCCTTGAATATCACCAGGTATGACTCAAAAGCAGAAAAAAAATCAAGATCTCTCACCATATTGTTATGTCAGTACTACAACGATGCATCTTAATTTTTATTTATCACCTGTAAAATGTCTGTAATAATAAGACAGACATAGGTTCAAAATAGTTGTTTAAGGTAACAGAAGATATGAAGAAAATCTTAAAAGATATGACATGTGATTTATTTGCAAAATATATACAGTATTATTCTATATTGTGGTATAATATAACGTTGGCAGCATTTTTTCATCATATGGACTCCACAGCTCATCAGAGCTTCACCCAAGAGAGAAAGCCAACCTCAAGACTGGCTTGTCAGAGACCCACCCCACAGGGAAATCAATTTCAAACCCAGATGCACTTGAACCAGAGACACAGACACACCAGTCAGAGCTGCTACCAGCTCTCCCCGTTGTACTCCCTATTGACCCCACTGACAAGGATGGATCTGAGGGAAAGTGACTTCTGGCCCAAGCCCACATCCCAAGACAGCCTCAGGCAAATCCAGAGGAGCCCCTACACCATGCTGGCAGCATTTTTCATCATCCAGACTCCACAGCTCATCAGAGCTCCACAAAACAGAGAAAGCCAATTTCAAGCCTGGCTTATCAGAGACCCATCCTACAGAGAAATCTATTTCAAACTCAGGTTTGGTTGAACCAGAGACACAGATACACCAGGCAGAGCTGCTACTAGCTCCCCCCAATGTGTGTGGCTTCAAAGCGGCAGCGTGATTTGTTTGTAAATTACCAAGAGCTATCTACCTGCCCCCTCTCAGAAAGACCGGCAAGCTACTGAGAGTATCCCATCCACACAGTAGAGCCTGGAAAGCTGTCCATCACATATAAGATATGCCAAAACCAGTAAAAACAATGGATTTAATTACCCTGACCCTGAAAAAACACTAAATACAGCTGATAAAATCTCAGGGCATTGATTCATTTGAGTGCCTAACACCGAATCGGACAATTGCACTTGAAGATAAGTGGCTCACAACCGGCAGTTTCTGTCTTCATTGTCTATACACCAAAATCCATGTACAGGGAAGAAGAAATTGAGAAATTCTGCATGGAATTGGAGGAGTTCTATAAAGAAGATCACACCTTCTACAAGATCATAGTTGGTGATTTTAATGCAAAAGATAGGACCAAGAAGATCGACTGAAGAACTACACACAGGGACACATGGCTTAGAATGGAATGAACAGGGTGAGAGACTATCTGAGTTCATCATGTCCACCAAGGACATTCATGGTAACTCACAGTTCCAGAGGGCTAAATCTAAACGTTGGACATGGGAATCTCCTCATGGACAATTCCACAATGAAATTGACCACATATATTCAAGTGAAAGATGCCTTTGGGCTACATTGGCACATGATAGGGTCCAATGGAAATGTTACTGGCTCCTGCTGGAGCAAATTGATGAATAACGGGATTCAAGTGATCAAGTGATATTCAATTGATGGTTTTGCCATCGACTTGACAGATGTCGCTGTCATCCCAGAATTCCAAACTGGATGGGACTGTCTCCTTGGTGCAAAATTCTACTTCATGGAACTGGGAGAAAGGGCTGCAAAGTTTAAGAGAACTCCCAGAATTGACCACCAACTTGGAGCTCTTTTGACACCATTACAGCAATATGGGAAGATGCTATCATTGATGACATTGATAAAGAATACAACCGACTGGTTCAGAATCTCCATGATTGTGCAAAAAGCTGAGAGAAAGACACAAAAGGATGCCTGACTTAAAAACTCTCAAGCTCATTTGCCAACGTGGCAAGGCGCGAGCCTCAGGCAACCATATGCTAACGTTCAAGCAGGCAAAGCAGTGCAGAGAATAAAGGAAGACCTCAAAGAGAGAAGAGCAGTAATACCGGCCAATGCAGCAGAAACCAGGAAAAGCATTCATGACGTCAGCCTGCCTAGCACCTGAGCTTCACAGGAGGAAGAGGGTGGTGTAGAATGCCTTCAAGAGCATCAAAGAAATAGCTAAAGGACAAAGAATCTCAGGCTACAGGCACATCTCTTTGACTACACTGTTCTCCCTCCATTAACATGCACCTCAGAGACCTGGGCCTTATGAAAGCAGGATGAGAATGCTATTCAGGTCTCCCAAAGAGGAATAGAAAGAACTATGCTTGGAATATCATGCCTCACTCAAGTGAGAGAAGGAATGCTGAGTTCCAACCGACTCAGGCACTCGGTCTCATTTGCCAAGGCATCAACAATCAGATGGGCTGGATGTATGTGGGGAAATGCTGAAGCACCCCACACAAAATCCTGGATCAGGGTCAGGTGTCCCCTCCAGCCCCAGGTGATCGGTGGCCTGTGGATGGAGAAAGATCAGGAATCCAGCAAAGTTTCAAAATGCTTGACTTAACACAGGTTCAGGCATACAAATCAACAATAGGAAAAACTCCGAACTTATGACTCCTGGCAAGGACCCTGGCCACATATAGGTCAAATTGGTGGCCACCTCATGTTAAAGCCCTGTAGAGAGGAGACAGAGACAAGGCACCAGAAGAAAGAAGGAGAGAGCAACCCAAAAGAGCACAAAGAGAGGAAGCAGCCTAGTTTTATATCCCTGCAACTCAGGCCTCCCACTTTTATGGAAGCCATCAGGGTCAAATCCCTTCAGGAAATTTCTCCCAGGACCTCACCTAGGCTTTTTAGATGTTAAAGTTGGTGGCTCAATATTTGCCTAGGAAATGTCTTTGCAGGGTAGAGAAGGGGTTTCTGAGATGAATTTTATCTCAGAATACAAAGGCATGCATCTATTCTAAAGACTATAGTAATGCCAGTTAAATACTTCTCCAAGCCTTCACAAAAGTCTTGTCTTTACTTCATGGTAATTTTGTATTTTAGTGGACTTTGACTTATCAGAGAGCAATGCTTGCTTCCTTGGAGGCAAACAGCATCTCTGGTCTAATTACTTAGAGATCCAACATGGCCAGGAAATATATCAGTAAGATCTAGCTAGACCCACAATGATTGTGGTAGCATGAGAGAATATTTATACCAGCCAGTATACAATACATGGTCAGATAAACTGTCACATTTAAACTGCCCTTCTATCTACAAAGTGACCTTCAGGAGGCAATCCATGCCAAATGCAGAGGCTCTGGGCAGGTGTACTGCAACAGACATGTAATGCAACTTGAGACGACTGATGGCCTAAAGCCATTACTGACTGGATCCCATGAGACATCAAAAGATCACATAGCCGTCCACCTACAAGATGGTCAGACGTCTACGCCAAGAACCTGAACGAATGGTTTGAGGCTCTTGGTATTCCTAGGACAAGCAGACGCCATTGGGCTACACTAGCACATGATGGGGACAAACGGAAACTTTACTGTCACCTGCTCAAGCAAATCGACGAATAACGGGATGTCAAGTGGTCAAGTGATTGTGGTAAATATAGTACCATGCTGGTCAGAGACATAGCACAGTGGGTAAAGTGATTTCCTTGCACCAACTGACCAACATTCAATTCCTGGCAACCTATATGATCAATAAACGTGCTAAGAGAGAATCTTGAGCACAAATACAGGAACAAACCCTGAGCATCACTGAGTTTGGCTTCAAAACAAATCAAGACAGAAATAAAAATATAAAGTCACACATTTTGCAGCTGAAAATAAACTTTTAATTATATGTTACAGTTTTTCTAAACCAGAATTCCAGATAATGCTTTGCAGTATGAGTGTTCAATGTCCTAAAAGACTCCTATCAATATGTGGACTAGGGTGCCTTACTCTCTGGGGCTTAAGTATGACCCAAGTTTACCTGGTTGTTGACAGCTTTCTGTTATTCCCAGTTTTATTTCATTAAAAAAGTATATTGTCATTATGGCAACATGTTTACATCAGTGTTACTATATAGTCTTGACATAGTTACCATACATCTTACCTCAAGACAATTGAAGTGCCTGATTCTTTCACCAATGCCATTATTTACTTATGTGTCTCTCTTTATCATCTAACCTCCTTCCCTCTGCAATGTGTTAAGCTCAGTTTTTCAATCTAGGGTCAAAGGTTGGCCATTGTTTCTTCCTGTCTATTCTTTTGTTTCTCTAACAGTACAAGACTGAGCTTCCCATTTGACTGTGGGACCACTCAGCTCCTATGGGTTTCCACAGCAAGACCCAAGGACAAGAAATGCCTCCATTGTAAAAGAGGACTAGTGAGGTGGTGAAGATTCGCCTCACCAGTCCTCTCTTATGATAGAGACATTTCTTCTAAGCTAAGTCATTTGCTAAGCTAGCAAATGCATTCCTCTGACTAGTTTATTATGACAGATTTGGCATACTACATAATTTGGCATAGTCAAGGAAATGAGTCTTCTACAACAGTTGACATGTTAGATTGACGAGAAGCAAATTGCAAGCGATCTAAATTCACACTCAAGATAAGGATCATACAAGAGAGGGTGCCATGTTGAGGGCATCTTAGAATCCAATATCAATGTATCTTCTCTTCCTTGTAGAAGTCATTTACTTTTAAATTTTAGTGCTCAAATTTAACTAATTTGAAAAGTAACATTTCAAAAGGAATGTTTATTGAAAATACTTCGGGTATAGCTCACTAGATTCAATAAAGATCCATAGGAATTAGGGCAGCATGGATGACTCTATGAACTTGAACAGGAGTCATAATATTCAGGAAACATATTTCAGTAAGATTGTTTCCTTGCATGCTAAGTTAGTCTCTTTCTGGGTGTTTTAGTCATAAAATCATGTTTTTCCTTGAAAACTGAAAATTATCTGTTTAATGTACACAAATATCCATCCTCTCATGTTTTCCACTATTTCCAAAAAGAAACAAATTTACAAATGATTTCAGTTGATTTATGGTAAATGTTGCATTTAGAGAGCAATCACCCTGGCCAAGTCAATCGAGAATCATGACTGACTTAACCAATATCATATGCTATGCCCTACAGCATGTATAGGGAAGTACGTAAATTCTCAGAAAAACAATGGTAATCGCAAACACAGCAGAGACAACAGAAGCCTGGTACAATGACTTCTCCAATAAGATATTTTGAATATTTTCAAACATAAAGTAAAAACATCTTGTCTACATCCCTAGAGCTCTGCCTTGTGGGCCCTGGATGGTTGATGGTCTGACATAGAAAAAGACTGGCCCCCTGGGATAAACCCAGAGCCACGGCAGAGCCTGGCATGCTACCCATGGTTTATTTGATATGTCAAAAACAGTAATAATAATGGACCTCATTCCCAAAGAGTGGAGACGCTGGTCCCAGCTCTAGCAAATCAATGAACAATGGGAAGAAAAGTGATATATTTACATATATATATATATATATATATGAAGTTTAAGAAGTTAGCATATATATGTGAACTTCTTAAAGCCTTTAAATATTAATTTTTGGCTCTGTTTGTCTTATCATATGTCTATAATTTTATTTTCATCCATTTCAACTATGTAGTAGATATTTGGTATGCATTACATTAAATGTTCTAGCATTCCTGTCAGTAATAAAAGTTTGGTAGATTGAATTTTATATTTGAAGTTCAAATTACATTGCCAATAGATAAAGCTAAAAGGATAAAGGGCTGGAGAATTATACAGAAGGTAAGATGTTTGTCTTACATGTAGGTGACCATGGTTTGATTCCCAGCTTCATATATGGTACCTTAAGCACCTCCCTAAAGTTAGAACAAGGAGTAAGCCCTGAACACTGATAAAGATGAAGCTCAAACACCAAAAAACAAATAAATGACAATTTTTTAAAAAGTGCTAAAATGATATCCTGTTTGGAATTTTGGGACAACAGCGACATCGGTCAGGCAAAACCGTGGCTGAATATGAAATGGTCAATTTCATTGTGGAACTGTTCCCCAGGAGATTCCCATGTCTGACGTTTAGATTCAGAATTCTGGAACTGTGAGTTGTCATGAATGGTCTTGGTCAACATGATGAACTCAGATTGTCTCTCACTCTGTTCATTCCATTCTAGGCTATGGATCTCTGTGTGGAATTCTTCGGCTTATCTTCTTTGTCCTACCTTGCCATTAAAATCACCGACTATGATCTTGTAGGTGTGATATTTTTTATAGAACTCCTCCAGTTCCATGTAGAATTTCTCAATTTCTTTTTCCTTGTGTGTGGATGTTGTTGTGAAGACAAGATAGAAACTGCCGGCAGTGTATGTGGCCGCCCACCTACAAGATGGTCAGACTTCCTCGTCAAGACCCTGAATGAATGTTTTGATTCTCTTCGATTCCTGGAGCAAGCAGATGGCATTGGTCTACACTGGGAAGGGACAGGGACAAATGGAAATGTTACTGGTGTCCGCTCAAGCAAATCTACAAATAACGGCATGTCAAGTGATCAAGTGATCAAGACTAAAAATAATATGACTCAGCAGACCACTATTCTCATTAAGTTGGTAACAATTGCCCAATCTGAGTAATAAAAGGTATTGATTTTTTTTTAATTAAAGCATCTTTTGAAATGGAAAATATGTTTGAATGCATGAAGGAAATTCAAATTTGTTGATAAGTTCAAATTAACTGACTGATTGCTAGTCAGCTTAGTTCAGTACTTTGCATACTCAGTCACTGAACTCTAATCCATTTTCTCTTTCCACTTCTATTGCTTTCTAATGCCCTCTCGCTTTGTCATAACAAATGATCTCTCTGACTTTGTTAACTTCTTCTAAAAGGCAATGTTTTTACACTATCATGGTTATCATTCTAAACATACACGATATTTTGTCACTCCTTCAAAGATAACAATTCTTTCTTTCTTGGAGAAAGAAGTCCAACATCTTTATATGGTGAACAAAGTCCAGTAACAACCAGGGATTTTTCAAATTTCATGTCAATATCTTAAATAACTGTAAAGGCTGTTTGTAACTTCCACATTGTGGATATTTTTGATTGGTTGCTTCAAGTATCTATCAATCTGATTTTCCTAGTAAATAAATGAACTGAGTTGTCCCTCATATTCTGGACCAGGCTGATAATACTACACACTTTGGAATACTATAATGAAATGATAATCTACAATGAGTAAGCAATTTGCAACATGTTAAGACCTATATTGAGACTTAATGTGTTGTTTAAATGCCCTACATCATTCACTTTCAAACAGATTATATTAATTGACCAACAAATGCTAATAGGAAATATAATCTACATTAATTCTAAAACACCCTTCACATGTAGATAATAAATTGACCTTTATATATTACTCATAAGAAGGTATATATTTTTGTTTGTATAAGACTGAATATATATGCATATCTATAACCATACCTATCTATCTATCTATCTATCTATCTATCTATCTATCTATCTATCTATCTATCTATCTATCTATCTATCTATCTATCTATCTATCTATCTATCTATCTATCTATCTATCTATCTATCTATCTATCTATCTATCTATCTATCTATCTATCTATCTATCTATCTATCTATCTATCTATCTATCTATCTATCTAACTATCTATCTATCTATCTATCCATCCATCTATCTATCTATCTATCTATCTATCTATCTATCTATCTATCTATCTATCTATCTATCTATCTATCTATCTATCTATCTATCTATCTATCTATCTATCTATCTATCTATCTATCTATCTATCTATCTATCTATCTATCTATCTATCTATCTATTTATCTAGCTATCATCTATCTATCTAATCTATTAGCTATTTGGGTTTTTTTGCATATTTTTGGTCACACCTGGCAATGTTCAGGGGTTACTCCTGACTTTGCAGTAAGTAATTACTTCTGGTGGTGTCAGGGAATCATATGTGATGCTGGGGATCAAGCCTGGATGGGTTGCATGCAAGGCAAACACCCTACCTGCTGTACTATTGTTCTGGCTCAAACCTAAATTCAGCAGCTAAACAATAGAAATATTAAATTAGATTGCATTTTATTTAGATATCAAGTAACATATTAACATCTATCCATTAATAGGTCTGCTTAGCAAATTTGAAGCTCAAATTATAAGCCTGTTATAGGATAGGCTGAGAAGTATAGGATGAGAAGTTGAAGTAACAAACTAATAGCATAGGATAAACTAATAGTATAGCATGAGAAGTTGAACTAAAAAAAACCTAAATGATGCACTGTTTTCTACTTTTGAAGTCAAATATTTTCTGTTTTGGTTTCATCAATCTTATATTATTGAAGTATATTTTAATAAGGTTAACCATACCTACCTGTAATCAAGATCATTAGTAATATAGCATATGCAATTCTTAGTGCACTAGAGTAGAAATTTTGTTCATTTGTAATGTCATTTTGATATTGGAAGTAAATTATTTAGATGTAATAGAAAAATGTTTATATGCCTCAAAAGAATATGTTAGTATAAGAGCTTTTACATAACTCTAATTATCTACCTTTCCTAATACACTTTACAATGAAATCCAATTTTCATAATTTCAACAGAATAAAGCACACAGCATTTATTAGTGAAATTGTAATGCATTGTATGCTCACAAATGAGAGGAAAAACTTATAAAATGCATGCATAATTTAAAAAAAATCAATTGGTATGGATTTCTCTGACAATCAAAGGTGTAGTATGAATACTTGATTGTCTAAACTTGAAGGCTCTAAACCACTGATACCAAGGATGAACATGTTACACAGAAACACTGGGTTTTATTTATGTCAGAAAACCCATAGTCTTGTAGTTATAGAATTTATAAACTTTGTCAAGCTATTTACCTCCTACCCGATTTCTACGTTAAAACTGAGTCAATACAAAACTGAGACAGTAATATGCCTTAAATTGAGCTACTAAGATAAAAATTCTAATATAGCTAAATATTCTATATATCAGAACTATAAAGAAAATATTTTCCCTTCCCTTAAATTTCTGTAATTAACTAAGAGTACTTTTATTTTGAAATAATGATTGAACTTATCCCAAAAGAAAACATTGGTAGGATAACAATTTACATATGGAAGTCAACAAACTCGAGAATGTTACATTATACTATTAAGTAGGAGTATGTAGGGAAGCTAGAATATCACAGATATGGATCCCAGTGCTATATGCACTAATTAGATTTGTAATTATAAGAAGATATCATAGGTCTCAGCTTGTTCAATTATAGCATGATAAAACAAAGGTATAGAAAATGAAGTTACTCTCCCAGCACTAAAAATTAATTTTCTCTGTTTTGCTCTCCCTCTCTCCTTCGCTTCCTTCCCCCTCTGTCCTTTCCTCCCTCCCTTTCCTCCCTCCTTTCCTCCCTCTCTCCTTCCCTCCCTCCCTCCCTCCCCCTTCCTTCCTTCCTTCCTTCCTGCCTTCCTGCCTCCCTCCCTCCCTCCCCTCCCTTCCTTCCTTCCTTCCTTCCTTCCTTCCTTCCTTCCTGCCTTCCTGCCTCCCTCCCTCCCTTCCTTCCTTCCTTCCTTCCTTCCTTCCTGCCTTCCTGCCTCCCTCCCTCCCTCCCTTCCTTCCTTCCTTCCTTCCTGCCTGCCTTCCTGCCTCCCTCCCTCCCTTCCTTCCTTCCTTCCTTCCTTCCTTCCTTCCTTCCTTCCTTCCTTCCTTCTTCCCTCCCTCCCTCTCTCCCTTCCTTCCTTCCTTCCTTCCTTCTTCCCTCCCTCCCTCTCTCCCTTCCTTCCTTCCTTCCTTCCTTCCTTCCTTCCTTCCTTCCTTCCTTCCTTCCTTCCTTCCTTCCTTCCTTCCTTCCCTCCTTCCTTCCTTCCTTCCTTCCTTCCTTCCTTCCTCCCTTCCTCCCTTCCTCCCTTCCTCCCTTCCTCCCTTCCTCCCTTCCACCACACCTGACAGTTCTCAGGCCTTAGTTCTGATTCTACACTCAGAAATCCCTCCTGGAAGTGCTCAGGGTACCATATAGAGTGTTGGGGATTGAATTTAGGTTGGTAGAGTGTTAGTCAAGTGCTCTATCACTGTCCTATTGATCCAACCCCTTTTTCTCAGAAGAAATGTTTTAAAAAGCTAGTATCTAGAAAGAGTTGGATTTTTTAAAGTAAAGTATCTTATTTTCTTCACCATGTTTTAACTTTCAATAGATTTATTATCCCAATATTAATTGAATGATAATGCATTCTCTCCTCAAAAATCCCCACCCCCTCCTCAATGTATTTCTTTAGACTCCTTGTATTTCTAATATCCCAAATTCACAGAAGCATTGTTTTTAAAATACCTCTACAAAACGAAGTTAATGATGAATGATATTTTCAAGACAATGATGCAAAATCAATGTATTCCTTTAATTCCTATTCTGAGAGTCCTTTCATACAGTTATCTTGTTAACTATGGGCTTAATATAAACTTTGAGGATAGAAATTGTTCCACAGATCTTATATGTATATTGAATGAAGGAAGCTATTGGATGATAATAAGTACATTTATAAGCATTATTTCTATAGTGAAAAAAGGTTAATTTGAAAGTCATTCCTAGATTCAAGAAGAACAATTTTCTCTAGTCTTCTGACTATTTATAGAAAGACCTTTACATGTGCAAACTAATTAATAAATGGGATCAATTTCAAGGTATTTTTTCTGGTTCATCACCACTTAATCATTCAATTTAAAAAACATTTTAAAGGCCAAGTCTAAAATAGATTTGCACCCACGCCCCAGTGTGAATTTTTCATTCTTTACAACATGCAGTAGGTACTGTATAATGACCTTTTCTCTGTTTGGAACAGGGATTAGAATAATACATTTGACCCTTTACAGTCACCTGGGAGAGATGTTAGTCTCCATGTTCAATAAACTGAAATATGTCTCAAGTGTCCCAAGGTTAAGGCCATGACTTTAAACTATTTAACACAGAGTATCAGACTTATTCACTTAGATGCCCAGTCGCTTAAAAAATGTTGGACTAAATTATATATACTTTATCAAGACAATTTCTTTTTTCATACAGGCAAATATTTTACATTGCAAATAAAGCAAGTTACCCTAGATGCATTGTGCATTATAATAAAATTTATTGCTGCATAAATAGCAGTGTAAACTTACAGAAAGACTAGTAATTATAGTGCCATTGATGGTCTTTGTTGCTTTAATTCTGAGGCAGCCAGAATGATTAAACTGAATCTTAATCGACTTCTCCATTAAAAATGCTGGCAGAGGAGCTCCTTTAACCTTTCCCATTGATTGAACACAACAATCACCATTCAATTATAATGCAAAAGGACATTTGTTATAATGTAGAAAAGATGCATGAGCCATTTCCTTTTACTCAAGACAATCAATGAGATGACTCCTACTTCTGCAAAGGTGAGAATCCTATACCTGAGAGTCTGATAAAGTCAAATTCAAATGGAAAACTCCCCACTGTACAGAAGAGTAGGAGCCTACTGATGAAACTCATCTGGAGCAGATTCATTAAGAGGAAATGTATTTTCTATTACTGTTTACAATAGCCACATCTACCCTTGATATACTATTTTCCTTCGTAGAGTTTCAAAGTACTTAAATTACCATGATCAAGGGTTTAATGGTGAATTAATGAGGGTGGTTATTGAGCCTTTTATATGTGTTCTCAGTGCATGCTTAACAATACAAATCAAGGCAATACTGGTAATTGAAGTAACAGAATCTTCTTAGCCTAGAAAGGAACCTTCAAGATTAACTGATTTACTTAAGGTCAGATAGCTAATTGTAACTAACCCTACTCTAGGATCTAGGACAATCAATTGGTCACTCATGACTTGTTGCATTTGCCACTTCTCATTTATTATTTTTCACATATGACTTACTAAGTTCAATGATTTTATGCAGTGCTTGGGTCATCCCTCTATAACATACCGTTATGCAACTATAGCCTCATTGCTATACAAAGTGAAAGTAAAATTCAAATAGCCATGGGTCTTTCTTTTTTACTCCTAAATGAGAGGGCATTTCTTTGTTTCCTTTGGGTTCTTCTCAGGCTGGTTGAGGAAGCAAAAACACACAGATTAGTAAAATAAAGATAACAAATTTGATTGCATATGAGGAATCTACACATTCATGGAGTCTGTTCATGAAGTAAAAGGTAAGGTATGTTTGAAGCTAAGAAATGATATATATTGAATGAGATATATTCTTGAATGATATATTCAAGGAATTCAAGAAGATAGGAAGAAAATTTACAGAATGAGGAGAAGATGAAGACTGAATAAGCCGTAAATAGAGATTTTTTTAAGTCATATAGATAGGTTTCTCTGATAGAAAAAATTATTTGTAATGAAAAGTATAATTCTAGATTTTTTAATTTTTCTTAAGATTTAAGGGCCTAGAAAAATTCTGTTTTATAGGCTAATCAAATGTGTAAAATGCAAGTCATATTCAGATCCTCAGATGTTTGGTCATTAGAAATACTGCAGTTTTTGCCTACGGTTCATGGACCTCTTTTCTACAGAGAATGAAGTGCTATTTAAGAAATAAGGCCAGAGCCCACCCAGAGCCTACCATGTTAATGGAAGTCAAAGGTATCACATGAAGAGTCTGTGAAGAGAGAAACACAGACATCTCAATATAATAGATATCCCAGGCTATAAGCAACTTATGAGTGTATACACAATGAACACTCCACTGTATGTAGGTAGATATGATATGGAGAACAGAGGAAAGCAATACCAATCAGAATTGAGCTATGCAACTAACCACAATGATAATAACATTTTCTTAACTTAATTAAACTTTAGGCAGGTTTTTTTTCTGACTATAAGCTGCTGGTCATCTATTTAGAGCATCCTTAGAAAAAGTTAGAGTTGTAAATTCTGTTTCTGTCCTTTCTGATGTAATTTCCCCTTTATCCTATCAGTTTTACAATCCAGAAGTATCTTTCTCAAGGACATGAGCAATAACCTTTAACATATAAGCATTAAAAATAATAACACACCCAAGTACTTGTAATTGGGAAGATATTCAGATGAGCAGAATATAATTTCTCATATGTACTGACACTTTGTTCAAGTTTACTGGCTCAAAGCTTTTTTAACACTCCAGTAATTTCTTTGGTAATAAGAAAGCAAAATGTACAATTTATTTTGTTAATGAGGTGATTTTTAGAAATCGGGGATAGATGGGATTGATTATGAAGAGTCAACCAGATGATAAGAGGGCTATAACTTTCAGTCTCACTCTCCTTACATCCAGTGAAATTGGAATGACTAGAGGCTGGGTCAAACATCCATGTCAGTTATTTAAGCAATAATGCCCATCTAATGAGGTGACCACACAAACGTCAAAGAACATAGTTCAAAGGGTCGCCAGACTGGTGAATACATGATTCTGAGAACTGAGAATTCCTGTTCTGCCCCTCAAAGTGTTGCAGGTGTGCTCCAGTGCCCAGCTGTGTTGGCAGGTGGCAGACAGGGAGACAGCCTTGTCTACTCTCCCCTGTGCTCTGTCCCTTGGGTTCTGGATGGTTGATGGTCTGACATAGAAAAAGACTGGGCCCTCTGGGATGAACCCTGAGCCACGGTAGAGCCTGGCAACTTGTGTATTCGATATGCCAAAAGCAGTAACAAAAATGACCTCATTCCCAACCAATGGAGACATTACTGACGCCAGCTGGAGCAAATCGATGAACAATGGGAAGACAAGTGACAAGTGACAAGAATTCCTGTAGAGGGAAGTGAGGCTTTGCACCCTATTCCGTATCTTCCCATTTTTTCTATATCTTTTCCTGTGTATCTTTTGCACTTGAATGCTCCTGAATGTGCTTTAGAGGAAATTGCCAATCTAGGCAGTAAAACATGTCTGATTCCTCTAAATTGCCTTAGAAAATTAATCAAATCCAATATATAGGTCCTGGGAACATTTGTCATCAGTTGATCAGAAATGCAGACCTAAAGATGAGTAGAAGAGGGCAGAGGACGCAACATGTGGGACCAAACTTAGAATTTGTGGAACTTAATACTGAGTTCATGCATATAGTATCAGAATTTTTTTTGAATTGTAGTTGTAGGGAAGAACAATCTGCCACTTCCAAATATATGTCTTTGTCAGAAGATTAATTTCATGAGATGAAGAATGGAGATTTCCTTTAAAAAGAGATATTCATGCTCTTCTCTCTCTTGAGGGTCTCTCTTAGGAAAGATCTAGTCAAATGAGAAGCAAATGTAAACCGATTGCCTTTGTTTACTATACCATCCCTTAGAGTTCTGTAACTCAACTATAGGAGCTTATTCTTCCCAGAGGCTAAGAGATAGTAAAATGGATAAGGCACTTGTATTCGACCATTCCAGGTTTGTTCCTTATTACTACATAATAATTACTACAAACACCAGCAGAAGTGATTTCCTGAACACAGAGCCAGTGCTAAGCCATTAACACAGTTGAGGGGGACTCAAAACAAAATAACGTAAAACAACATACTTTCCAAAACATTTATGGTTCCCAATGTCTTAGCATAGTTAACCTATTTAAAGATGACATCTGTGAGTATGTGGTGAGTTATTCAATTTTTCTGGGTCTCTCCCACTTATGCAGGAAGTTCACATTATTAAAAAATTTCTGCTGGGGTTAGAGAGATAGTTCAGTGGACTGGAGTCTGTGCTTTGCATAGTGAAAATGCCCAGTGGGAACAAAACCCATAGCAAAGCACTAGGAACCGTGCTTTAGGCATCATCAGAGATGGTTCCCCCTCAGAAAGCAAACTTCACCTTACATTTCTGTTATCATATGTCTAATAGTATCATATTTGTCTGTTTCTAAAGAACTCAGAAGGTTACAGAATGATTTTTTTTTTTGTCTTGACATATTACACCTCACTTGAATTAGGGCCATTGTTTGATTGAGTACTGGGCAGCCTCACATCACCCATAATTGGTACCAGAGCACTTGTACTATCTTCCAGTCTTTCAGGGAGGTGAAATTTTCTAACTTGCAAATATGGATGATCTATTCAAATTAATCACCATTCCCTCTAATATTTTCTAATACTTTTTCACTATTTCACCCAAGCACCTACAAACTCCCCTACTTTGTTGTGTTGAGTTGAGTTGAGTGAGTTGAGTTGAATTAAGTTGAGTGGCACTGAGTCGAGTTTTGTTTGCTTGCTGCAAAGCTAACTTTCCTGTTTCACTTTGGTGCAAGTTTGCTTTGAGAACCAGCATAGGCTTTGATCCTCTATATCAGAGGCTCTAGTGGTGGAGGAGAATGGATGAGGCACTTCTTCAGTACTCTTCCTAATTATTAACTCCCCAGATAGAATTAAAATTAAGATTTTGTAATGTTATGTAATTTTCGCCCAGTACAGTAAAATTGGTGCTGTTGCATGCAGTTTAGTTTTACATAGCTTGGCTTGTTATGCAGCAATAGATAGCTAGCAAATTTAGATCTATTGATACTTATGACTTATGTACATACTTAACTGTATATATGTATGATACAAGGTGTACCTGTCCATTGAAATTCCTAAGCCTGAGTTCCTGCATTTAGTGATACTACAAGAACAAAGTTCATGTTACTAATTTACTTTGGAGCATGCACCAGTGCTGAAGTGAATTTTATCCATAAGGAATCATACACACTCTTTAAATACTTGAATTTGTGTCCAATCACTAGAAATAAAAGATAATCATATGCATTAAATTACTATGTGTGCTTTTAAGTAACTGTTCTATGTAGCATCCCTAAATCCCCAGATAAACTATTTTAAAAGTCAGTAAAATTTGATTGGTAACAATTAGAATTTTTAATGTAAAGAAGTATAGTCTGTTCAAATTATCAAACATAGAAACCAGAGAACAAAAACAAAACAAAATTTCCACTGCAATAAATCTGAATTGAAAATGACAGTCTTCCCAAATTAAATTAAAGGCAACCAAATTTAAAATTTTAGGTTCAAAGAGCAAATTGCTCTTTAAAGCAGCAGTAAAATTTCCCCAAGGGTGTGATTTATTAGCTTGAAATTATCTTGTTATATTTCCAAATTAACATTCAAACTTTTTTCGATAAAAATGTTTTATATCAGAGACCAACCTCCAGCTTCATTTAATATAAAACCACCCTGATTTATTTATAATGACTTGTGACAAAGTTGTTATGCCAAGTTACCTTTATCATTAATATCTGTCAACCAACCCCTTACAAAAGGCTTATCAGATCCTCTTAAATGTCTACCTCTTAAATCTACACAATGGAATACTATGCAGCTGTTAGGAAAAATGAAGTTATAAAATTTGCCTATAAATGGATGGACATGGAGAAGATTATGTTGAGTGAAATTAGCCAAAAGGAGAGAGACAGATACAGAATGACTGCATTTATTTGCATAACATAAATATATATGTACATATTATGATACAATATCCAAGGTCAAGTGAAATATGTATCAGGAGGTATTGTCAAAGGTGGAAATTATCACAAACGTGTGGGAGTCAGAGGCTAGGTAAGACAGAAAATGGAACAGTGTGCTAACAATTGTCGAAAGTACTAATACCAACCTAGAACTGAGCATTAAATAGAGGCAAAAAGATACACATGACAACCCTTTAATGTATGTTCTGTAATCCATAGTCTGGAAGGGAAGGAAAAGAGAAAGAAAAAGAAAGGGACAGAAATAAAGAACCTGCCATGGAGGAGGGCTGGGGGAGGGGGAAGGGAACCGGGGACATTGGTGGTGGGAGATGGGCACTGGTGGCGGGATGGGTGCTGGAACACTGTATGACCAAAACAAAAATATGAACTTTTTAATTGTATATCTTTGTAATTGTATATTTCACAGTGGTATAATAAAATACTTTTTTAAAAAATGTCCACCTCTAACTCTACTGTCTTATTTAGATGGAAAAACTCATGATTTATAATTTTGAGAATAAGCTAAAGTATTTCTTCTCTGCACATTTGTGATAAATCTGCTTGATTTTTATTAAAGATTTTAACATTTAATGCATACATATTTAAAATGTATTGTTTATTAACCTCCTTATTTTTCATATACTACTTGCTTATAATTATCTAGGTTTTTAGATAAAAATGATTTTTATATTATCCTTGATATAGGATATATTTCTCACAGAACTTTCTTGGAAAAGCAAGAACTACTACAAAAGTAGAATACTCTAAATTCTGTTATCGGGGAAACATAGTACCAGAAAGTTGGGACTGTTAAGATGAATGTTTGTAAAAAGGAATAGCTTAGCCCAAACACACTGGACAGATTTTGTACTTCGTCAGTGCCTCTGGAACCACTCAAGGCAGATTCTAGTCACTGGGGACTGGTGCAGTTCTTTACATTTAAGTGGGAGGTGAACTGATAAATTATTTTCTTTTGGATGAAAGATTTACCCCCCAAAGCTTTGGAAACAGAGCAAGCTTTGTCTGGTGTAATAGAGTTGACTGTATCATTTGTGGAGCAGAAAACTGTGAAAGGGTGATTGCCCAAAGATTTAAAGCCCTTCCAAAGTCAACCTACTTACATCACTTTCTATTGATGAAGGTATATACAGGCCATTTGCTGACAGTACTGTGCTTTGGTCTACCATTATTACTTAGTTTTATTGTACTTTCTGGAATTAATATGTTCTGCTTATACCTAGACACCATGTGCCTTTCTTTATACTGATAGATTGACAGGTATATATGGATGGGATTTAGATTGAACTTTATAAATAACACTTTTTGATTTTTAAGTAAAAATAATTTAAAGCTATATTGGAAACTTTCTCTGAAGGATTTTATCTAGGTTAACTCTTTCCTGAGGGAGTTTAAGTGACTCAGAGATCAGACATTTCACCGCTTCCTATAGGCACATAAAAATAAATTTCAGCCAGCCAAAAGGCAAAGTGTTTCTAGGATTCTAAGTAGATGACCTGGTAATCATGAAGTGGGTTTTTAGATTTCAGAATCTGACATTTGCACTTGTTGATAAATTTAATATTTTAGAGATTATTTATTTCTCTAATGTATAAATTTTGATCTGTTTTCTGAAATTAATATTTGCTAATATTAAAGTTAATCACTATCACTTTCCCTGCATTCAAATTTCCTTGTATGTAGGTTCAGTTTCTTGTTTTATATTAGGATCAATTGGAAGTTCTGATTCTAATAAATACTTCATAATTTACATATTTTTATTTATCTGCCTAATCCTCTGGGGGAAAACTCCATGCAGTGTTGAGTCTGGCCGTGCTCAGACCTGGCCTATAAACCAATGGTCTTGCACACGAAAGGCATATTCTGTACCATTTAAGTGACACCCCACCTCCTCTACATACTTATTTAATGTAACAGCTAAGACTAGATCTCAGAATGACATTTCAATGAGTGCCAGATATGAAAGAACAATTTCACATGAAGCAGAACAAATTAAAACTTTTTTCACTGTTGAATATAGTGTAGTTTAGCTTCTCTGTAAAACTTTGTAAACTTCTCCAAAAAGTTAAAAATGAAGAAAGAAGTTCTATATAGCCCTGGGATTCCACTTCTGAGCATCTACCCCATAACACAAAAGCATTAATCTAAAAGGATGCATGCACACCTATGTTCAATATGTATATTTAGATCCAAATTCTGAAAATAGTCCAAGTACCCTTAAGCAAATTGATGAATAAGAAATTGTTGCCTAAAAAAAAGAAAGCATTGCCTATATGCACAAAAAGGAATACTACTTAGTTCTGAAAACGGATAAAGTCTTGTACTTTTCTGCAACTTAGATAGAGCTGTACATTATTATGTTATATGAAGTGAGTTAGAAGGGATCTACACAGGAAAGTAAGTCAAAAGGAAAAAATATAACTATTGGGTGATTTTATTCATTTAAGTAATGTAAGTCTATAAAATTGATGAGTAAAAATAAAACACAATAAAAATTAATCAAAGAGAAGAGCAGCAATGCTGACCAATGCAGCAGAAGCCAGGAAAAGCATTCACAATGCCTACCTGTCCTTTGCCAACTATACAACCAAGTTGACAGCCCTCTGACATACTGATGGACCTATCATATCTTCCAGAAAGGCAATGGAGAAAATTATCCATGACTTCTACTCAGATCTCTTTGATAGCCATGTCCACCTGCCCACATACTAAATCCTTCAGGATAGATATGTCATTCCCAATGTTCTCCCTTCTGAAATTTGGCATGCCATTTTGTTGGTAAAGAAGTGAACAACTGGGGTGGGGGTCAGAAAAAAATAAAAGAAGTGAACAACTCCTGGCCCAGACAAAGTCAGACCCGAACACCTGAAAAATCTGTCATGAAGACTCATCAATACACTGACTTGGCTCTTTACGTACTACCTGTCTGAATGCAAGATTCCCTCCCAACAGAAAACCAGTAGGACAATTCTACTGTTCAAGAAGGGAGATATCCACAACATTGGCAATGCCCCATCTGCCTGTTGTCTGTCATCTACAAGCTGTTCACTCGAGTCATCCTCAACAGGATTGGCAGAACAATAGAAGATGGACAACCAAGCGAGTAAGCTGACTTCCGAAAGGATTCAGCACAATCAACCATATCCACATGGAATCCAAGCTCATTGAGGTTTGTATGAGGTTCAAGATGCCAGTCTGTCTAATGTTCATTGATTTAAAGAAAGTCTTTGATTCTGCAAACAGGGCATTCAAACTCAATATATCAAGATCCTTCATGAGCTGTATTACAGATTCACCACCAGGATCTCACCGTTCTATAAGGAAGTGATCATTGATGTCAAAAGAGGGGTTTGGTAGGGTGATACCATTTCACTGAAGCTCTTCAGTGCCACCTTTGAAAACATCATGAGACAATTTAGAATGGGAAGGAATGGGAGTGAAGATAGATGGTCGGCAACTACACCATCTCTGCTTTACTGATGACATCATTCTAGCAATAACACCAAATATTAGCCAAGCGTCACAAATGCTGGCTGACTTTAACCGAGAATGTGGAAAGATAGGTCTACAGCTGAATCTCAACAAAACAATCGTCATGAAAAATGAACTCGTTCCAGTTGCCCCATTCACTTTCAATGTAACAAACATCTCTGAATGCAGCAGTTATGTGTACCTAGGTTGAGAACTCAATATGATGAACGACCTAAAACCTGAGCTGCGCAGGAGGAAGAGAGTGGGATGGAACACCTTGAAGAGCATTTAAGAAATAGGACAAAGAACCTCCAGCTCTGGGCACATCTCTTTGACTCCACCATTCTCCCTGCATTAACATACGGCTCAGAGACCTGGGCCCTATGTAAGCAAGATGAGAACGCTATTTGGGTCTCCCAAAGAGGAATGGAAAGAGCTATGCTTGGAATATCACACCTCACTCAAGTGAGAGAAGGCGTCTGGAGTTCCGACCTCCATCAACCATCCAGAGTCATTGACACACTCTCGTTTGCCAAGGCATCGAAAATCAGATGGCTGGACATGTAATGCGATTTGGAGATGACTGCTGGACTAGAGCCGTTACCAACTGAATCCCAAGGGATGTCAAAATAACACGTGGCCGCCCACCTACAAGACGGTCAAACTTCTTCGTCAAGATCCTTAACAAAAGGTTTGAGGTTCTTCATGTTCCTGGAGCAAGCAGATGCCATTGGGCTACACTGGCACATGACAGAGACAAATGGAAACATTACTGGCGACTGCTCGAGCAAATCGATGAATAACGGGGTGTCAGATCAAGTGATCAAGTAAACATAATCAATAAGGGTGTCAGCAGAACTAACCTTTCCTGAAGAAGTTGTACCATTTGCTTATCAAGGGATATATGCATTATTTTCAAAAATTTATTAGAGTAATATTGCTATAACCTTTAATTAATTGGCTTTGTTAGACTATAGGAATTTATTAGGAATAAACACTAAGGAGGGTAATTGTAGGATTGTATAAGTAGTTTAGAAATCCAAGAAATAGCTAGAAAAAGGTTATAATAGTGAAAAATACCTAATACATTCAAAAAACAGATGATCAACAAAACTATGGGGGAATAGTATACCTAAGTAGTAGAAGAATAATGAAAGAAGTAAATGGAGAAAGTGCTCAAGGCACATGGAATTAAGTGTGTAATTTGGATTGGAGCAATGGGAAAAGGAAGAATGAGAGTTAGAAAGTACCTGGTTATTTCTGTAACGTATTTTATAACCATGCTTCTATCATCTTTTAGAAAGTCATTATTTACAGAGTTATAAATTTCCATTCTTCCTTAGGTGAGATTCCAAGTTTTTATTCAACTTTCAGTGTTTTCCAGAAACTCCTTGAAAGTTCTTTATTAAAAAACATTTTGATAGCTGAATAACAGTAGCTGTTCTGAATCCTCTAACAGAAATTCCTTTATTATGTTACTTAGCTAAATGATTTGGGGAAGTGACTTTCAAAATGTGCTCAGGATTCCCTGGAGCTCTCTTTGATAGACTCTGCTCTCAATTCAGGGCCCTGAAGATAAAGGCCTGCCAGGTCTTACAGTACCAGGATCACTCTGACCACCATAGCACACTATGGGTGTAGTCTTGCTGAGGAACCTCCAAGGCTACACCCTGCTATTCACAGGGCCTCCAGAGCTCCCTGACAGGTGCTTAGACGACCCTGTGGCACCAGAATCCAACTGAAGTTGGCTGCATGTGCATTAAGCACAGAACTATATATCCAACACTAGTTAAATAAGATTTTTTGTACCTCACACTCAGATTTTGAAGGAGACCATACTGGTTGCTTTTGGCAGAAATAAATGGGTGCCTGAATCTAGGTTTAAAAAATTTATATTTTGGTCTTTTGGGTCACACCAGGCGATGTTTAGGGGGTTACTCCTGCCCCTGACTCTTTGCTCAGGAATTACTCCTGGCAGTGCTCAGGGGACCATATAGGATGCTGGGGATCAAACCTGGGTTGGCTGCATGCAGGGCAAATGCCCTACCCACTGTGCTATTGCTCAGTCCCCTAAGTTTAGAAATTCTTGCGTGTTTCTTCTTCTTTTTTGATTCTCCTTTTCTTTTTTTGAATTCTGATTATTATTATGAGAACAAACTCTAACTAGCTTGCTCAAGGCTAATACAAACAGGAAGCTGAGTTCAGTAATCCAAACTACCATATTTAGGCCACTCTAGATAAATCAATTATTAGTGAATTTCCCAATATATAAACCAATCATCAGTGAATTCCCCAAAGAGGTGAGCAAGCCCAGCCAAGATCAATGGAAACTAATAAATTCCCAGTTGTCCCCATTAATGTACAGTAGAACTATTTTTTGTATGGTACTAAGGTTCGGTTGTTACTGTTATTCTAGCAATTGATAACGTATGTTGTTAGTTTGTCTGTGTTCATGCAATCTGTTGTTGTAAAATGTAGGTGGGTTACTAGGTGGATTATAAGCAATAATGGAAATTTATTTCTTATAGTCCAAAGGCTAGGATTCTAAGGTCAGGTGCTGCTATTATATGGTTCTGGTAAAGACCCTCTTTCTGCCTGCAGACTATTGACTTTTCAACGTGTTCTTAAAATGGTGGAAGGGATGAGGTACTTTCCTGGGTCACTTTTATAAAGGCACTGTCTGAATCATGAAGTCAGAGCTCTCAGGACTGCTGTTTCTAGTAATGAAACTAACTTATCCTAGTAAAGTATTTATTTTGTAATTTCAAGTGGTAATGTTTAATAACCATAATTATTTTTTCATTTCATCCAAATGTAAAACACCTTTTTTTTTTCTAATTCTCACACTAGGCCTGTGAACAGTGTATTTTTTTTGTATCACAGTGTAGCACAGTGTATTTCTTGTTGCCTTCATATAATAAAACTAAAAACATTATAATTTATCTAAATGCAATCATCTGTTGTCTGCACTAATACCGATCAGTTCTGCTTGTTATAACCTTTCTTAGAGTTCTAGAAATAAAGTTTCCTTTATCTGTCTCCACAAAAATGAAGGACACCTGACAAATGCATTTGTTAAAAAGAGGAAAATATGTAAACAATGTTTCATACTGGGAACTTTAATATACATAATATGGGTTAATACAAAATAAAATGCAGACTTTTTAAATCCTACATAACAGCAGGACTTCCCAAAGGATCAAATTATGCAAGTCTGCCTAGAAATAGTGCAAAATCCTAAAAGATTTAGTGGAAAACAATTTCTTCCTGAGATATGTAAATTCCTAGGTAGCTTCCTTCCTTTGGGTTCTAAGATTTCTAATACTCTTTCTTTAGCTTTTGGGTTCAATAGATTAAAAGGCACTTGAGCATTAAATACCTTTGAAGATAGTTATCTACAAATTTGACTTTGGGCTACAAATATACAGAAACAATTTGTAACTTGGAAAGGTGATAGTATTGAAGAGTAATATTTGAACAAGAATTGCTTGAGGAGGAATTTCCTACTCAATAGCAGATGGTTAGATCTATTGGGGAAATAAGTACAAGTATTGGGAAAGGGAATACTTGTATTGTGGCAAATATAAGATCTGATGCAGCAGAAATCTCTCTCTGGAAACTAAAGTTAAATTGCCCATTAATGTTTTATAAACACTTTTTCTATGAAAGAGCTAAAAATTAATCAGAAAAGAAGAAGTATTTTGGATAGCAGTATATGGACAGAAATTTCTGTCTTGGATACAAGCAATAGGTTTCTCTCTAGAAATTATTAAATGTGTAATTTTATTATTACATTTTAATATATTCTTTAGAATAAAATACTGATGAAAATGCTTGAAAGTCACACTATAAGAAAAATCAATTTTAAAGGGCAGTATTGAAGTTCATTTTCCCTAAACTACTGTATTTTTTTTTTACTTTATTTAAACAGTGTGATTTACAGAACTGTTCATGATACAGCTGTTTCAGGTACTCAATATTCCACCACCTATAACCAATGTACCCTCACATCACCAGGTCCCTAGTTTCCCACTCACCCTCACTCCACACCCCCCAGACTGCTCACTTAGCAGGCACTAATTTTTTTTACTTTATACTGCTTTTCCTAAACTATCCTATTAAAAACATAAAAAAAGTTCAGTGTAACATGTCATAGTTTACTGTCAACATATAAGAAGCTGACTTAAGAAAAATATTTTAATATACATATAAAACTAATTTTAAGTATGCCAATTTAGTGGATTTTTAATTTTGGAAAATTCAAAAATCTTACAGTCACAGAGATAAAAACACACATAAAATGTTTAATTATTCGAATTTTTTAACAAATTCTGATTATTTTTTAGAGGTTGTAGTTTTTCATAGCTTTACTTAAAAATTCACTGTCGAACAAGTCCTTTATTTTAGGATAGAGGCAACAGTGATTGATTGCATTTTTGTGAGGATAACTAGAACTTGTGACTTAAATACATAATAAATAAAATGTGTAAATCTGGAGAAATATATCAAAGATCCAAGATATGACTAAAGTTACAACATAATAAGTACTTCTCCTTCCTTTCTCCCTCCTTCCTTCCTCCTTCCTTCCTTCTTTCCTTCCTTCCTTCCTTCCTTCTTTCCTTCCTTCCTTCTTTCCTTCTTTCTTTCCTTCTTTCTCTCTTTCTCTCTTTCTCTTTCTCTCTTTCTCTCTTTCTCTCTTTCTCTCTTTCTCTCTTTCTCTCTCTCTCTCTCTTTCTCTCTTTCTCTCTTTCTCTCTTTCTTTCTTTCTTTCTTTCTTTCTTTCTTTCTTTCTTTCTTTCTTTCTTTCTTTCTTTCTTTCTTTCTTTCTTTCTTTCTTTCTTTCTTTCTTTCTTTCTTTCTTTCTTTCTTTCTTTTCTTTCTTTCTTTCTTTCTTGCTTCTTGGTTTTCTGGCTTTCTGGCTTTCTGACTTTCTGGCTTTTTTGGTGGAAGTGACACCCAAAGATACTCAGAAATTACTTCTGATAGTGCGCAGGACCATAGGGGCCTCTGGAATTAAATCTTGGTTGGCCCTAGGAGGGCAGTTCTATTGTTTTTCTTTTTTGTGTCCCACTTGGAAACACTCAGGGATTTTTATGAGTTCTTTGCTCAGGAATTACTCCTGGTGGCTCTTGGGGAACCATATGGGATGCTGGAATTTGAACCAGGGTCAGCCGCATGCAAGGCAAACTCCTTTCCCACTGTGGTATTACTCCAGTCCCTATGGGAGCAATTCTAGTATCCAAAGACTAGTACTCTTATGGAGGAGACGAAACAGTGGGAAGTACAGGTCTAACATAGGGAACAAATGACTTATTTTATGAGAGGGAGACACCTCAGAATAAAAGGTATTTGATGCCTTTTCCCATGACCTGATGGAATGGTTTGAGGTTCTTTATGTTCCTGGAGCAAGCAAGTGCCCTTGGGCTCTACTAGCATGAGACAGGACATATGGAGATGTGACTGGGGCCCGCTCGATCCAATCGATGATGAACGGGATGACAGTGATACCCTTTTGCTCTACTTTGTAGAAAGAGAATTGTGCAAAACAAGCCTTTACAGGTGGTTTTTATGTGATTATTTTGTTCTCTCTCATTTTTTAAAAAATGTTATTTGGGGTTCATACTTCCCTGTGTTTAGGGCTAACTCCTGACTTATCTCAGGCATCATGTGGTGTTGGGGAATGAACCATGGGCAACCATGCACAAAGTGTATGCCTCAATTCCTGTATTTTCTCTCTGATCCAAATTTCTGTTTAAGCTGTCTAATATCTGGTACTTTGTCATGACAACCTTGGAACTGTGGAAGTATTTCAATACAAGAAAGTATTTGTTACAGTCACAATAGTGACATCATGATGTCATAATAATGGTTTGACAATATGTTAAATGTATTATAAACTAACATCATATTATATATTCATAATGTCTTGAAAAAAAACTACACCTATGCAGTTTTCCAGTTTTATGTTTAGGGTGCAAACACTCGGCTATGAAATTTATCTACATTTTAGATGTTAATTATCCCTTCTATGTATTCTCTTCCCATCCATCCTTGTTCTTCCCTCAGTGTAGAAGCAAGGATGTCTTATAAATATACCACACAGGAAATCTAAACTAAGTCAACTGTATGAATTTGATAAATTTAAAATTCCATATTTCCCTAAACTCCCTTGGAGGGAATTTCTTCTTTCTTAATGAGTCAATTGTTTTCATTACTCACTAATTACTTTTCCTAAGCATAGGGGTATATGTGACAAAGATGATGAAATTGCATGGGAAAATGTTTTGCTGATAATGGGGAAATATTATATCAGCCCAAAATAGCAATCATCCTAGAGATTATTACTTTAAGTTTCTGGAAAAATCAAAGCATTGGTTTTGAAGTATTATTATCATACCATGAAGACTAAAGGTAAATTTTAATCATATTATTTTGAAACCAAGTAATTACATACTATGATACAATATCTCTGCTTATCACATACTATGATATGATATGTCTACTAAAACATAACCCAAAATTTAGTTACTATAAGGGCTTAATAGAAATATATTTACCGTATTAGTTTGTCAAGGATCCTGGTCTCTCTAGGCAAGTTTATTTTGCCAGTACATCTGTAATACGTCTACTCTAACAAAAATTTGTCTTCTTTGACAAAAATCTACAAAGTAGATTTTGTACTAATATTTAATCCTATTTGACAGTATAAGATGAATGGTGCTCAGACCTCTTCCCAAAGAGAGACAACTTTAGTGGAAGAGGAAACCCAGAAGCTACTATTTGGCTGCATTTTCAATCTTCAGATAACTTTCTCACATGAGAGGATATAAGAACCATAAAACTTCTGGTGACTGGCATTTCAGAAGTTTAGGAAGCTGGTGGCTGCACGCTGGAAGCCTTCACATAACACAAAAGACATGGAAACTGCAGGTCATTGAAAAGTCAGCAGATGATAAAGGTCTAAAATTAACCTGAAGATAGATCTACTTGCACTAGAGACATCCTATAGCACTTAGAGATCTTCACCGACGATTCAAAGCTAAAGTTTTCTCTTTGGATTCTGCTTGCTCAGCAGTTTATTGCAAAACCAGCAGACTAGAAAAAGTGGACGTTAAAAACAATTGTTTATTTGTGAAGCCAGGGAGCAAATGCATTCCTCCGAATGTCTCTGAAGTCTAACCCAATCAGATAGATGTTCCTTTAACACTTAAATGTCTAATTTGGCTTCGTTTGTTTGGTTGGTTGGTTTGGGGACTACTGTGCTCAGGGCTGACTTCTTGCTCTGTGCTAAGGGATCTTTCCTGGAAAGGCTCAGATCAGATGTGCTGGTGGTCAAACGTGGGCTGACTACATGCACGGCAAACACTCAACTGCTGTCCTTTTCCTCAAGTCCCAATATATTATTTTTAAAATCTCAAATGTTATGAAGAATTTAAAGAAAATTAAAAACTTAAGTTTGAAATATTCCTAGTAGTACTTGAAAAAAAGAAAACCAGGATGAGGGTTAAAATAAAAAATAATAGAATTCAATGCTAGATTTAGTATGGTTTGCAAGAAGCACTCAGATCAGTGAAAACTGCTACCAATTCAATTGGGAGAAATAATAAGTAAATATTTGCTTGGTTTCTAGTAGCTGAAGCTGATCATTTATTACTAAACCCAAACCTGTTGCTTTAGCTCTCTGACTACCTAAGTATATAGAGATAAGAAAATGTCTTTGCTGACTAAGAACTCAGATAGTATATTTTTTTCCTGTTCAGACACCAGTAGTTGTTAGTTATATTTCAATAGAAATTTATACAAAGACTCAAGTTTCTTCATATACTTAAAGGGAAACTAATATTATTTATTCAGGGACTTGTTGAAGTATTAGAATATCAATGCATATAATGTATTTTACAGATTGCTTGGCACAGGCAAATGCTTAGTAAATAGTAACATTATCATACTATATATAGCAAAACCATAGTAGCATAATCTTACTCTTTTAAAAAAATAGAATAAAAGATATGTGACTTAAATTGACTGTATTTGGCATTGCTAAATTGCCTAAACAACGGAATTCTTCATGCATGCCATCATAATGACTAGACAGTCTAATGAAATCCATAGATTAGCAATGAAGGAGCTCATTTTAGGTCATGCAAACTGTTGTAATATAAATCTACCATTTCTATTCTTGGAAAATTTTCTTTGATTTTATGTATATATATATATATATTATATATTCATATATTTTTGGCTTTCAAATATCTTAAATCTGTATGTTGTTTGATTTCCTCCTTGAAGTGTTTTAATGGTTATATATTTTATTCTGGATTAATAATCAATTCCTCAAGTTTTCCATTTTCCTGACACCAGTCCTGTTCTGATACAATGGACCTTAGTTAATGATTTTTACATCTCCTTCTAGAGAATTTGAAACACTTAAGAACAGAAGAAAATCCACATTAGCTTTTCTAATCAGCATATCAACTCTCAATATGCCCTGTCTGCTTTTTTTTGTAAAATGGCATTTAGTGATTTTTAAAAATCACTGAGAGATCTGTTTAATGTTTTTACTCAAAGAAAAATGAGGACAGCTGTGGAAGCTGGGATTGCAGGGAAAATGAGGCAAGAGTCCAGGTGCTGTCTTTGGCTGCTGGTTCTGTTCAGCAAATACTGTAGTAAAATAAATAAATAGATAGATGGATAAATAAATAAACACAGATTTTTAATTACCAAGCAGGCAAGTTTTGGCAATAGATGGGCCAAGCCACTTAGGAATGCTCATAAGGTACAGCCTTGAATTTCCCAACTGTGCCCATCAGTGTGATGGTCATTATAAGTGCTATTGGGCAGGGTTAGAGCCTGAGAATCAGAAGAACTGTTGGTAGTACCGCTTTGTGCTGTTTTTCTTTCCTTTGTAGTCCTTCTTGTTTTTTAAAGCATTTTTGAGTGTGAGAGAATGATGTTTAGATTTAAGATCTTGGAAATACTTTTCTCAAGCTGTTCCTGTTTTTTGAACAGGGTCCTCTCTAGGGGGTGCTGTCACCAGCTTTGTGCTGTGCTGTGCTGTGCTGAGAGCCCCCAGGCCTACCATGGCAGAGCTCAGTGGCCAACAGGGCTGCATCTAGTGGTGCTCAGGCAGCACGTAGTGCCAGGGATGGAATGTGAGCTCCATTTCTTTGAATGTCTCTCTGGTCCATTGCAAGTATTCCTAATGGCCATATTTTTAAATTTCAGTTTTGTCATTTCTGTACTCATTTAAAATAAAAACATTTGCATTTCCTCGCAGAGCTTTTTTCAGTATATGGAGTGAATCAACATGCATTTTTTCCATAGGCATAATTTTTCTAAATCTGTGATATAAAAATAGAATAATTGAGGATGGTCAGATTAAAATATGAAGGATACAGGGCCATGCATATGGGCAAAACTTTTCTGTAGCTTCAAACACAGTTCTTAAATTTCCACCAGATCCCTGGGAAACCTGACCAGAAATCAAATTGCAATGTAAAGAAATGTCAGGCAAATATAAGTTTTTGCTAGAAATAATAGATCAACATTCTCCAGAAACAATCATCTGCCTGGTCAAACAAACGTGGGAAGGAAAACAGGGCAGATGCAATTATAAAGGTTAAAAAGAGAAAGCAGGTGCATGAAACTTAATTTCCCTGTAAAATATTGGCCTGGATTCAATAAAGGGGAAGAAAGCAAAAAATATAAGAAAATAGGTGATCTGTAGATTCTAGAAAGTTGGGTAGTAAATAGATACCATGATAGTGCACAACATTTGTGCTTGTCAGTAAGTGTTGGCAATTAACATTTATTGATTAGCTGGTGCTGGGAAATAGATGTTCAGAAAGATCCAAGCCCAGCAATGGAAGACGTTGTCGGTTTTCCCCAGGTTAGTCTGTATAACCACACTAAGGGCAGAATAAATAAATGTGAACTTGAAAAAAATTACTGATGGTCAAGGACAAGCAGGATTCTATCAGTTGTAAAATATTCCCATTGCTGCTTCTTGTTCTATTGCTCTCCTGCTAACTTGAGATCCTTGACAACGTATCGATTTCTGTTGACTTTGGGACATGACGTGTGGCTAAAGATTCTCACCAATATTCCAGTTCTCAACTTTTACAAGATACTTATTACATTGAGACTGCTTTCTGTGCTTCACAAGCTAACTTGTATGTTAATTAAATTTCTTTTTGTGAAGTTGATGTACAACCATAGAGATAGACTAGAAGTGTTTGGTGTAGGTGGAATTAAAAAAGAGAGAGACAGAGAACAAAAAGAGTATGGGAACATGTTTCTTAGTTCCTTAGGGTTGTTGTGACCTAGGGCCACAATAATGAATTACATGAAACAAAAGAAACATTCCTTCTCACAGGTTGTCTGACTTGAACATAGCACAGCTCTGAACACAGCACAGAGCTCTGAGCATAGCTAGGTATGGCTCACCCCTTCCCACAAAAGAAACAAAATATAACCAAAATTAAAATCAGAAGCCACTCTAAAAAGGAATGAAGAATCAAATTTTAGCCACTTTAACAGAAATATACTAACTCACGGTAAGTATATTAACCTTAGATAAACCCAGAACAAATGAATATCAGGATATATATATATATATATATATATATATATGTATATATATATGGTATTTAATCACATGATATTGATAGCACATAAGCATTTCTGTTCATTGATATGCAAATCATATTGCATGGTGGTTAAGGACAGTTAGTCTGTCATCTGTGAGATGTTAGGCACGTTTGTCAAGTTTTAGTGACTCGATTTACTTATCTATGAAACGAGTATCTAGCTCACAGTTTGTCGTGAATAAGTGACTTAGAATGTATAATTTATGTCTTTCTAAGAGAAAGCTTAAAATTTATTACAGTCTATATTTAAATTTACTGAGCAACTCAATTTTATAAATTAAATTTCTAAATTACTTTAAAGTGCACAATAATTAATATACATTATTCATTTCTATTTTAGCTTAAAACCCTCTATTAAACTTTAATGTATTTACTTGTTCCTTTATGGAAAAGAGGTTTAATTTTCAGAGATCTATAAGAAAGCATTTTATGACATAGCTTCACCATATTATAGAATGCACTATTAACATATACTTGCAAATAAACTTTTTTCTGTACTTAGAGCTGTGTCTTTTGTGTACATCTTAAGTATTGTAAATCATAAAATAGCAGAGATTAAATGATACTGAATTACTTAGGAGGTGCTAGTCTACTAAACATATCCTTTTTCCCCCATTAATCTGTAACAGATATCATGTAAATTATGATATCACTTTTTTCCCCTTTTTTGTGTGTGGGGAAGTCTTTAAAGCTGTACTCAGGAAGTCCTGGGCCAATGAGGCGGATAATTCAGTACTAGGTCCTATGGTACAGGTCTGGAATTCAATTGGTCCCCACACAGAAGTGCTCAAGAGCCACACCTGGCAGTGCATTGGATTTTCCTTTAGCTTTTAAAGAGGTCTATGAAGCATAGACTAGTTTAGCTATTTGTCCATTCACACAGGTAGCAAATGTTGAGAACTCAAACCAGTTTACTGAAACTAACTTCTGGGCTTTAGCCACTTTGTAGCTTTCCTAAAGGGCTACATTATGGGCTGTTTTAAATAGAGATTTTCATTCAAAAGATAACATATATAATGATTCAAAATTATTTTAAAATTGCATTATTCTCTGTAGTGACTTATGTAGATAGTCATAGGTATAAAATATATTTTGAGAACAACTGATTTTGTGAATTTTTCAAAATAGTATTGAATGAATTAGTTTCCAGTAAGGATTGTTGTTCATTTATGGGACTTCTTTTCTCTCATGGACACTTAGACAATTCAATACGGCAGTGACACAGTCTATTGTTATTGTTATCTTGCAAAAGTAAAGGGTAGAAAGTTCTTCACGTCAAAGGCTAGAAACACTGCTTTCCATTTTTACTTTTGCAGTTTCTCATTCAACAAATCATAGGTAGCACCCTTGAATCTGTTTTAATAGACCTCTATCACATCTCCTCTTTCATGGGTCTGTTTACAATTTCTTTCCACCTCTGTCTCTATGCGTAAGCTGATTAAAATGCTTTAATTAAAATTATGACTACTAGAGAAAAATTATTGAGCAATTCTTCAGGGTGAAAATGCTTAATGTTAGAAGCCTAATTCCACTCTCATGTTTATACTGAGCAATATTTTCTGAGGTTCACCTTTGTGTTGTGTAATATTGGATTTCATCCCAACAGCTAGAAGGTATTGTTTTTAAAACAAGGCCAAGCAAGCAGAAAAGTTTGTATGATGATACAGATTTGATTAGCTCTTAAACAAAACAAGTTCAGCCAAGTTGGTTTCTATAGTTATTCTAGACTAGATCCTGAAACTCTTCCATCGCCATCATTTTGAGAAAAAAGTGAGTTTTTGTTCTATTCTAAGACCATTTTTTAAAAGAAAGAGGTGACCCTAGTCCATGACCTAATGTCTGGTGGCTTGAACTCAAAACACATGTAGAAGCCAAGTTATGTAGAATCGTAACCAGATATGTGAGAGATATAAAGGAGTTTCTAGTAGAAACCACTATTATCATTTCTTAATAAGAGTGAGTCCTTCTTTCTTCAATGATAAAACTCTCCACAATGTTGCAAACCTGGTTATCTCTTTAAGAATTCCCTCACTGTCTAGTAACTATTAATAATAAAACAGAACAAAACAGACCTGCAAAGCCATCTTGGACTAACCTTGGAGGTAAATATTAAAGCTTCTAAACATACATTGGGTTTTAACCATGCCAGATACCCATATGAACATGGCCGCAATCATTTAAATGTGCTTCCTTTTTCACAAAAGCTTAGGTGTAGAAATATTAGCCCAGTTATTAAGTATACAAACTTAGGGGCCACATTAACATACAAATTCTTATTCAGGACCTAGGTAGTAAGGCTTGAGATTCTGAACTTCTGTAAACTCCTAGGTTAAATTGATCTATCGGTCAAAGAGTCAGTACAAGCTTTTGTTTGTTTGTTTGTTTGTTTGTTTGTTTGTTTAGGTCACATCCAGAAATGCTCAGGAGTTACTCCTGGTTCTGCACTGAGGAATTCCTCCTGGTGGTGCTCAGGATACCATATTGCACCTTGGTTGGCTGCATGCAAGGCAAATAACCTACCTGCTGCACTATTGCTCTGGCTCTAGATTCGTATATCTTCATCTCTTCATTGGTCTGTTTTTTCTTTTCTTTTTTTTATTAGGAAGACCACAACTATACCACCTTGTGCAAATGAAAATTCACTTGATTTAAAGAAAGGTAAAGAGATTGGACACCTTTCACTGGCAATTCAATTATAACTTACTGGTAGCTATGTTTTTTAAAGAAGTTGTTCACAAAACAGCTTATGGTCTCTTCCCCATATCCCTCCTGAAAATTTTCTATCCATTGGTGTCATTGACTTTATGGTTTATGATAATAGTTTTCCCCTTAGTTTATAGTTCCTTGGAGTTTTTGGAGGACACACTTAAATGCAGCAAAATCGAGAGACTTCTTTTACTTCATACATTCTCTGTTGTATTTAAGATATTGAAAAACTGTGAGAGGAGTCCACAAAATATCATAATCATAACAATTGTTCAAATTCCAAGTTTAGAACAAAAGAGAAGATTAAGAATTCTCTCTCCCTCTCTCTCTTATGTGTATCACATATGCACACTCATATGAACACAAGCACAAATGCACACAAACATATGCACGTACACATGCTTTCCTTAATTTCTACCACTTCTCACCAGATTCAAATGGATGACTCCATTTTCCCAATGTCACTCCTATTTCAATATTAAAGTGTCAAACTTGTTCACTTAGAGTGCTAACCACTTAACTAATGCAGTGATTAAATAATGCACCCCAAATGATGTATCTACCAGGATTTATGAAAAGTGGTGTTTTGGATAGAGTCTAGAGACTAGGATGCACATGCCCATTACAGCTTTATTCCTAGTACTGTAGGATGTCTAGATCATCAATGAGGTGATGCGCATGGTTCCTGTCACCGCAGAGACAGAACACTGCATATTTCAAACTCTGGCATTCAAATGAATATCCTGCTTGGTCTAGTTTCACTGGGAGTGAATCCTGGATGCTGCTGAGCACTGCTTGGGAGATCCCTTAACCTCCTCAAAAAATGGTACTGTCAATGTACTTGGATAAGAGAATTCAAGATGATTATCTTTCCAGATTACTTGACTGGGATGTAAATCCAAGGACAGATTTCTTATTAGAGACAAAGAGAAAGCATGTACACAAAGGAAATTCACATCAACATGTCATTAGACATTGAGTAGCGCAAATAAAATTAATGCCAACTGTCATTAAAGAGAAAGTGGGTAGGAATGTTTCTTCTCTAGAGCTTCCAGAGGAAATATGGTGCTTTTCACAACTTGAACACAACCCCAGACATCTGACCTCCATAGTTATGAGACTATAAAATTCTCTTGCTATATACCACTAAGTTCATGTCTAGTTGGTAAGGTATCCCCAGGGAACTACATGGTATCCTTAAGAAATCAACTTCTTTCTATACTTGGAATGGAAATGTACTATTTTATTCTAGTCACCAGACTATATATTACTGCAGCTTACAAGACTGAAGGTCGTCTAGAAACATACCTATTTTGTTTGTTTTCTAAGCACTAGAAAAGTCATAGAATCATTTCACTCACTGCTCCTAAGAACATCAAGTGAGACTAGATAAAACCAAATTCAGATACATGTTATGCGTTGTTAGTGCATTTCCTTGAGAATATGCATTAAAGCAGTGGATATGGCTCTTGTGGAGTGCTTAGCATGTAAGTTTGAGCATAGTACATCTGCCTTCCCCTTTTCCTTCTACTCCTACACTAGGGGGTATGTCCCTGTTGGTTTCCAAACATTGCAAGATTGACTCTTATATCTGTATATATTTTATATACATCTATATATTTATATAAATTATACATATAAATTACAGTCTACTGGAGTAGACAGACACTTCAAATATAGAAGACAAATATATAATTAAGATGTGCTTTGTGACCTGAAGAATAGCTACACATTCATATTAAAAACTAGAAGGCAATTCAAAGATATCTTGAATAAAAATGTCAGGAGACATTTTTATGACACAAAAAGTAGCATTTGAGCTCAATGTGTTAATTGATGCAGAAGGTGGAAGCAGGAGAAAAACAGTGCTACAGAGAGTATGAAACAACGGTCCTACAGCTGAAGGAAACTTGCTTTTGAAGGATTCAAAGAGATTACTGTGGTTGGTTGGAGTAAAGAATGTGAAAGACTCTATGCTATGAATTGAGGTTAAGCATGAGAACCAGCGTATACTAGCAATGTGGGTATTTATTGAAAATCAAAGGAAAAACATTACAAAATGCTTGTGGGTGAAGGGTATAAGTGCTGGTGATAGTTTGAGGAGGATAAGGGCAATGTGATGAGTTCTGTCGTTCGAAAAGACCACTCTGGCTACTGTAGAAACCCAGAGGAGAACAAGGATGAAAGTGAGACTATTCGACTAGCTAATATTTATCCAAGGATAAACAAGAAGTTGTGATGCAGATAAACGCTATGGGAAATACTTTGCTGTCAAAACTAGTAAAGATTTACGGTCTCCACACTATAGGGAATTAGTTAAGAAAGAGGGAGAGGCAAAGATCACTCTTGTAGTCTGCCTTGACTTAAATGAGAAGATATGCTCCAGTTATTTATCAAAACAATAAATAGGTGGACAAGAAGATATAAAAGAGGAGAAGGCCCCCCAGTGGATATTTAGGAAGTAAAAAAATCAAGTCATGTGTGAAATAACTGCAATGAGATCAGTTGAGAATTCAGCAATTTTCAAAGGATGAAATGAAATATATAGGTTTGGGAATAAGTGAGTAAATATATATCCCTTTTAAATAAGGGGACATATAATGGTAACTGGAAAAAGAATAAAGATTGAGAGAAAAGGGTGGAAAACTGGAATTGGAGGAGTCTTACCACTTAAAATTAGGAATAAAAATGAAGAATGGGTGACAGAAATTTCCAGAGAAGAAAATATAGAAAAGAAAGTAGTTATTGAAGCAAAAGAAGAAATTCAAGGAGGAAAAAGAATGTGTTGACAACATTAATAAAATATCTTGCTTCCAAGAAGAGAGCTCAGGAAGAAAAAAAAATATTTTCATATTCTCCCAAATAACTTTGTTTTAGGGATTTTCTTAAATTATTTTTATAAAAGATATAAACTTATAAAGGTGGAGACTATATGATAACTAAAAAAGAGTAGCACATGGGGCCATAGTGACAGAACAGCGTGTAGGGCATTTGCCTTGCATGCAGCCAACCCGTGTTCGATCTCCTGAGCACTGCTAGGAGTAATTCCTGAGCAAAGAGCCAGGAGTAACCCCTGGGGATCACCAGGTGTAACCCAAAAAAGAAAAAAAAAAGTAAAAAAGAGCAGCACAATTTAGAAATTGGAAAATAAATGGTCATACATTTTAGCCAACTGTATCACTGTATCACTGTCTTCCCATTGTTCATTGATTTGCTCAAGTGGGCACTAGTAACATCTCCATAAGTCCTGTCACAAGCAAGTGTAACCCAAGGGCATCTGCTAGCTCCAGGACAGGAAGAGCCCCAAACCATTCTTCAGGTCATGGAACTGAGGTCCATAATTGTTACTAGTTTTTGGTATAACAAATAAATAAAACACGGGTAGCTTGCCAGGCTCTGCCATGTAGGTGGTATAGTTTCAGTAGAAGGCTCTCATCTAGAGCATTTACTGAATTAGTTTAAATTTTAGCAAATTTAAACTAAATTTGCACATAAAACATCAAAAGACTCTTGGATTTTGTTTATCTACAGATTTAGAAGAATATAATAGCAACGAATTTTAGGGTAGAATAAAAGCTTTTTCAGACGTGCATATGCAAAGACATTAACCTTTGCCTGGAGGTTGCTATGAATATGTTCCTCAAAAATGGGAGAATAAAGCAAGGAAAGAAAAAGAACATACTAACGGGCATAAAATTTCCAACACTCTACAGTAGCAAAAACAAGCCCAGGTGAGGAGTTTCCTTGTTCTACTTCATATACCCTTGTCACAGATTAAATCTCCATGTTGTTCTCTCAGCACTCAATTCTATTCCATTGGTCTGAGAACCTACCCTTACTCCATTCCCACACCATTTGGATTACTATAGCTTTATAATATGACTTAAAATCAGAGAATTTACCATCTTCTTTTTTCCTCTTTCAGGATTGCTTTGGCTATTAGGGGCATGTTATGATTCCATACAAAATTTATTAATTTGTTCTAAGTTGTTGAATGACACTGGAGGAGGGAAGTTGATGCTAGTGATGGGATTGGTGTTGGAACCCTGTATGCCTGAAACTCAACTATAAATAACTTTGCAAATCATGTTGCCTTCATAAAAATGTTTATTAAAAAACAGTAGCATGTTGACTTTGGCAAAACATGTAAAGAACTAGAGAGGTAAGGCTAAAAAATACTCAGAAGGAGAAAGATAAATACTGCATTTGTGATGTATAGAGAAGCAAACAAAAGGGAACACACAAAATCAAATTGAAACAAACCTGTAGAATTCAGAGATGAGTTAACAAAGGGGAGGGTGTGGAAGGGACAGAATTGGTCGGAGATCCAGAGGATTCTGCTGGAGGGATAGTAGTACTTTCGTAGTGAGTAATATGCTGTGGTACTATGCTGTGGTAACATACATTTTGAAGAGTGATGAAATCATATATTAAAAACACTATCATGAGAGAAAAATGTTACTGCAATAATAATGCTTTCAAACATCACTTACCTGTGAGAGGAAGAACTTTGTCCCTGGAAGTGTGGCCTCTGTACTTGACTTCAAAGCAACTCACATATTTATTAATATTAAGTATCACATTTGAATATTTTTAATCACTGTCTTCCCATTCATCATCGATTGGCTCAAGCGGGCACCAGTAACATCTCCATATGACCTGTCTCAAGCTAGTAGAGCCCAAGGGCACCTGCTTGCTCCAAGAACATAAAGAGCCTCAAACCATTCCATCAGGTCATGGGAATGAGGTCTAAAATTGTTACTGGTATCTGGCATATCAAATACGACACGGGTAGCTTGCCAGGCTCTTAGGAATCACATTATAAAAAATATGCTTGTATCTATTAGTCTTTGAGAAACAAATGATAGCAATGATCCTCAATCAAGAGACAAGTGTGTTTATTTTAATTTTGACTCATTTTTCTTTTTGGGGGACAGGGAAAGTTTGGGGCCATACCAAGGCACGCAGGCAAGTCAGAGGCCTTACTAGCTACTTTCCCTCCCCAGCCTGGAAATAAGAGTGTTTTTAAGGTATTTAACCATACAATACATTCTAAATTTAGAAAGTTGGGATACTTTCTCACTCTAAATATATACCCATGCAAAAAGTTTAGCAGATATGTCTAATAACTCATTCTTGGATTAGTTCTCACACAGAGGAATTGGAGTTGTCAGTTTCTGTCTTCTACCATGTTATTTTGGGGAGAGTAAACAGTTGTATAATGAGTTGCAACCATGCCTTTGAGAGTCTACAGAGATAATGATCTGGTCTGTAGTGGAAAGTACAATCAGTTTTTTGTTCTCGTCTTACATAACAAAGATTTTCTTTTCTTTTTTAAATTTTGTTTATTGAATCACCATGGAATCAGCCATTACAAGCTGTTCATGATTGGACTTCAGTCAAACACTGTTCCAGCACCCATCCCTCCACCAGTGCACATGCCTCAGCACCAACATCCCCAGTTTTCCTCCCACCCCATCAACTCAACCCCTCAATCTGCCTCGATGGCAGGCACCTTTCTCTGTCCTCTCTGTCTCTTTTTATGTCTCTCTATCTCTTTCTGTCTCCACTCTCCTTTTTCTCATTGTGGTTTGCAATACAGATACTGAAAGTTTATCATGTATATCCTTTTAGCTACTTTTAACACTCAGTTCTAGTACAGCTTGACCATCCTCGACTTATTGTCATACTGCTCCTTTCTCTCTCTTACCCATCCTCTGCCTCCCCCACAGCGCCTCACATACGCAATTGTGGTATATGAAAAAAAAAAGTATGAGACTAACATGAACATCAAGGAAAACAGGGGCCAAGAGGATTGATCAACGGTTGGGATCTTATGTAACAATTTTAACTTGTTTCACTCTCCATGTTGGTAATACTTTGTTAAGAAATCCAATGCCCACAAATACTGCATTTCTGTTTGTTTATTTGTTTGTTTTGGAGCACAATTATCTGGGTAAGAAGAAGGAACTCGAAGGCCATTGCTCAGCAACACTGACTCAGGCTTGGGGTGCTGGGGTGGAGTCCACTAGTACATCAGCAATGGGGTGTGGGGCAGTGTGGCCTCACTTATGCCAGGTATGTGGTTTACTACCTGAGCTATCTCCCAAGCTCCACTGATCCATTTCACGCTGTAGCTGAATAATATACTGAGACCAGTGTTGGAGATATGGAAGTGATTATTTTATAGATTTTACATGTTTCAATCTATAATATATCTCTTAGCCTATCACTTTATTGATTTAAAGAAAAAGATTAAAATCCATATTTCAAACAATCATTTAATAAGTGCTATAGTCCTGTAAAAATTATGATCTTTCAGGTTATAAAATGCCAATAAAGGGAAAAGATAAATTATGTAAATCTTCTCTCTTGATTTAAATAATATATAAATGTGTTGGGGCATCTATAATGAAACACTTTATTGTTATGATAACATTAACATAGTGGTGTTACAACAATCATATTCTCTGTGAAATTTATGGTTCTCAAATTACCTTACCAAAACATAATTTTTGACAGAAACCTTAAAAAATTGGTATCTGGGGTAGTTAAAACTACATCTAAAACCCAAGCTTCTAATATGAATGTGATAGCTCACAAAATATTATTAAAAGAAAAACAGAGGTATTAGATTTAGTAGGATACTCAATGTCAAAACAGCAAGGCTATCTGACTGGTTGGAAAGGATCCAGAATTTACCAATCACCTTCCAAAGGAAACTCACCCCATCCTCCATACCCGGTCCCTCCAGACCTTCTTCGTTCACTAGGGCTTATCCCCTAGGACCACTCCTTGTTCTCTTATGTTGTGAGAGGAAGACAGGAGATAAAACACCATTACATGGGATTACCTTACATTATTCAAAACTAATACTTAGAACCAATTCACATAACACTGATATTATTGACTTTTAAAAATAAGATTTTCATAATTTAAGAAGTCATGCAGTTTTTCTGCATTCACTATAGATTTACGAGCAGTTTTATGTGTAAAGTTAAAAAGCACCAATTAATGAAGATGGTAGAAGACACAATTATATAGTTACACTTGTAGCCTATGCAATCATAATAGATCAACATTTTAAGGTTAAAAACAGCACTTTAGTTCTAGGTGAAATGAAGTGTTTGTATTTTGTTTAGAATTAAGAAGCATGTAATCTTTTTTTTCTTCTTTTGGCTTTTTTAGGGTCATACCCAGTGATGCTCAGGCAGCGATGCTTCGGAGTTTCTCCTGTCTCCACACTCAGGAATTACACCACTATTGTTCTCTAGGCTCTGCACTGAGGAATTGCTTCTAGCAGTGCTTGGGGAGCTATATAGGGTGCTGGATATAGAACATGGGTCAGCTGTGTGCAAGACAAATGCCCTAACCACTGTAGTGTTGCTCTGGCCTCCTCTGTAATCTTTTTTAATGATTTATTTTAAACACTGTGATTTACAAAATATAAACTTTTTCACAATACAGTAGCTGGAAAGATTCATCATTCAGCACCAATCCCACCACCAGTGTGCCCCCACCATTACCACGAGACCCAACATCAATTATCTTGATCCTTACAGCTCATATAAGGGAACAATAATGATAAGGTCATGCCTTTTTTTTCCCTAGGCAGATATGTGGGAGTCTGGCCAGTTTCTGCTCTTGGATTCACTTTCTGGGTTTCCAGAACACAGTGGTTTTCTACTGACAATCCCAGACCATCACTACAGCTACTGACCACACTTATTTCACATTTATCTCAACATCTATTTGAGCTTTTCCTATTCATACACTGAACAATCCATTCTGTATTGGTAGTTGGAGCTAATTCTCTAAATACGGTCAATGAACATGATGGTAGACAAAAGCTAATGGAGCTCCTCAAATCTCCATTGTGCCATTTGAGTCCACTGTATAGGAAATTACCAAGGTGGTCCCCCAGACACACCTTGTGCCCACACACTTCATTTCTAGAAAATGTGATGGGATACCAGTTAGACAAATATACTAGGTTTTGAGATAATGTGTGAGCCCTCTGTGCCTGCTCACCATTGGGGATACATGAGACCCTCCCCATGTCCCAGTCAGTCTCAGTTCTGGGAGGGCCCACCAGGCCTTGCAGGAAGGCATTGAGTTGGGGGAAGGCGCCCGGAAACCTGGCGTATTCATTCACGAGTTGTGCATACCTGGCTTGAACTCTATTATCCTGCTGGGTGTGGCTCCGCTGAGCTGTGGAGTCCTGACCTTAAAAGTGGCTGCAGTTGCAATGCATGAGATTTTGCAGCTTCTGGGGGGTCTGACTGGGAGGCAGAGGGACCCCGGCCCTGTCCCCCTTCCAGGACCCCTCATCAGCCTAGCACAGGCTGAGCAGGCAACAGCTCAGCTTTCCCCCTATGTATTCTTTCTGTATTATTTATTAGATAGTTAGAGAACTGAGCAAAACTTATTCTAATCTCACCTCCTGTCATTAAAGTCAGTCTTCCAAATATTTACTGTCTTCACTGTCACTGTCTTCCCATTCATCATCGATTTTTTTTTTTTTGAGCGGGTACCAGTAATATCTCCATATGTTCTGTCTCATGCTAGTAGAGCCCAAGGGCATCTGCTTACTCCAGGAACATAAAAAGCCTCAAACTATTCCATCAGGTCATGGGAATGAGGTATATAATATTAAAAGTATTTAAAAATATACAAAAAATGCTGGAGAGATATAGTTAAGGTCTTGCATGAAGCTGGTCCCTGGAATAGTATATGGTCCTCAGAGCACAATCAGAAGTTACTCCTGAGCACTGAGCTAGGCATAGACCCTGAGCACCATTGGTATTGACCACGATCAACAAAAGCAAAAGAAAATGTGCTTAGAATTTCTTTGGGTCTCTCCAGAGTTAGGACTTAGCATGTCATAGAAGGGCCTTATAAGTGAAATGTTTCTGCTTCTCCATACAAAGCAACCTCAGAATCCAGGTTAAAACCACCAGTCTCTCTGTTTGCCCTGGTGCTTTGTTTCTTCTGCTCTATGCTGCTGTCCTGTCAGAACAGGGCAGTACTGTCTCTCCAGTGTCTTTTATAAAAGTCTTCCGTCTTGTATAACTCTGTCAAGTGTCTGTTTTTGTCACGTGGTATGCTGCATATGCATGAATAGTTTAAGAAAACCAACAACAAAATAAGATCTATAAGTAAGTTAAAGTTCTTCTATTATTTTTATGAATAAAATCTTCACAGGAAGATATGGGATGGACTGAGAATTGTAAGAATGAATAACAAAATGGAGAGATATGAATGGCACAGTTAAATACTTAACTTAAGAAAATGAAACAGATTCAAGGTTTACCTGTACCTAGCTTATTCATAAAGAAACTTCATAGAACTGCAGTTGAAGAAAAGGTGGTACAAAATGAGAGGGAAGAAATAGCACCAATGATGCATTGCTGAGCTACTTACACTGCATATAAGGTACAGCAGAGCCCTTTCCAGAACTCTCCAGGAGCAGAGATTATTCTCTAGACTATTTTGCTCAAGACATGGAACACCAGTTATTTATTGTTCCCAGTGCACAAAAGTTGCCATAGGTTGAACAGATTTTTATGGGCGTCAGAAATGCAGGTGGTAGAGCAGCCGTGGGATGGGGAATGAGAGATAGATGGCCTATGAAGGGCGCATGAGATGTCAGAATATAACTTCAAACAGCTGGGAGTCGCATTTGAAACTGGAGAAAATAATAGAACCAAAGCACTTCAGCCTGAGAAGAATTTAGATTAAAATATAAGGTATATATTGTATATATTAATAGTTTTGATATATAGAATTTTTGAGTATAAAGGTCAAAGAAAAATCTCATCATTAGGGGCTGGAGCGATAGCCCAGCCGGTAGGGCATTTGCCTTGCACGCGGCCAGCCTCTACCAGCCTGGGTTCAATCCCGGAATCCCATATGGTCCCCCGAGCACCGCCAGGAGTAATTCCTGAGTGCAGAGCCAGGAGTAGCCACTGAGCATTGCAGGGTGTGACCCAAAAAAGCAAAAAAAAAAAAAAAAAAAAAAAAACTCATCATTGCGTTGTAGTCTTGTTGAGAATTTAAGAGGAGAATTTGTAAAATTGTTAGTAAGAATAATCAAATAGTTTTAGTAAACACACTGTGACTCAATGGTGTTTGCAATTTAATTAAGCAAATCTCTGCCCATTGTTTACTTGAAAAATACATGGCTTTCCTTTGAATGAAAATTTTTTGAATTCTTGGGCATACCATATAAAATCAGATGATCCTCTCTTCCTGGTCCCAATAGTCTATAGAAAATACACACTCACAAATCATTGTAATAAACTGGGGTCCTTTTAGAATGGGAGTGACAAAGTACTGTTGGAGCACACAGTGGGAGTCTTAGAAGTTCAGGGAAGGTATTTCAGGACAATGTTGACCTCATAATAGTGAGCAGAGTAAGGTGAGGAAAAGAAAGCTCGACTCAAACAGCAAAGTCAGAGGACAGAAATCAAAGGGGAGTTCAGAGTAGCTCCAACAGTATACAGCAAGGCGGTGACAACAGTGCTTGAATTTGGCAGAGAAGAATTAGACTACTGCAATTATACAATTATTAAAGTATTTGCAGAAATTGTGAGTATTTTATTAAAAATAATTAAAAAATTAATCCTTCTTTTCCTGCCCCTCGAGCTGTTGCTGGTGTGGCTGTGGTGCCCAGCTCCATCAGCAGGTGGCAGACAGGGAGACAGGCTTGTCTACTTCCAGGTCTCTGCCCCGTGGGCCCTGGATGGTTGACGGCCTGAAAAAGAAAAAAGACTGAGTCTGAGATGAACCCAGAGCCACGGCAGAGCCTGGCAAGCTACCTGGCGCCTGCTTGAGCAAATCAATGAACAAAGGGAAAAGAAGTGACATGTGACAATTCTTCTTTAACTCAAGTATGCTAACTGTTGTTCAGATTTGGTCTAGATCTCTCATGCCATACTTTCAAAATATTTACTTTAATTTCTTCTATAAAAATGGAGCTATCATTCTCAGTTCAGAACTATAATAATAGCAGTAAACACTGGGCATTTAGAGACTCACCTCATAATCCACTGGGTGAGCCATCTTCCCCAACTCAGAAATCTTATTCTGAATTGTATCATAGCAGCAGACTCCTGAAAATAATGCTAGAATTTTCTAATAACACTTTAATAAATAAAACATCTGTTATTCTGTTCTACCTTTATTTCATCCCATATAACAAGCAAATCTTATCTGGCTTGACCATGTTTGTTTCATATTTTATCATCTTTTCTGTGTATCTATAAATAGAATACATCTGTTCCTTTTTGGTGACTGGGTATTTGTTTTCTATCAGCTTTGTTGGAGAGAAAAAAACATGGCTCAGACAGAAAATTCTTTTTTTTTTAATTTTTTATTTTTACAATTACAAAGATATACAATTAAAAAGTTCATATTTGGGTTTTGGTCATACAGTGTAGCAGCACCCATCCCGCCACCAGTGCCCATCTCCCACCACCAACGTCCCGGTTCCCTCCCCCCCTCCCCCAGCCCTCCTCTATGGCAGGTTCTTTATTTCTTTCCATTTCTCTATCTTTCTCTTTTCCTTCCTCTCCAGACTATGGTACAGAACATACATTAAAGGGTTGTCAGACAGAAAATTCTATCTGAAAAATATATTTTAGAAATATTAGAGATTAATGAAGGACCACCAGAGACAACACATTATTTCCTCTGCATCAGCTGTAGATTACAAGAGTAAACATGATAGCCTGAGAATGTATGAAATGTATGTTAAAACTGTAGGATTACTCTTGCTTGCCAGAACATGGTACCTAGTCCAAAGTTCACAAACTTTAGAAGCCTATGAAATATTTGGGCAGGTTCCAAGTAAGAGCAATGAAAATGATAGAGATGAGAAGGTAATACCTTTGAGAAAAGGTTTAAAGAACAGAATTACTTCTCTTTACAGTGAGAGGTCAGATAATTTAACAATTGCCAAGTATTCGAACATTTTATGTATGGGACAGTAGTGTCCAAATCTAGGAAAGTTTGAGCAATGAGTCCTAGATACCCTGAAGAAGCCCGGAAAAGACAGTGTCCTGTGTGTTGGAATAGCACATTTCACTGTGTAGCCCTCTTCCACAAGCAAGATTGGATTGGAAATTATTTAGCAGTGAAGTGTTCTGCTCTGTCTGCCTAAGCACCAGAGAAAAATAAATGACTTCAAAGAATCTTTAAAGTCAGTACATTTCAGGTTTTTATAAAGGTCTTCCATTTGAGAGGTCCCTAAGGCCAATAAATTATTGTCCAATACTTACTTTTTATTCTTATACTTCCTAGATATAGTAATACAAATTCATCATTTGGGTAATATACACAATTAGAATTGTTTTTAGCATATTAACAATTTACCTGACTTGCAAGCATATACTATATATATACAAACTTTTTACAAACAATACTACATTTACAACTTTTACATACAATACTGTGAAGAATATATCTATTTTCACCTAAACAATCTCTTTTCCACTTACCTCCCGTGAAAATCTGATAAAATAGTATTGTGCTGAACTAGCTCAGTCTTTCATTTACAAAACTAAGGGTGACAAATATATAGACTAATAATTCAGTTGAAATAAACATTCTTCCATCTCAGTAGCAAATCTATGCATAGAGACACCTGCATATTTTTGGAAGTCTACTGTTATAATTTTATGAGAGCAGCATTGCATTCCATTTACAATCATTTTAGAAAGGTGGATGATAACAGAAGCTAGGACAATACAATAAAATACTATGTCTGCAATAAAAAGTCAGACTTCACTCTCCTGAAATGGGCTCATGCAGATCACTATATCTCTGTTTACGGGAATTTTAAGATAGTCACAAAACAAAACTGCCAGGCATGAAAGAATAATTCCTTTAACAGCTGTTCAGTAAGGTCAAAAACACAGAAACTACTGAAGGTTATGAAAGTAGAGCGAAAACTCTTGGGAGTTTAGCTCTGTTGCAACAGAAATTTCAGACTCATCTTCTGATGGTTAAGGTGCTTAAGAGAGGTTACAGGATATTAGGACCAGAGTTCTGTCATTTGACTTACCATTTGTTGTCATGATAAGTGAGGAGACAGAGTTAATAATTAACAGCAGATATGTTTCTGATGCTTTGTTAAAAAAATAAACAGGAATCAATAGCAACAATCTGAAACCAATATCCCAATATCTGCCCAGATATAGCAGCAGTAAGGTGGTTTTGCACAGTTCTGAAGATGTCATCCAAATGCAATATTGACAGAAAATCCGAAACTAATAAGAAATTAAGAAATAAGAAATGCAGGATCATGGACAGCCACCCTGCAGCAGTTTCTTTTCAATCCGGCCCAGGTATGCTGAACCAGAGACTCTCAGACATGGGGCAGAGCTGCTCCTTGCTCTCCCTGTGCCCAGCCGCTCGTGAGGCGCCCGGGAGGCATGGCGGTTTCTAGCCCTGGCCTGCCACCCCAACCAAGCCTCACAACAAGCCAGATGACCACCCCCACTCCATGGGGCCCACCATTTTCCACATCCGGACTTCCCTCTCATCGCAACTCCACCCAGCAGACCAGACTATCACAGCCCGGATAGCATGGCCACTAGCGGCCATGCGGTTCATCAATAAATGCTTTATTTAGAGGTGACTGCAACAGTATGCCACCCTCACGGCATGCCTGGCAAGCTGCTCGTGTAGTATTTGATATGCCAAAAACCAGTAACATTTATATTAGGTCATTCCCATGACCCAATATAATGGTTTGAGGCTCTTTATGTTCCTGGAGCAAGCGGATGCCTTTGGGTTTTCCTAGCATGAGACAGGACATATGGAGATATTACTGGTGCCCGCTCTAGCAAATAGATGATTAACAGGAAGATAGTGATAGATAGTGAATAAGAAATTAAATAAATTCATGTACTGCAAGCTAGACATCAAAACTATATTTGGTGAATAACCTGAAGATAAATAAAACCATAGCTCAAAAGGTTATAATATGAGATGTTTTTATTTTTATGGCTTATGATTAAAAACTGAAATATAAATTTAGTCAAGAACGATATCTGTTTCTATCTTTTGCTATACAATTTGAACAGATTTCTTTCTAGTTTTATACTTAATGGAGCTTTTCTTTTAACAAAGTCTCAGTAAAATCCAATTTTATAAGATAGAAGGAATTAGTAATTGATTTATTACTATAAAGTTCTTAGAACTTTCCATATAAATAGTTTTTGGCATTTTGTTCAAAAGCACAAAGTGAATGATATAAATCAGTATGCTGTGACCATGAACATAATGTTCATCAAGTGACTCCCTGAGTTCTTAATCTGTTTATCTTATCTCTTCTTAAAACTCATAGGTTCTGCAATATTTTACCAAGCACAGCATTGCTTTAATATTGCAAAGAGTTTATGAGTTCAAACTGTTAATACCACATTTGGTTATATTTATTAAAAAGATCAAAGGTATATCTGAACTGTGAAAACGATCTCTAATTTATCCAAATGCAAAAAAATAAAACAAAAAAAACTCAATTTTATGAAACTTCTGCCTACTGTTCAGAACTTTTCTCTACTTTGATGCCACTGACTAATAATGAGAAAAAAAAATCAAACACAGATTTTAACAATTCGAATTTGGGCAGAGGTTTTTTTTTAACATTCCATGTGAAGCAATTTAGAAAAAATTATTTATAATAAAATGTCCTCTCAAAATAAAAATAAAGCTTAATATAGGAATAGAGAATTTGAAACCCTTTACAATTTGACAAATTTCTTTTTTAAAAAATTTTTATTGAATCACCATCAGGTAGATCATTACAAAGCTGTTCATGATTGGGGTTCAGACAACGTTCCAACATGCATCCCTCCACTAGTGCACATTTTTCAACCCCAATGTCCTCAGTTTCTTTCCAACACCCTCCCTCCCTCCCTAACATACCTCTATGTCAGGCACTTTCCTTTTTTCTCTCTCTCTTGCAATATCTCTCTCACTCACTCTCTCTTCCTCCTTTTGAGCATTGTGGTTTGCAATACAGACACTGAAGAGTTATCATGTGTATCCCTCTACCTACTTTTAATATTCAGTTCAATTTGACAAATTTCTTAACCCCCAGAAATTGACAGTTAATAATTAGTCCCAGTTTGGAGAGGAAATATCAAGATACTGACAAACAGGGAAACTTGCCAAAGTCATTGTAGTAACAGGTCTAAAACCTAAATTCTTTGATTCTATCTCGATTTCAAATATACACAGAGAACTCTATATGTATGAGCATGTGGTTTGATAAACATGAAAAGATGATACTTTTTTTCCTACACTGAATCACTGTGTTGAGAAAAGGCTTTCAAGAAAAGCTCTTGACAGCCCATTTATCCCCAAGAAGAATATGCATGATAGTGGTCATGATCATATCTATAATGATATTTTTGAAAGGAAATGAGTCTCAGGTATTTATTGGGGCACAAGAATATATTTCACTTGAACAGAGGATTGTGTTTTTATTTCTGGAGGAAGAAACAAGGCCCTCTCTATTTCCACCCATGTTTCAGCAGTGTTAGGGAGTAGGTAGGAACAGCTCAAAGAAAATCTATGATTTCACAATTTTCCTTAGTCTTTATTAGAAAATCCATATTATTCTTTTTTTCAAGGGTCAAAGAATGTTTTCCTGTTGTTTTCCCATGGAGGAACAATATCTCTAATTTTCAACCAGAATTACATATATTTTCCTGAGATAATCTCTGAATTACATGTATTTGAGAAGGTTTTAGCTAAGAGTTTCCTAGTTTTCTAAGCTTTAAATGTTTTACTTATTAATCAATTAAACACCTTGGATACCTATCCCATCTACAGCATGATGTAAGAAATATCTCCACCTTTATTTTTTTCAGTGTTCCCAATAAAAATATAGGTTTCCTTGGTACCCTTCCACTCCATCTCACCTCCCTCCCTCCCTAAGAGACCTCTATGTCAGGCACTTTTGCTTCTCTCTATCTCTCTATCTCTCTATCTCGCTCTCTCTTGCAATATCTCTGTCACTCATTCTCTCTTCCTCCTTTTGATCACTGTGGCTTGCAATACAGACACTTTAGAGTTATAGTGTGTATCCCTTTACCTATTTATATCAAAGTAGGAATATATAAATTTTTATTTCTGGATGTGCTGATCTTCTGTTTGACAGAAAACCTTTGTAATGTCTATTCTCCCATAATTTTTACTCAGAGTAGATTGCTGCATTTGACCCTAAAATTTACTAAACATATTGGGAGAGCCAGAGCTGACTGATATCTTTGGTCTTAATTCCACTTCTGAACATTTATGCAAAGAAAACTAAGTTGAAAGATAATATGCACATGCACACACCACATTTATTGAAGCATTATTTATAGCTAATATATGAAAACAATGTTAAGTGACTATATTCCTAACTAGAATTTTATTCTGTCATAATAAAAGATAGGGGATCTTGCCATAGGTGCAACAGAGACGGACCTTGAAGGCATTATGCTAAGTGAAGTAAAATGAACAGAAAAAGGAAAAATGCCATAATCTCCCCCATATAAGTGGAATCTAATAACAAAATAGCCACCAGAAAGGTATTGTAGGTTTTAGACATTTGTCATGTATGTGTGTGACTCTGGTTAGATCCTGCTCTCACATACTGATTATGTCCCCAAAATGAAATCAAACAAACTGGGGACAGAGAAGTAGTACAGGATGCTTGCCTTGCACAAGACCAACCCAGATTCCATTCTAGGCATATATCAAGTATGCCACCTAGTTACAAAGCGAATGAAATATTGGCTTGCAGTATACAGCAAAGTGACTATTAGCAATGCTATATTTTTGAGAGTTGTTAGGAGAATAAATCTTCAATCATCATCAAAAGGCAAAAGTTGAAACTATACCTAGGGATGAATAGTAACTATAATTCAGGTGATCATTTAAAAGATCACAGACATCGAGCAGAGCTGCTACCAGCTCTCCCTGTGCCCAGCCACTCGTGAGGCGCCTGGGAGGGATGGAGGGTTCTAGCCCTGGCCCGCCACCCCAGCAAAGCCTTGCAACAAGCCAGACGACCCCCCACTCCATGAGGGCCGCCATCTTCCACATCCGGACTTCCCTCTCGTCAGACCTCCACCCAGTAGAAGAGCCTATTACAGCCCGGCTCATCAAGATCCGCCCTGCAGCAGTCTTTTTTCAAGTCCATCCCAGAACTCCACCCAGCAGAAGAGCCATTACAGCCTGGCTCATCGAGATCCACCCTGCAGCAATCTTTTTTTAAATCTGTCTCAGGTATGCTGATCCAGAAACTTCCAACATGGGGCAGAGCTGCTACCGGCTCTCCCTGTGCCCAGCCGCTCATTGGGCACCGGGAGGGATGTTGGGTTCTAGCCCTGGCCCGCCACCCCAGCAGAGCACGCAACAAGCCAGACGACCCCCCCCACTCCATGAGGGCTGCCATTTTCCACATCCGGACTTCCCTCTTGTCAGAATCCCACCCAGCAGAAGAGCCTATAACAGCCCAGCTCACGCTGCTGCAAGCATCCGCGCAGTTCACCAATAAATGATGGATTTCGAGGTGACTACAAGAGTATGCTACCGAACGGCAGAGCCTGGCAAGCTACCCGTGTCGTATTTGATATGCCAAATACCAGTAACAATTATAAACCTCATTCCCATGACCTGATGGAATGGTTTGAGGCTCTTTATGCTCCTGGAGTAAGCAGATGCCCTTGGGCTCTACTAGCATCAGACAGGACATATGGAGATGTTACTGGTGCCCGCTCGAGCAACTTCGATGATGAAAGGGAAGACAGTGATACACTGATCATTTAACAAAAGATAAGTTTTGAACCTAAAATGTGTATAGAGTTATATTGAACCCACGAGAAAGAAAATGAATCACTAGTCTTAAGATTTCCTGAATATCTGTATTGGTACCCCTAAAATTTTATATCAAGTACACCAAGTCTGTTGGCTTAAAACAATATAAATAAATTGTTTCAGAGGACTTGGAGGCTAATCAAAATTGTGGTAGGGCCATGGTCCTTTCATTTTTTTGGAGACAACCATTTCTTACCTCACTCTAGTTAGTCTATAGGTATACCATTCCACAATGCCTTCATCATTTTGTTAGAAATGTGTATCCCTATTTATCCCTATTGGATTTTTATCTTTTTGTCTGTGTCTAAATCTTGGTCTAAACCTTCTAAGGGCACCAGTTCATTGGATCAAGCTCCAAATTTTATCATTTTCTAACTGCATCTGCAAGAACTATATATCTAAATGCGGTCACTTTCTGGTATACTGAAGATTAGGCTAATCTAAAGGCTCTCCAGGGAAACATAACCAAAAGAGAATACATAAAGACAAGTAGAAATATAAGGAATCAGCCCATGCAATAACAGAGCCCAAGAAGTTCACAATTTTCTATCTACTAATCGCATGTTTACAAAAAGTCAATGGTACATTTCCAATCTGACTCCAGGGACCTGAAAAGGAATCAGTATATAAATTTCAATGCATATCAGAAAACACTGATGACCCAACTCAAAACAGTAGTTTGAAAAGCATACATCTCATGTCTGTGTTTTCCATTCTCATCAGATTTTCAAAGTTCTGGATGATATTCACCCATATTAGGGAGAGCAATCTGCTTTATGGAGTTAATTCAAATGTTGTTATCAAACAAAAAACACACAGGCATACTCAAAAGTACTCTAATCTGGATTCTATCAAACTGGCACTTAAATTTATTCAGTTTAGTTTCTAATATTTCTTCTGGGGGTGCAGTTCAAATAAAATAATACTGCATAGGACATTTCTTTCTCTTTTTTCTTTCTGTCTCTTCTTTTCTTTTTCTTTTCTTTCTTATTTTTTCCAAAGTGAGAGGGGTTGGACTTTGCTCAGGTCAGGTATGAAACCAGATATGGTAGAAAACAAAGCAAGCAGGTTAATCCCTACACTAATGGCCCACCCCTTAATACCCCATGTAATATTTCTTTTATGCAGCCCAACCATTCAATGTATCTACTCACTTCTAAATATCTAAATTATTACCCAAACTGGTATCTCATCCTGCTCTATTCTTTCTTCCCAGGGCTTTCACAGATCTGTGGTTTTGTTCAAAGAACAAATCAGTGTGTTATTGATGCTGACTCTGCTTTTAAAGACCATCTCTTTTTTTAACTGCATTTATTATTTGGTGGTGTGTGCTTTGTTTATTGTTCTTGTTTACGCTTCTGCTGATTTAGATCATTTGTCTTTCATTTATACATTTATAAGAATTTTGAATAACAATTAAAATATAAATTCTTGTACATTTTCTGTTGTTCTTTGTATCCTTAAGTCTTTACATGTATGTGTCTCCATTTTTCAACTTATTAGTCTTAGATCTTTTGATCTCAGGTAATGCAGTACTCATAAACTGCCATGCTGTGTTTTTCCCACCCTGCTTAGAAACTTATATTATTCTTATTCACTATCACTATCTTCCCGTTGATCATCTATTTGCTAGAGCGGGCACCAGTAATATCTCCATATGTCCTGTCTCAAACTAGTAGAACCCAAAGGCATCTGCTTGCTCCAGGAACATAAAGAGCCTCAAACAATTATATTAGGTCACGGGAATGACCTAATATAAATGTTACTGGTATTTGGCATATCAAATACTACACAAGCAGCTTGCCAGGCTTGCCGTGCGGGTGGCATACTGTTGTAGTCACTTCTAAATAAAGCATTTATAAAGCATGGCAGTTTATGAGTACTTATTATTATTCTTATTACATTGATAAAGCCTAAAACTTTAAAAAATATTTTATTATACCACTGTGAGATATACAATTACAGAGATGTTTATGTTTGAGTTTCAGTCATACAGTGTTCCAGCACCCATCCCTCTACCATTGCCCATTTCCCACCACCAATGTCCCCAATTCCCTCCCCCTCCCCCTAGCCTGCCTCTATCTCTTTTCTCTTAATGGCAGGTTCTCTATCTCTTTTCTCTCTTTCTGTTCCTCTCTCTCTCTCTCTCTCCTCTTACACCTTGTGGATTTCACTTTAACTATTTTGCAGTTAGTTTGGTTCTAGATTTAGTCTTATATTTAGCACATTACAAATAACTATAAGGTAGCAGGCTTTACAATAGTTTATTAATTTGGGGTCATCATTAATTTATATTAATTCTAGAGAATTTTATTGATTATCATTATCTATTGATAGATATGTCTCTATTGATAGATAATGATTATCTATCACTATCTCCTATAATAACTTATCTATTCTCCTGAAGAACCATAAATTACTTATACTGTATCTCTCTTTCTGGTGCTTCCTGTCTTTTATTTCTCTAGTCCTCACTATTAACTTCTGATTCATTCATATTTCATCAACTATGAAAATTCATGCTGCTTTCTGGATGAATTCAGCAATCATTAGTCTCTTTTGTCCTATTTCTAATATGATCTTCATTTCTGTGGTTATTTTGTTTTCTTTACTGTTTTTATTCTTTAGCTGTGTCAGCTCATATTTCATTTGCTTCTGGTATCTTGCTCTATTTCCCTTTGTTCTCTCCTTTGAAATCCTGATTTATAGAGATGATTTGCTTCATTAGGTTTTTTTAAAGTTTGTGTCACATTCTTTAATCACAATTTTCATATGCACCATGGCAAGTATTCCCAATGAGAGTCTTTTTCTGTCCTTTTTCCATCTCATTTTAACCCACCCCTATATTATTTTAGAGATTGGGCACACTCACTTTACATAATTATGCAATTTTGGGGAAGATGAATTTTTTTGAACTATTTGAATGAAACTTTTACTGTGAGACGACAGTGGCCAAGACTATGTCCTAGGTCTGAGTACTTTTCTAGGTAATGTGGACAGAAGTATGTGTACATATTATTTTGCTGGTTTGTTTTTCTCTTGACCAACCACACTGATAATCAGAGATTAAAATATGAAATACAGTCTTTTCTCTTTTGGTTTATCTCATTAATTCTTATTTTAGATAGAACCTTTTACTGTTCTTCTTTTAGATAGACCTTCCCTGCATTTCTCTGATATCACACCAGAACTTGGAAGTACTAGAACTCAAGGCCCTATTCCTATCTTCCCATTGACATAATATTGCTCACATTTTTCCTGTAGGGTTAATAACTTTTTGAAGAATTGTGTTTGGTCTCTAAGAACTACAGCCCTGGGCATCATTTCAGAGCATTTTCATGAATTCCTTTTTGAACTTCCCTCTCTTTGTCAGTCCTCCCACCTAAATATTCTATGGCTGGATATACTGAGGAATGATAATGGTGTCTAAGATGAAGACATTTTATTTTGCTTTTAATTTTTTGGTCATCTCAGTATCTTGAAATGATGTACAATGGTCAAAAGGAATGTCTTATTTTTGCTTTTTGGGTCACACCCTGCGTTGCTCAGGAGTTACTCCTGGCTCTTCACTCAGGAATTAGTCCTAGCAGTGCTTGGTGGAACCATATGAGATGCCAGGCATCGAACCCGGGTGGACTGTGTGCAAAGCATATGCCATACCCGCTGTGTTATTGTCCAGTCTGGACAGTCTTATTTATAATGCCACTAGTTTAGCTGCATATCTTTGTTTTGTTTTAAAGTTTATTAAACCTTTACATTTTCAAGGAAAGCTACACTATGTGAGAAAACAGAAACTACATTCAAAGAACCTATCCACAGATACAATATCATTGTCAGAGAAGAACACTTTTGTTCTGATCTTAAACTCAAAGAGATTGCCGTTATTTTATAATTTTAGCATAATTTGAATGATACATGTGAACTTTTGTCCATGAAAATGAACAAATGAATGTAAAATTTATGGATTTTAAATGTGAGAACACTCCCACATTTAATGTTTGAAAATAGTTATTTATATGAAACTTCAAAGTTTGAGATAATATTTGTTAAGTGATCCTTTACTTATTTTAGCTACCAGTAGAGGTAAACTCAGTATGACAAATGGTCAGATATTATATTTATTAAAATAATTTTATTGACAGAAATCCATTTCTTGATCACAGGCTGCCCATGTCGTAATTGATATGCCAAATACCAGTAACAATCATGTTAGGTAATTCCCATGACCTAATATAATGGTTTGAGTCTCCTTGTGTTCCTGGAGCGAGCAGATGCCCTTGGGCTCTACTAGCACGAGACAGGACATATGGAGATGTTACTGGAGCCCGCTCGAGCAAATTGATGATGAATGGGAAGATAGTGATAGTGATACACAATAGCATCCGCTGATACCTACCCTTTTAAAGTGATTATAAACTTCAGAAGTATATGAATTTCAGTCTGTACTCCTCATTTTTAATTTGATTCTTGATGACTACAAAAGATAAAAAATGTGATGCCCACATTTATATAGTTTCTTGTATACTTTTTGCCACAAACAAAGAAATCTAGAAATATGTTGCCAAAAGACTGATGAATTAAAAAAAAACAATGTGGTTATTCAGTCAAATTCTTCCAAGACCAATTTGTAATTTTTAGCAAAATCTACTACAGTATGACTATTTATATATCGTTAAATTGAAGTCAACCTGAATTTTCTAGTAGGACTATGTAAAATTTGTTCATACAGGTGTCACTGAAATCGATATAAATGACGATCTTATAGTGGAAATCATTCTAGCCGAAACATAGAGACACTTAGGGGAGAAAGCATGAAACATACTGATTCTTTTTCACTTTTTAATTGTGTGTTGTTTACCAAGATGTTCATAATACAGCTGTTTCAGACATTGACACGTTCCCTTTGGGTTAGCTACGTAGCCTGTGTTAGGGAAACATACCTCTCACCTCCTAATATACCCTTTGTTTTGAAGCAAGAGATAGTGGTTTGGCTAGCTGCAATGGTCATATGGGCTAGCACAGACGTATAATTATTCTGTAATACATTACAAGACAGAATATATCACACAGCAAGCACCCTGTTCTTCATCTGGGTTCTTGATTTTGCTATCCTCCTTTCTGCTTAAGTATGAGTGTTACAGTTTTTTTTTGAATCTTCTCTGCTTTCTGTAATTAAATTCTTTCTGTATTTTATTTCTTTTCTTAATGCATTATGTTCAGTGGATACAAATAATATAAAGGTGACCAGTCACTCTATATTAAAAATAAAAGCAATGAGTAAATTCCTTTGAGGAAAGCCATAATTGACACAAAGAGCAAGAGTGCATTGCTCATATTAGCTATATTTAAATTTCGTCTCAAACTGGTGACATATGGAGAATTTCCTATCTAACTAATTTCTGACCTCCCTTTGATATTTGATAGAACATTAAATATAAAATTGATGATAGCCAGAGAAAAGGACAATAGACTATAGTAATCATTATATTATTTTTATTTAGGATTTACTATGTGCTCAACACATCACTATTATGAGAGTATAAAAAATGAACTTGTCTTTCAGGAATTTATCACCTTTCTGGAGATGAGATGAAATGAAGTACAAACTAAGCGAAAAGGAAATGACTTTACAAACATTACATGTTAGGTTCCAAGACTAGTAAGTTCAGAAGGAATCCATCAAGTAAAGATCAAAAATAGTCTCAGTTGTGCATCAATGAAGTTAAGTGTTAATGGGTAAAGTGAAATAATCTGAAAGAAGTGGGGATAATGAGGTGAAATTTTAAGAGGTTTGTAACAGATTTGAAGATATAAGATTTAGAAAGTTCTATTTCGGAGAAGTGGTTCCTATGGATGAATTGTAGGAAATGAATTGAGGAAAAGCAGGAGTAGAATATTCATGCAAACAGAAACCTATATCATAATGGACTATTTATTAAAATATTAAACTTTTCCCTAAAATCATACTTTTTAAAACTAAATTTAGATCATTTTTCTCATTATGATTTCATAAAATTGAAATTGTCTCAACTTAGTCACATTAGCATTTCTTGTCTATTTAAACTTATTTTTCTCCCTATTGTGGAATGAACATTTCATAAAAATTTCCATTAGTCAAAATGTGATTATTAGTGGTGTCATTAATGCTGACAGTTTCCCAAATATCAGAGGCAAAATACCACAAATGCGTATTTGTCATTTACTGCAAAATGTTGTATGTGGGAGATGAGAGACTGATTTATATGATCACTAAAAACTACAGGCTAACTGAGGGCAGGCTCACTGTTGAGCTGCACATTGTAGAACACTTGGCTTTCTAGGCTGCTTTTGTGAGGGTAGATCCAGCTGTGCTGTAAGACGCTCAATGTTATTCATGCTTCCACGCCTCACTTCTGCAAATCGATTGGCAAGTCACGCAGTCCTCCCACCTGTAGTGGGTGCTAACCCATAGTGAAATAAGTTCTACTGCCTGTGCCATACTCTTCATAGGGAGGGGTATCAATAGGAGTTACGTCATAAAATTTTCCTGTCATTTTCTTCTAAAAAAGTATATTTTTTCCTCAAAAGTGTAAATTTTCAGATTTCCCGGTCTGTTAATTATTGTAATGTTATCTACTCTAAGCCCTCCACCATAGTTATTCTATTTTTTTTTCTTTTTTGGGTCACACCTAACAAAGCTCAGGGGTTACTCCTGGCTCTGTGCTCAGGAATTACTCCTGATGGTGCTCGGGGATCACATGGGATGCTGAGGATAGAACCCAGGTCAGTGGCATGCAGGGCAAATGCCCTCCCAACTGTAGCTATCGCTCCGGCTTCCACCCTAGTTATTTTTATTCTACCAGTAAAAGCAACATCAAAAATGAAATCGTGAAATCCATGAAGCCAGAGACAAAGAGAGAGAGAGAGAGAGAAAGAGAGAGAGAGAGAGAGAGAGAGAGAGAGAGAGAGAAAGTACAGCAAAAAGGGCAATTGTCTCGTTCACAGCTGACCTGTGTTCTGGCACTGTAAATGTCACCTGAGAAGTTCCAGGAATGACCCTGAGCACAGAGCCTGGAAGATACCCTAAATACAACAAAGTATGGTCTAGAAACAAACGCAAAAAAGGTAATTCAAGAAAAATATTCATTATGCATAGGTTGGTTTACAATTTTTAAGTTACTTTAGGTGGCTTACAATTTTTAAGTTGCCATGTGCTCAGGAGTAAACCTTGAGCATGGGTGAGACACTAAAACAAAAAAATGTTTATTTAAGCACTTTGATACATGCTACTGTTAACAATATCAGACATACATTGCATCACCGCCACAACTGCCACCAGAATGTTAATGTTCGCTCACTAATATCTAGAGGATCACTCCTAACCTTCACATCATTCTTTGGCTGACACAGTTCTGTGGGCTGACTCTCAGGATCTGTTATCCTTGGCCATTTCACACTCCCCTACTAGGTTTCTTCGTACTTCATATGAAAGAGACTTCCATATTTGTATCTCTCCTATGACTGACCTCAGGTCCATCCATGTAGCAGCAAATTGCATGACTTCATCTTGTAAAGGATTCATCATTATAGCATAGGCCACATGTTTATGACAGTGTTAAAGTTTTAGGTATTAATGAATACCAGTACCTTGCACACAACCACTAAAGAACCCAATGCTCTTACAAATGCACTTGTTTTACACCCAGCCCACCTCTATTCCCCCAGCCCTGCTCCCTACCTTATTGGGAATTTCAGTTCTGTAATCCAGAATTAAGGATTTGTTATCACTGATACTTTCTAACTCCTTGTTTTGTTTCTCTGCATACAACAAATGGATAAAATCATCTGCTGTCAGTCCTTCTCCCTTTGGCTTACTTTGCTCAGCAGTTATTTTGCTCCAGTGCTATTCAAGTTTCAGTTTTGCCATTGACTTATTTCTAAACTGCCTTTTTTTATTCTTCATCTGAGAGAGCAGATGATTTATTATAGATGTTACATTGAACTATGTCTGAAACAGAGACGACACAGAACATCACTGATGTTTTGTTGTGAACAGTGTGAATCTATCAGAAATGCTCAGAGTGATCAAATGGCGAAGGATGCTTTAGATCTACTAAGCGAAGTTCCAGGTAGAAGTATGAAGCTCACCTCTAGTTTTTGGCACTTTAATTTCTACTCTGTAGCTTCCATGGGTTTATCTAAGCTATTGCCACATCTTTTTTTCTCTTGCTCATAACTCTGTGGACTTATTCCTCCCTGTTATTTTCATGGTGCAGCGGCTTCTAAAAAAGATGGTGCTCAGGGAAGGGATGAATCTGTATGTTGATGCAGCTGGTGAGAGATTCTGATATTGCTGGTGAGGCTGGATCTTGAGCTAGTAGAACACCCATGAAGAAGGTCAAGTAGAGCACCCACAAAGAAGGTCGAGTAGAGCACCCACAAAGAGTCTCCCCAAATCACTTTGGAGGAATAGCTTTATGAGGTGGAACAAGCATATGTACATTGGGGAAAAGAGGGTGGGAACTCTGTCAGTCAATCACGTAGGGTAAGTGAAAATGATTAAAAAGAGGGATTAAGGCATGGTGTGTACTTAATCCTACACAGGTAGGGTGGTACTTCTGTACAGGGTATGTGTTTAGCTAAATCTGTAGGCTCCAACAAGGTTTATGGTAGGAAACCTCAAGGAAACTGACCATCACTACCATTTTCACTCCTGAAATGCACCCTTATTAATCAGTGCTTAGAACAACCACAGTTGAGTCACCCTATTGTTAGCCCACAGTTTTCTGGGCACGTGACAGTGTTTTATATCCTCAACTTTGCAGCTGAATATGACTGTTATATCTGCCCTTTTTGGTGTAGATGGAAGTAAACTGAGTCATTTATGAGCGAGACGATTTAATTGATGGTGTGAGATGCTCCAATTTTTATTCTTGCTGTCAAAGTGAGGATGGGTCCACAGTGAGTATTGCACAAACAAGCAAAAGATAAACAATGAGAGAAAAACACCCAAGTTCATTGTGGAAACAATATTGCCTTAGGTTCTTCAGAGACATACGTTTAGAATATATGTTTAATCTTAAGTAAATTTTTGTATATTCCTAAAATGCTAACTTATGTCAGCAGGATTTCTCCTAAGACTTTAATATTATCATTACAGCTTGTTGACCTACTCTTTTCTGAAATGAACCTGTTTCATGGAATTATTCTGACAACAAATTTCAATTAACCAACAATTTTTGAAAGATTTCCTGAAAAGATCTTATCCTGCTTTTGAAGTTTTGTTTTACTGCCCTTATGAATGGAACTGTAATATCAGCTTTGCCTTTCCCAGCCACACACAATTTATACATATTCTCAGTTTTACCGATGTTTCTTTCAGTTTGAATATGAATCTAATTTCATTTGCTTCTGTTTCTTTGCCAAATATATTTGTTCATATAAACACACTATTGGAATAGAAAAATACCATAAAGTTACAGAAAGAACACTTCGATGGGAAAATGAGATAATACCTATAGATTTGCAACTATAGGCAAAACACTTGGGATCCAACAGAACACTTTGAGTGTACCACTGTAAAGTAGCTCATGTCTAGAATATATTTTCCAAATCAATAGATAGAATACAGAAGAAAGTGATAGATAGAGAGCTCCTAGGTCTTCATCTCTGCCTATATTGTCACTGTATACACAATAAGTAGTTTTCAATTTTTTTATTCATACACTATATTGTGCATTTGCTATCTTTCCAATGCTTAAGTCCAAGTTTCTATTCAAAACGCACTGTTCACAATTGAAATGTTTTTGAATTTTTTTCTAGAAATCTTAATATAAATAATTTTCTTCCTTTTCAAAGTATTCACATACATTAGACACAAGGTGGAATATATACATTCATAATTCTCACTATTTTATATAAAAGTGCATGACTCACTGTTCTTACTACATGTTCTGATGAATAACTATTTACCATAACTGATTATTGAAATATAAGTCATTTGTATCATACTTTTAAATGTATTAAATACTACCATAATAAGAGCTTTCAACTTGGCTGTGTTTCTTGACTATTACATTCATTATCTCATTTAATTCCACAACAGTAAATGCAGGTAAAAATAATAAGGTGAATAGTATGCTATATGTTACACAGAAATATATGACCTCTTTACTCATATTAATTTCGCCAAAACATTTGTGATTACTTCGTAGAATCAGTATACAACTATAATCTAAAAGAAATTGTGGTATTTTTTACAGTATGTGAACACAACCTCCTGATTTATAGTTCAATCTGTTAATGCACTCTGTTATTAGGCCACCTGGCAGTTTTATGCATTGTGAATTTAAAGAGGAGTTCAATGTAACATAAGCTTTACAAGCTGGGGAAATATTATTGAAATGAAACAAGAATGAGGACCATTTAAACAATAAAATAATGTGTACAGACTATATATTTTTTTACTTTAAGCTAATACGTTCCGTAAGTATAAATTCTGAAATAAGTTGAGATTCTTATGAGACTATAAAGATGGAATTCAAAATAAAGTTATTATTGTGCTATTGTTAATCATGTAGTAGTTGTGCTTAGAGAGAAGCAAAAAATACAGCCACAAATTCCTCTGAAAAAAATTAAGATCGCATATGAGCCACATTTTATTTTACTACTCACAGAAGTGTACTTGGGGAAATGCTGTCAGAATGAAAAGCCAGTTTGGGGAGATGAGAAAAGCCTTGTAACTTATTGACCATCTCTTTTATAACTCTCTGTTTTATTATCATTTAAAGAATTTGATCCACTACTATTGAAATACAAAATAAGCCAATACAAAGATAATCCTAGAACATATGCCAGTGAGATTAACAGTGGCATAACAGGTAAAACTGTGTCAGACTTGACAAAAAAGGAAGGTTTCTGTCAACTAATAGTCACTCTCTCTTTTTTTTTTCTTTTTTGGGTCACACCCAGCAATGCTCAGGGGTTACTCTTGGCTGTGCACTCAGGAATTACTCCTGGCGTTGCTCAGGCAACCAAATGGGATGCCAGGGATCGAACCCGGGCCGGCATGGGCCGGCCGTGCAAGGCAAACGCCCTACCCGCTGGGCTATTGCTCTGACCCCAATAGTCACTCTCTATTGTGCTAAGTCAATTAATTAGTAGCTCATATGGTTTCTAAACATTTTGTTATAAAAATGCATAATGAAAAATTAATATATAGTGAAAAAGTACATAAGTAAGCTGAACTCTTATAGAAATCTGGGGTTGGTTTGTTCAATGTTATTATTCCTCTCATTAATAAAGTTTATGCATTAGTAGCTTTAAGTTATTAGTTTGGTTCAAACTTTATACAACAATCAAGTTGTATTATCTGTGTCAGGACATTGAAAGAATCTTATTAAATGATTTATAATTGCATTATATTATATTAAAATTATATGAAAATACAAGGCACAACTTTGCTTTAAATTATAAGAGAATAACAAATAAGCAAAACTGCATTTTGTTTATGTAAACATGTATACTCTTATTACTTTTAAACAAAGAAAATTTGACTGGTAATAAAGATTTTACAAGTTCTTTATAACTATGATGCCACAAATAATTAATTAGAAAAATTGCTTTAAAGAAGTAGTTTTGCTTTAAAGCCTTGGGTTGACAATGAATCATATGCTTTTCATGATCTCCTTATTTTTCAAGTACTTAACGTTCAGGTAAAATGAATTTTTATACATTGTAAGACAAAATCAAACATTTAAAATCTATACAGTAAGTAATACAATGCTTTTAACATTACTATCTACTTTATCATTATACTTCTATTCTACATGTAGGTTTTGATTATCCTGCTTAATGTTCTCAAGTTTTACACTTTTAGGTGAAAGATTTTTGAGAAGATGATGTCTAATTTCTTTTTCATTTAACAAATCACAATCTCCCAAGTGTCAATCTATTATAATATTTGGGTTAATTTTTTGAGAGCTGATGTTTAGATAGTTCTTATTTTGCCAAATACCGAGGTAAGTGTGTCATCTTTGATAGTCTAATGTGCCCTGAAAACTTCTGTTTTGGGAACTTGAGGAGGTCACAGAATATGATAAAATTTATTTTACTGAAGTATACCAGTTATGAAAATTGCTTGTTCCAGTGGACGATTTCACTACTTCATTTGCTGCGTAAGTCTCACCATGCTTGCACTGACTGGGATATGACCCCTATATTTCTCATTTTCCTTCTGAAATGTGGGTCAGCAATGTTGTCAGATTCCTTCTTTCCCGTAAAACATTTTGTTTTTAAATATTTGACATGGCAGTTTTCTAAGAAGAGAACAGGTTAAAAAATACAAGTTCTGCTGGATGGCATTTATGACTCAGAAATATATCATTGCCATTGCCCTCACAACTCTTCTTAAATAGTCAGAGAAGGGCAACAAAATTGTCAATTAGGCTTCCAGGGAACAGCATTCAGCCCAACTCCAACTCGTGCTTGGCAGAATAATCATGCAGATCTGGCTTCTAGATGAGAAGCCGTTCAAGCCTATAATAATGAGGGTTCAACAAATTTGAACTTCCTTTCTTAACAGCAGATTTAGAAGCTGTTGATATGTTATGCACTTATTAAAAGGGTTTGCAGCACTGAAATGTTGCTTCACGCACTAAGTTTGATTCAGAAATCAGAGTTATAGAAATATTTAAGAAGTCCATTGCTATTTATTTACAGTTTCCTTAAATTCCTTTTCCTTTTCCCTCCCTTACTTCCTCCCTCCCTTCCCTTCATTCCTTCCTTTCTTCCTCCGTCCCTTCCTCCCTCCCTTCATATCTTCCTTCCTTTCTCCCTCCCTTCATACCTCCCTTCCTTCCTCTGTCCCTTCCTCCCTTCCTTCCTTCCCCTCCTTCCCTCCTCCCTCCCTTCCTAACTTCCTCCCTTCCTTCCTCCCTTCCTAACTTCCTTCCTTCCTCCCTCCCTTCCTTCCTCCCTCCCTTCCTTCCTCCCTTCCTAACTTCCTTCCTTCCTCCCTCCCTTCCTCCCTCCCTTCCTTCCTCCCTCCCTTCCTCCCTCCCTTCCTTTCTCCCTCCCTTCCTCCCTTTCTTCCTCCCTCCCCTCCTTCCCTCTCTCCCTTCCTTCCTTCCAACCTTCCTTCCTCTCTCTTTCCTTCCTTCTTTCCTTCCTTCCATCCTTCCTCTTTTCCTTTCTTCTCTCTTACTTCTGCCAGTTAATATTTTTATTTAATGATCTTTATTTTTATTGTGAAATATAGTATACATAGTTATAAGAAATATCTGAGACACAGTTGAAACCCCATTTCTTAGGCTCTCAAGATAATCCATTTGCATTTTCATTACGTACAGGAACCCTACGTTTGATTCCCTGAGCTCTTTTTTGTTTGTTTGTTTGTTTAATTTTTTATTATACCACCCTGAGACATACGATTACAAAGGTGTTCGCGAATTGGTTCTTGTTAATACAGTATTCCAGGACCCATCCCTCCACCAGTGTCCCATTTCCACCACCAATGTACCCCCACCCCTTCCCTCCCACCCCCAGGCTGCCTCAACAGCAGGAAGCCCTGTTTCCTCTCTTTCTCTCTCTGTCCCTGAGCTCTTAGAGTACTCTGAGCACCATAGGGAGTGACCCTCAAGCATACACCTGAAAGTAACTCCTAGACACTATTGGGCATGATCCCCAAAACAATAATATGGTTGCAAGAGTGCTCAAGTTCATGAAATTCATGTACACACCACTGGAGGGCCAAAGTCCATCACCATCGTTATGTTACTCTGAGCTATTCAAGTCTCCCAGAGAGGAATCGAAAGAGCTATGCTTGGAATATCACGCCTCACTCAAGTGAGAGAAGAAATCGGAGTTCTGACCTCTGTTGCTATTCCAGAATCAGGGACGCTGTCTCATTTGCCAAGGCATCGAAAATCAGATGGGCTGGACATGTAATGCGACTTGGAGACGACTGCTGGACTAGAGCCGTTACTGACTGGATCCCATGGGATGTCAAAAGATCACGTGGTCGCCCACCTACAGGATGGTCAGACTTCCTTGTCAAGACCCTGAAGGAATGGTTTGAGAATCTTCATATTCATGAATCAATCAGAAGCCATTGGGCAACATTGGCACGTGATAGAGTCCAATGGAAATGTTACTGGTGCCTGCTCGAGCAAATCGATGAATAATGGGATTAAAGTGATCAAGTGATCAAGTGATCCTATCTTTATTCCTCCCACTGCCTTCCTGCACTGTTTATTAATGTTCACATTGTATTTTATGTCCTAACTCTTTTGAGAGAGTGTGGGGCCAAGGAGAGTTTGCGGATGTGAGCACTTACTAAGAAAACTTGTTAAGTTGCAAGTCACTTTTTACTTTAAAAAGCCACTTTTTATGGGGATCAACAATAAGAAAAAAATTCAATTTTAAATTATAACAGTCTTTTTTGGTTGTTATAAGTACCAAATGTCAATTCTTTTTAGGTTTGAATGACATAAGAGGGAAAAAAAACATTCATTCAAATCAAAGTATAGAGTCAATAGCATAACATAGGAACAAAGTAGCCCTCAAGTCACTCTCCTAAAACAGACAGCAATAATTCAACTAATAAAGTGATCTCCATTTAAAATATTTCCTTCATGGAGAAACCATATCCCTTCTTACACAATAGTAATCTGACCCATTTGTTTCACTTGTAAATAAACTTCTACCAGGCCCAGACTTGCTTCTCAAAAAGAAGAGACACAAAAAAGAGAGATGGGATCCAGGCCAGTGTAACTTGCTTGGTCTATAAGAGAATTATTTCCCCTTCATGGAAAGGGAGCCAGTTATAATAATACTACCTAAAAACAAACAATAGAGGCCCACAGTAATAACTGCCAGAAGTTGAATTAGGGAAATCAAAAGAATAACAACAGCTGGGCTGGGTCTTATATTGGTCACCAATTGCTCTATTTAGTTCCCAGCCAGAATGGAAGACTTCTATCTTTGTGTGATATGTGCACACAAAATCCCAACCACATGTTTGCATTGGACTCTAAATTCCTTAACCAATTAGTAGTGTGATTTTAATCACAGCAGTTATGTGAAACTGAATTGTAGTAGTTATTCTTTATGGTTTATATTCCCGGAGGACAATTTGTGATCTTTAAAATGTTAGACTTATGTTTATGACTTTTTCATAGTTTTTTAAAAATACAATTTTTTAAATTGTTTTCTTGGGCCATCTGCATTGCACTTTTGTTGTGTAGTGTGTCCCATAATTATAACTTTAGTCACATTGCTTGGTGCTGTTTTCAAGTCAGCATATCTTTCCTTATTTAATTTTTAATAAGAATATTAAAGAAGTCAACTATAAACAAGACAACAAGGAATCTGTTTCAATGATTATTCATGTGATCAATAATTAGGATATTGGTAGTTTATTAAGTGTAGTGTTAGTTCCAAATTTAGCTCAAGAGGGTCTCTTTGATCCAACTTAGAAATGGCTAATAAATTCACAAGGATGTCATTACTAAGAAGGTTGTCATAGAGATATTTTAAAGTCTATAACCATTTAAAGCCTTGTCATACAGATAGTAGGTCCTAAGTTAATCCCTGATAGAAATGTCCCAGTGACTAGTAGAAACAGTGGTCTGAGCAGCCACTGCATGACTAAGTTCAAGCACTGAGCTACCACAGCATGTATCTGGATTGAGTATTAACAATAATATTCCCAGGCCTCTTGAGCATTGCTTGGGAGTCTCCCAACTGAAGGAAAATGACTTGACTTTTTCTTGAAAAAGCATCATGGAATTATTTGCAAAGCATGTACAAAAACATAGTCATCGAGGTACAGACAACATATCCAAATAGAATCATAAGCCTCTGTTTGTATATATAATAAAATCCACTGTGGAGTTATACTCACATATTTCTGAACACTTAAAATCCCCTTTCTGAAAAGGTTAAAGCTATATTATATCTGTCTAGTGACCCAGGAAATATTGTTCCGTTTTTCTCATATGAATATATTAGGTTCAGATATGCATAGGCATATCCATATTGATTGATTTTGCCACATTTTATATTGACTATTCGAATGAAAGTAGATGAAACACTGTACCTACCTGGATTTATGGTAAGCTTATTGCAAATAGTCTGCAAATATTTTTAAAAGTTGGTTTATAAGAATTCCCCACTCTCTTAATCTTGCTGCTTGGTTTTCATTTTCTCTTCTATTCCTTGGGGTGTGTGGCTCGGCCCAGAGACTCAAGATTCCTATGCATCATAAATGCATTGACTTGGAATCATTGTTTGGACACATACATTCCACACCCTGCTGCCTTTATCAAGACACTTCTTCTGGGTACAGGGATTCCCTGAGAAGTGTCTAGCCATATGAGGTAGAAATGTTGTCACTGGTAGCTCTAAATTGGTATATTTTTAACCTATATTAGTCTTTTAGCTGAGTCACTTGCCCTGGGGATGAGAAAAGAAAATGAAAAGCAAAGAACAGGATAATAATAGTGGGAATTCTTATACTCACTGGCAAAAAATAATAAGTCTTATCAGTTATATAGAGAAAATATAGTGAAATAAGTCCTTATTCCTTCATCCTTTAATATAGTGTACTTACCAAAGAGTATCCGTCTTTTAGGCTAGTAAACATTTAGCAAATGCTCCCATATAGTATGTTAGTATAAGAATATATGTAATATGTTTAGAAGGTCCCTGACTACAAAAGCAATGCTCAGATCCAGTTTGAAATTTTACTGTCCCTGGGCACCCGGCAATCAGCTGGGCAGGGTCATGCAGATTATTTTGTTTCTCTCTCTCTCTCTCTCTCTCTCTCTCTCTCTCTCTCTCTCTCTCTCTCTCTCTCTCTCTCTCTCTCTCTCTCTCTCTCTGGCCTTTTGATATCCAGTCAGCAGACCACTTCAGAAGAGGAAACAGGACTGAACCTACATGGATTTCTTTTTTTTCTAGGCAGTGGTGTCTTTCCTGACACAGATGCATGGGGCAGAGCTGCTACCAGCTCTCCCCTGTGCTCAGCTGATCATGAGGCATCCCGGAGGAAAGGCCAGTTCTAGCCCTGTCCCGCAATTCCAACAGAGACTTGCAAGAAGCCAGAGGAACCTTCTTCCCATTCGGGCTACCATTTTCAACATCTGGACTCCACATCTCATCAGAGCTCCACCCAAGAGATAAGCTGATCTCTTCCCATTGCGGGAAGCTGCTTTGTGGTCCTGCAGTTCATCAGTAAATGCAGGACCTGAGAGCCTACTACCGAGAGTATACCACCCACACAGCAGAACCTGGCAAGCTACCCATGTTGTATTTGATATGCCAAAAACCAGTAATAGTTATAGAGCTCATTCCCATGACCTGAAGGAATGGTTTAAGACTATTCATGTTCCTGGTGTGAGCAGATGCCCTTGGGCTACACTAGCACGTGGCAGGAAGTATGGAGATGTTACTGGTGCCCGTTTGAGCAAATCGATGAACAACGGGAAGACAAGTGATACAAGTGTTGTCTTTCACTTAAAATCAAAATGTTGCATTGTCAGAATGGCAATGCATTAAAATACTTTCCTTAAAAAAGAAAGAAAACTATAAAAATTTAGAATAATCTCACTTTAGAAAAAGACATAGAAGAACACACATTCATTGATGCCATATTTCACAGATGAGATTTGCTTCTTTGCAAATGGAGAAACTCTTAGATCTGTGTACACGATTGATTCTCTTTATACACTTTAAGATGGAGTGCTCTTCCATGCATACAGCAGTCTCTGAACAAGTGATTAATAAGAGACTAATATTCAGTGGAAGCTTCACAAATGACTTTTATTTCAGGAAAAATTGTCTGCCAGTCCAGAAGTGGAAGCAGCTGAAAGAAGGTTCTACTGTGAGGCTTTGTCCTTCCTGCTCAAACTTGCCTCTGACTATATGAGCTGGGAGATGTTTGACTCAGCTCTCTATAGCAGAAGTGGCTTATTTTTCTTCACATGTAAATAATAAGAAGAAGAATATATAGGGGTTAAGACATGTGCTGTGGCGAACCTGGGTCCTATGGTCCACACTACCTATTTTCCCAATAACACCACCTGAGTAATTCCTGAGTGCAGAGCCAGGAGTAACCCTTGAGCAATGCCATGTGTGACCCAAAAAAGCAAAGAAAAACAAAAAAACACCTGGAGTGATCACTGAGCACAGAGCTAGGAATAAGCCCTGAGCACTTCTTGGTGTAGTCTAACACTCCGTGACACTTGCTCTATCCCCACACTCAAAAAAAACAAATGAAGGCAATTTCAATTTCTTTAGACTATCTTCTTTCTGTTGCTTATGTTATAAACCCTGCCCTTATTAATTACATGTAGGCTGACATGATTTTTCTGGGAACTTCTACGTCTTCATCCTGCAGGGCTGAAAAACAAAACCACTTTTATAAAGGTTGCTGAGGAATCTAGAAATACTAGATAATGCAGAAGCAATATGAGATGGTAGTATCTTCCCAGAAGACCACAGAAGGTCTAAACAGCCCAAATCAGAGAAACAAAGAGCAATAGTCATACTCCAGAACAGGCAAAACAATCAACCAGAGATGAAATGAATCAACAAGAGATGAGAAGTATATAGCATTAGCTTCCCAAATAACGTGCTTAGATAATTAACTAGCATTAATCTCCTAAATGTTATTCTTCAAAGAGCAGAGAAAGTTTTGCAATGCCAAGTTTGCATCTTGATCTGCATCTTGGATGACAATTGCACCAGAATCCTGAATGAATTGCCTTCTGATGTCTGGGCATTAAGGCTCTAACTAGGTATGGAAGGATGGAAGCACCCTTAGAAAATACCAGATAGAATTCCCTGAGATGATTGTAAGGAAGTATATGGAGGAGCTGTCTCTGAAAGAGGTTGGTGAGTTCCCTGTCACATTCAACTGAGAGGATTTGCACAGACACTGGAAGCTCGTCTGCCCTACACAAGATGGGAAGAAGTGATTCAGCACTATCCTCTGCTTATCATCTTTGGGAGTGCTTTGCTCCCTCCTCAGGAAAGAACACTGCAATCAAACTCTGGAATTGGCATGAGCCAATCAGATGGAGTCCCACATTAAATCCAAATTGGAAGATCGTCCCTAAGGGAAAAAGTTATTAATAACAATTTGAACTGAAGATTCCCTTTAATGTGATTTTTCTTTAAACCTTGATGCTTCAGATGATCTATATTAATTGGTGACACAAACTGCTATAGAAAATAGAATGACAGTGTCATCATTTCTCAGCTAAATTCATGTTTGAATTAGAGTCAATGTTATATAAAAGGGTCATGTTATGAAAATGATCTGACTACAAATCTAACGAACAATTCCTTCAATTAATAGTCACAATTGAAGAGAACAAAATTACATTGTGAGAAATCATGAGAAAATCACTAAGGGGTATGTAAATAATATCATTAATATATACATATATATAAGTTTTTTTCCCTATTAAATTCTATGCCTTCAAAGACTTCACAAAAAGAAAGCGAATATTGAATCAAGGGAATTTTTAAATTATGTAAAATTTCTTCCTATAATAGTTGTGTGGGGGGGAAAAGTATACTATTATAAAACTTTCTTAAAGGTTATTATGATTATTATTCTCAGAAAATTTGCGTTATATGAAAGATAAATTTGTCATTCTCAGAAACCAGTTTCACCATCAAGACCTATAGTGTGCTTAATAAAAGGGAAAAAAGGCAATGGACTATCCCAGTTGCTACTCTCGACACAATACACTTGAAGTGGAGAGTGGAAGAGAGGGAAAAATGAGAAGAGCAAAGATTTACAAAAGCTGTCCAAGCCGGCAAGCTGTCCATGGTTAGAACAATCAGCTTTGAACTGGAAGGAACTCGAGGATTGCTGGTCTGTTCTTGCCTGTTACTGCACGAAAAATTGCCAGAAGAATGCCTCCGAGCTAGAAAGAAATCTTCAGCAAAGTTTGGAGTTTAGAAAAACTAATCTGCAAGTAGAATGAAGCTCTGTTCCAGAACAGGTAATTCATTATGAAGTATCTAGGTTAAAAAGCTTAGAATGTTCAGGCATAAACTGCTGTCTTTAGTTGGTATGGGACCAGGAGTCAACCTGAAGACAGACACAGAAAATCTAAGTGCGCTTATTGGATTCTTTTCTGTTGGTTTATTTTAGTGGGGAGGAGGGGGAGAGTAGGAGGGGGTCATATAAGGTTATGCACAGGGGCTTATTCCTGGGTGTTCTAGGGGACCGTATTTGTAGCTAATGACCCTGGATCAGTGCATACAAGGCAAAACCTTACCCCTGTAATCTCTCGCTAGTCTTTTCACTGGGCATTTGATTGAAAGCAGCAGCGAGCCAGTTAAGTGACTAATTCTGACCACACTATGATCAGTTCTCTGTTCCTTTCTCACACTCAAAACTTCCTTCAGCCTGTACAGGAACAGGAGCTGCTTCCCAGTCCCCAAGTTTGTTTCTGAAAACGCTTGGCATGGGAGAATCTGTGGTTTAAATATTTCTGGCAGAGAAAAACCCAATTGCTGCTGAGAGTGATCCTATGAAAGTCTTTATAAATATTTGCACAAACACTGAAACACTTATAGAAATAAAGTAACAATAGAAGCACTATGCATCATCTCTTGTTTCTGAGAAATAGCCTATGTTATACCTCCCCACAAGTTTCAAATAATCATATTTTTTTTGTTTAATGGAGTCTCCATTTTTTTCCCAAGTTTTGTGCTTTAGCTGAACGTTAGTATCTAGTACAAAAAAAAACCTTCGATATTCTGAAGTGTTTATGCAGCAGTTTCAAAATCCCAGAAATGCAAAGTACTTGGGTTCTTGAGATTTAACAAAGTTGTTGGTAATTTTATTTTAATCTTTCTGACATGTTGAAGAGTTTTCTCAAATTCCCCCAAAGCCTGTTGGACTCCCAGAACTCAACACCTGCAGACAGCTTAGGTCCTGACCTCGCAAAATGTGGAGAGTATGTTGAAAGGTCTAGTTTTAGGTTCCATTTTATTTTTTTTCCTCTTTCATAAGCCAACACTTTTCTTCTCTCTCGGAGATGGGTTTACTGTCTCTTCTAGTGTAATCATGTGTCAGCAATAGGGATGCATTCTTACAAATGCATCCTTAGGAGATTCAATCATGACAATAGTTAGGTGTTATTACATAAACCTATGTGTTATATCCTACTACATGCCTACACTGAATAGTTTAATGGGACAGCTGTCATATGTGAACTGTCTGGTTGGTTGAAGCATTGTTAAATGATGCTCTACTAATTTCCTTGCCTTTCTACTTAAGCTCACTAGGAGAAACTCATCCTTAGCTACACTGAAATTCTTACTGTGCAAATGAATTGCTGAGTGAATGGAAGCCTCGAATCCAGGCTTGATCTGGCATCCAATATGGGCCCCTAGCCAGCCAGCAGATCACTCCTGAGTGTAGAGCCAGGAGAGGCCCTGAACATCAGCAAGCGTGGCCCCCAAACAAAACAAATTCAAACAACAAAATTTAGGATTACAAAAGAGACAGTGAGAACAGTGTCTATTGACGTGAATGGTGCTGGGTTCCATCCCCAACATCCCATACAGTCCTTGGAACAAGGTCAGGCGTGATTCCTGAGTAAAGAGCCAGAAGAAACCCCCTGGGGCATTGTCTGGTGCAGTCCAAAAAAGAAAAAATAATGATTATACTGCCTATTGTTAACTGACTATAGTCTAAATTCTTTGAAATATCTCAAAGTCACTATAAAAGCCCAATACTTAGTGCAGGAAATGGCTGAATTCTTAATCAAATTGTTGAGTAGCATCTAGGTTCTGTGTTAAAATGAAAACAGATCTTAAATTGTGTGGTGGCTATGGTCTTAGGAGGCAAGATGTCTCTGCCCTGATAGAGATCAAAATAATGCTGTTATTTTTTCCTTGGATATAGAGTTTCCTGTCCCAGTAATGGCAATATCTAGTGGTAATTGTGGAAAAATCCAAGAACTGTCTTTGAAAGGATAGATGAAACTTTCATTTCAGAAGCTGTACCAAAACAATTCAACCATGATGGGTCATTGTCTTAACAGAACTTTGTTGCTATTCCTACCATTTTTTCCCTGTGGAAAGAATACTTCAAATAAAATACATGCAAACTCACTGTTTGCCTAAAATTTCTATAATTCAGCTAAAAATATTTATTAGAAATATCAAGGGAATGTTTATTAAAAGATTATATTAAAAATCATTTTCCTGTAAAAAGTAAAAGATTTCTAATGTATGCAATGAGCTATAAATATCCTGTCTTTTCTCTCTCTAAATTATAATTTCCATTTGTTTAACATCTAATTTAGTTCTATAAATACCCAATGCCATTTTGATATTTGCTCAAATGTGCCAAGTACTGACCTCTTTATCAAATGAGGTCTGTGATCAAGGCAGAGAAAAATTATACACTTATATTCTGAATATCTTTTTTAAAAATTTGTCTAGCAAAATGAAGCAGGTAATCTTAAAATAATCTAAACATTTCTAGAACTCTGTGGGTTTTGATAGAGCTATAAATCAAAACTCTTCAATCTGTCTGCCTCAAAAATATCTTTTATGTGGTTGCTTGTATAATTAAACAAACCAAAAGAACTTATTCCTTAATTTCAAGAATCTCATTAGCTTTTACATAACTATTGATAGTAACTAGATAGCAATGTTTATGTTTGCAATTCAGCTACAGAAAACTTTCTAAAATAAATTTTGTCACAAAAATAATGTTTAAAGTACAGATATTTAGGGGATGGAGAGATAATTTAGTGGGCAGGGTTCTTGCTGCACAGACAACCTGTGTTCAATCCCCAGCACCACACACTGCACCCCAGATGCCAGGACTGATCCCTGAACACAGAGCCAAGAGTAAGCCCTGGGCATCAGGGGTGTGGCCCCAAAACAAATACCCCCCCAAGAAAAAGCAACAGAAAAAAGACAGATATTTAAAAATTATATACCTAGGGCTATTCATCATCAAATTTCAATAAAAATAAAAATAAGCATCGCTAATACTCTGTGTAAGCCCTTACCCTTTCATGTTTTATTTCAGTATACAAACATGGCACACGAACACGTGTGCCCCACCTACCCCAACACTGCAATCAGTTGAGAATACTGTTCTAATAATCTGCTTTTGTTCCCACTTAGAAATTCATATTTAGTATGCTAAGTAGTAATTTAGCATACTAACTAAATTAAAATTTACTTTTAATATGTAAGTTGTATAATTATATACAAATTTATCATTAATGGATAGTATAATTTTGTGGGGTCTCCCTTGTGTTGCTTGGGGTTGTTCCAGCATGCTTCTTGGAGCCATCCCTAGCAGTGTGCTGGGTGCTGTGACAGAGCAGGCAACAAACCTGGGCCCTTTGAGAGCACAGCGGACTCCCTAGTCCTTATTATTCTCTTGGAATCAGGAGAATTTTGGTTGAGGGGCCCCAACTGCTGAGCACAGCAACCATGCATTTCCAAAAGGACAACCCAACAACTGGTATTTGCATGTGTTTGTTGCACCCAGGTCAATGGCTACAGATTCAAAGCTGGGGCATGCGTCTCCCTTTAGCATGCCTGGTCTTTATCAGGCAAGCTCACTCAGGACCTGCACCCAAGGAGGAAGCTGGGGGGCAGAGGTTCGAATGGGAAAGTCTCTGTCGGTTTTACCTCCTGGTGTTTTTCTGAACTTCCCAGCACTGCAGCTATAGCAGAAAGCATGGTGTTCTCTTTTCTCCAAATAATACACAAGGTCAAATTATCCTCTCCTAGAGGATTGATTGAACTGTTCATCAACATCATAATCTCAAGCATGCCGAGAGGCCTCTGAGTATTCACTGACCACCTACAAATGATGTGGGGCAGCCAGTAGAAATCCTTAGACACAGATGCTCTCTGGAGCCTTTCACAAACAAGAGCATGGGGTAATCATCTTTCATCCTCTCTCTTGAAGGGACATGATGCACCTTTCTGGGATGTCTAAAGATTGTCCAGCACAAGCTGTTCATTGGCGCCATTTGATTCTCATCCTGTTCAGGCTGAGATGTGCCCTACTTGCTTTAAGGCCCAACTTGTGCTCTTATAGATCCTTAATCTTGGTAGCTGAACCTTGTGGAGTGGTAGAGAGTGCAGCTGGTGACAGTATTTCCTATTCTATGATCAGGGACTGGGCTTTATTTTTACTTTGCTTCTTCACATGCTCTTAGACAGAAGGAAAACCAGACTGAATATTACAAGTCTCTTTACACGGGATGTTCCCACCTATTTTGAGTCTGAACCTCAAGTCAATCCCCATCAGGAAGCACAATGAAACTCTCTGAGCAACATAATTGAATATTCTCCAGGTCATAATAGTTTGAGTATTATAAACTTTATACCGATTATCCTTTATTTCCAATAAAAGTAAATTAAATATAAAGCATTTTAGTGCATCTCAACTTGATTTATTTTGATATATGTAATGTGGGCTTCCATTGCCAAACTTGTCTGTTGGTTGTGATCTATAACAGATTATGTCTGTGGATCTCCTAGAGCATCCTGAGCTTCTCATGGACTATTCACCTTTAAGGTCCTGGAACTGAGCCCTGACACACAGTGGTCAAAAAAAGCTAATGAGCTTAGGGCTAGAAAGAGAGTGAAATAAGGATGTCCTTTTGTACTATGCTCTGCTAGGTTCCTTTTAAGAATTAAAGTGATGGGTTTTAACTCTTAAAGTGATGGCCAATATCCAAATTATGGGGATATATGAGTTGGAAAAAACAGTTGAGGAGTCAGGTGAGACTGGGTTCTCAGCCTGGCTGACAGGAGTGAGCTGGAAGAGCAGAGAGCACTGCAGGATAGAGAATTAGAGGAGCAGAGAAAGGGTTGGCTGAGCTTGCCTAAGGGCAGTGCAAGGAAATAGTTTGAAGAAAGCCTGAAAGGCAGTTCAGAACCTCTGGACTGGTTCTGTACCTAATACTGTCAGTTAGTCAGCCACACAACTGAACGCTGATACTGTTCTGTTTCACTAAAATAGGGGCTTTTAACTGCTACTATAGTAAATAAAATTATAAAATATCTTATCAATTTTTAGAATTGATCATCCCGCATGGTCTAGAATATTGGCTCTTTCACTTTTCAATATTCTATGGTGGATTGTAGCAAAAACTAACTATAAAAGCAGAAGAAAGCCAAGAACATAATAGGAATTCTCCAATATATAACTGAAAAACAGATATGGTTCCCTGCAGCAAGCTTTCCTATTCAAATCATTTTGGTAAATAAATGCTTAACAAGTTATAAAACTGATGGTTATATGTAGATGGCAGTCAATTTATGTTCTACAACCGATAAATTCCCCATCTCCAATAATACTTTATATGCCTTGACATTAGTTTACAACAAATGGCACAATTCTGTTTTTTTAAAAAGGAAAGAACAACCCATAATAAAAACCATTCACTCTGCCAAATATGTCATTACATTTTCCCCATTCAGCTGCCAGATGTATTGCATTATATTATCAAATTGATAGATCTAGTGTTATTTCTACATTTACCATTTTACAACAACAAATAGAAATATAAGGAAGCTTTGGTAACAAATCTTGCTTAATATGTATGTGAAGTAGACAGTTTGTCTAAGAGAAAAATATAACTGATGACAGATTTCATTTCAGTCTGCTAGTGCTTATTAAGATGTCTACAAACAAAAAGCCATATCTGGGTACATCTCTTTCTGCAAACAAAGGAAAGTTTTAATTGCTTTAATCAGCATTTGCATTGTCTTTGTGGTGACAGAGAAAAAACAATTCAGTTCTAATCAGTAAATGTCTTCCAGAGAATTTTTCAGCTTAGACTTTAAGTGAACTCAATAACATATTTTCTATAATTCTTGAGTAAAGTTTAACAATGCAATACTGTGCTGACTTCTATTTAAATTATTCCTAAGCCATTAATAGAAAGACAGGTGCTGTTTTTTGCTTTGTCCTTATTAGGAATATCATTTTCAGATATAAAAATGGTTCCCATAAAATGAAAAAGACAGATATATCAATCAACCCCAAGTGTCAGAATTATACATATTTCTTCACCAACAATGTCTTCAACATAAAGAAGTCTTTGCTTCCTGGATACTTTTCTTGATTCTGTTTCTCAAATATGTATTATATCTCTCTTACTTACAACATATTAAACACATTAAAATATTAAAATGAAACAAACATTTTTAATAAAGCCCTTACTATATTTAAATAATTCTGCTATCTGAGCAATTACATTGGGAGTCTTTTCAAAACTCTTAGAACTTTGAAATTGGACATAAAAAAGCAATTACTGAATATAAGTGGTACTATACCTTCAAAAGACAAAATTTTTCTGATTATTGTCAGTATTTCAGATTACATCACTTGTATTCTCTAAATTCTGTAAATATTGAAATCACTCCATTTAAGTCACAAAAATGTTTTCAGTAATATATTCAGATATATCGCTTGCATTCTCTAAATTCTGCAAATACTGCAATCACTCCATTTAACTCACAAAAACTGTTTCCAGTAATGAAAACAAAAAAAATAGTTTTAAGTAATGAGTAACATACAATGTGCTAGAGGAGGGACAGTGGGTAACAAAATTGGGAAGAAAAAAATCAAAAATTTTCTTGATCTATTTTATTTAAGTTATTTTAGTGTGGACAAGACAGTTTTCATATTTCTAGGTCTCAGGTCATCCATTTATAAAATGAGTATTCAATTTTTCTTCAAAAAACCATCTAGCAGCTTCTGTGGATTGGCACTCTGTTGGCATTAGGAAACAACCTGTTCTCACAAAGCTTTCATCTTTAGCGGATGTTGTATTAGTGCAATAATCACATAGAAGGGTGCGGATTGCAGCAGGGCTAACACAGACGATGCCTTTGTTCATTAGGGTCCAATATCCTCAAAATATGTAATGTATGTTAAGCATAGGATTGAGACAGAGCTTCAAAATATGGAAGACAGACATTGTGCTATTTATAGACAGAGCTTTTCATTTCTTTCAGATTTCCTTGCAGCCAATAAAAATATTGAATCACTAGTAGACTATTACTCAGGTAATAGACTGAGACTTTGAGCAAGTTACTGATTTCTATCTCAGTTTGAATGTGGTTCATCATATTAAATTAGAGAATATTTGTAGGTTTTTAGTCAAGTACTTGATACATAGTGAGCATATGAGTGTTTCTAACTGATGGTCATGGTGGTCTCCTCTCTGTAACATCTCTTTCTATCCCCTCTCTTTATCTCCCTCCATCTCTCTCTCACACACAAACACACAAACACACACACACACACACAAAACACACACATGCGCTCATGCATGCACACCCTCTTCAAACAAAAAAAAGTTTAGATACTCAAGACTTAAACTTTTACAAAGACAATTAAAGTACTCTTCTAAGTTGAAGGAAAGTGATGCTTTATTGTCAATTTTCATCTTTTCTGCCTGGCTGTACTAGACTGGGCTAGACAGTGGGCCAAGTAGAGAGTCTGGTCATGATAAAAAGTGGCTGAGATAAACTTGTCCTTTTCCTCTAGACTCCTAGTGTAATTTCCTACCTAGAAACTACACAGTGATGAAGTATAAATCTAAGAAAGGACCTTTGCTGTCAAGAAAACTGCTGTAGTTGTTGAAAAAAACAAAACTTCCACAACAGCACACATTCCAACCTAAGAGCACTTGTATAACAATCTACATGGTGATCAGTTCTGTGAATATAAAAATCAGTCTTATTTATCTTTATGTCCCCCAGAGATGGATAATAATGTTCAATAAATGTTTGTTGGATTAAATTGAATACATTAACAAGTACAGACAAATAGAGTCTGAACAAGTAATTGTCCAAAGAATGCTACGTAAAGGAATGATCACAGTGGAACAGGTGGGGACATCATAACGCCACCATCGCCTTTAGAGAAATGAGAAACCCATCAACCATAAGCTCCTGATGAGTTATTCATCTAAGATTCAGTAAGATTCAGTAAGAAAAAATGGACCACATGGTATATGTTAGATACCATTTATCAGGGCAGAGATCCTAACCTCTATCCTACCTACAACTCCCCTTTAAAGTGAGTTGTTTTTCTGCAACAAAAAATATGTCTTGAGTTGAAAGATTTGTCTTCTCTGAATGAATTTGTATGCTATTTGATCTGTAATTAAAGCCATACTAACTATTCATAATGTCTTGACCTTACTTATTCCCGCAAAATTGATACTTACCCAAGCACTAGTACAGCAGTGTGTGCAGCTTCTGGGAAGTGATGGCATTTTCACAGGCCTCTATCAATTCAGAGCTGAAAATTTCCTTACTTGATCACTTGATCACTTGAATCCCGTTATTCATCTATTTGCTCGAGCAGGCGCCAGTAACATTTCCATTGGACCCTATCACGCTGCCAATGTAGCCCAATGGTATCTGAAAATTTCCTTAACCAACTTTATTTCCTTTGAAAGGGAATAAAATGCTGATGCCAGTTTATTCACCATGGACTATAATTGACACAGGTTTAGTCATTTAGATTCTGTTATTCCTTATTTAATGCATTCCTATAAAGAGAATAAACCCTATTTTAGTTCTCTGTTTCTGCCTAAAATGGAAGTCAACACTCAACTCTTTTAGAAGATGAAAAAGGTATTCAGTCAATATGTTGTTGTAATCCAAGCAGATGCCTTCTCTCTCGGGTTATTCTCCCTTCATATCTTGGGCTGTTTTGAATCACTTGGACATTGTTCCACAAAGTGTGATCCTTGGTTGGATCTACTGTCTCTGCATTTCAAGGGCTTAATGGAAAAGCAGAATTTCCAGCCCCACTGCACACCTAACATCTCAGTCTTCGTTTTAATAAGACCCAGATAGAGCGTCTGAACATTGCAACTTAGGGAGCCCTATCCTAGGACAAATCCTAGGAGCATCAGTTGGTTAAAAAATCTTTAAGAATAAGTCCTATGTAGGGTATGTGGATTGTCTATGATCAGTTGCTATCAGACAGTCACTCATGATCTGAAGACACTCAAGGTTTCTTGAGGAGTTAAGTTACAAAAATGTTCATTGTATCTAATGGATTTTCAAAACAGTTTCTTGACTGATCTCTTGCCTTGCTCACAAAATAGGGGAAATACAAAGTTCATTATTGATTTGGAGTTTTTACAGTACATTACAAGCAAGCAAAAGAGAACAGAGATGACTGGGGTGCTGACAGATAGTCTGAGCACCCTCAGAGGAGTATGGAGCCATAATTTCCATAATGACACAAGAGTAATGCTTGCTTTTGTAAATATTTGCCATCCAGGAGTCAGAGAAAGCTGGAGGACGCCTGGATTAAGAGGTATTGCTGAATTCCCTTTGTGATAAGCAGTTGTCTTATGGAAATTAGAATCCCAAATGCATTAGGTTGTGGAGAAACGTTATAATAAAACATTTAATTTTTTAGCTTTCCCTTGAATAAAAAGTTTATTTTTTCCTTTGATGCTGTTGTCTGCTGCACACCTCCTACCTATTATCAGTCCTAAACTATCAGAACTGAATTATCTGTCAAGTGAAAATCTAGGAACTTTACACCTGCCAGTTCAGGCTGATTTTCAATATTGTGTGAAAATGCCAAGGAATCACCTGTCAGTCTGTATTTGTGACAAGAGTCTTGTTCTTGTTGCTCAATGGTTGGTAGAGTGTGTCTTAGAGGAATTATTATTTATATGGTCCAGTACTTCTCAATATCCCAGGCAATAATTATCTTGTATACCCCAAACACAAGTAGAGGAATGAAATCAAAGGAGGTTCTTTAGTTAGTAATTATGCGTAACTAAGTTTGCAAAATTCTTTCATCTCATTTTTGTCTGAGACAGTTCACACGTCAATTGAAAATGAATGCCACTTTTGTGCTTACATAGTCTGAACCATTTATACTCCTACAACATAACTGAATATTAAGATTTTTATTTATGTATTTATTTGTCTGCTTGCTTATTTATTTATTTATTTATTTATTTATTTATTTATTTATGCTTTTTCGGTCACACCCAGCGATGCTCAGGGGTTTCTCCCTGGCTCTGCCCTCAGGAATTACTCCTGGCGGTGCTCGGGGGACCATATGGGATGCCAGGGATCGAACCCAGGCCAGCACAGGCCGGCCGCGTGCAAGGCAAATGCCCTACCCGCTGGTCTATCGTTCCGGCCCTCTGAATATTAAGATTTTACAGGACTGGAAGGTATTGTCTTTCATACTGCTAATCCTGGTTGTATAGGATACCCCACGCCACATATTGTCCCCTAAACACTTCCAGGACTGACCCTTGAGCACAGATCAGAGCCTCTTCTCCTGTGGTGATATAGACAAAAAATCATGGTAAGACGTGAAAGAATGCCTGTGCTTGAAGTTGCCAAAATTCTTTCTCCAATGTCATGGTGTTTTTTTTAGCATTAGAGTAAAGCTTCTGAAGGTTTGTAGTAAATTTCATGCAGTTTTGCTTTGGGTACATTTTTCTCCTTATTTTTAATAAGGGTGAGTAGTAACTAAGTTAGGAGGTTATTCATTAATTTGATTGATATCCTCTACTGGCAGATCTGAACACACACTCACACACACACACACACACACACACACACACACACACACCACCACCACCATCACAAAACCACTACCACCAGCAACACAACTCTGCTTTCTTGATAGTTTTGTATCTGTTTTTGAAATATAGATCTTCATGCTCCTTGCCTGGAGGTATCAAGTCCAGTCCAGATAATAATCAGAACCGTTAATACTCTGAGCACTGACTATATGCATAATGTCATTTAATCTTCTCATAACCAATTTATGTGGCTGCTCTGTTGATGTCACTCTATAAGCAGCAGCTAATCAATCTAATTTAAAATAATGCCCATTTTACTGGAGAAAATTTAGGTATAGAGACTTAAGCTGTGTGCTACAATATCAGTAAGTTGGCTCTACAATGCGTACTTTAACTGCTCAGTTCACTGTTGGCTGGAAGGCCAGAAAAATGACAAGAAGACAATCATAAACTCATGCACTAAAATAACTCTGAGCACCATTTTCATAGAAAATATTCTCATATAGTTCTCCAAATCGAGTTTGTGATCATAAAGTGCTTTTTTATTAAGACTCGTCATACTGATTACGAAGACTGAAATAAAGGGCTGAAAGGATGAGTGGGTTTAAAGTCATTTATCCCTTGTGAAGCCTGCTCCCTTTCTCTGAAGAAGAAATCTCCACCGTGTCCACTACAGGTGACTCTCTCCAGCATCCAGGTGCTCTCACCCCTGTAGCTATTTGGTCCGTTAATCACTGACTTCTCTACACTACGCTAGCAACCTTCTGAATTTACTTATTAGAATGTGTTTGACTGCCCTGTCCGGTACCAGGGCCTTTTCCCATGCCTGCATGGCTAGAGTCCTCACTGTGTTGATTTCTTACTGAGGAATGAGGAAACACTATATTAAGATTCTTTTAGAGGTCACTTCAACCTCATCTTTACTTTCTCTTACAAACCTTATAAAATGCTTGTTTCCCTTTTCTGACCTGATCTTGTCCACATTTCCATACATTGCAATTCCCTATTCTATGTCTGCTTGCCAAATTTCTTAAGTAAAAAGCATTGGTTTTGCTTCCTTGTATGTAACCAGCACTTATATCTGTGCTTGGGAAATAGTATGTTCTCAATAAGCAAATCCTGCATGGATGTACTAACACAAGCCAAAAACTCCTTAAGAGATGAAACTCTGAACCTACACAAGACATACAAATATTTCTGCTTGCTTTTCTATTTTCAAAAGACTGATTAAGAGTAAATCAGGGTAATAAAAGAATAAATTATGGATTTAGAATGCAAATCTTAAGGAAGAGAAGAGGATGAGTCCTTTGTGTAATCATACTCAATAGAAAGAGAAGAGCTCAGCACACGTTTTCTACACCCTGAAGTAGGGTATACAAATTTCACTTCTCTTAGGCTGACTAACCAGATTTTTTTTTTCAGTTTATTACTGTTTGTTTATTTTGGGGACTACACCCAGCCATGATCAAGGCTTAATCCTGAATCTATGCTAAGGGACCACTTCAGGTGATGTTCAGGGGACCATCTGGGTGTGCTGGGGATTGATCATTTTCAAGGCAAGTTTCTTATCTACTCAGGCTCCCTTTGTTTTAAGATCAGGCTCCCTTGTTTTAAACTCAAATAATTTTCTTACTTGGAATGATTATAGATTAACAGAACCATGGCAAAACTAATCCAGACTATTTATGTATTTTCTCACCCAGTTTACAAAATTTAGTCAGTGTATACAACTATGGCACTCTTGTCAAAACTGAAAAGCAAGTATGGGCAAGCTAATATTACCTGTTTTATATCGTTGATTTTAATTTCATTCTTTGTTCCCTAACTTTTTCTTCCTGAGACATCACCTTCCTTTTCATTGTTGTGGCTTCTCAGTTTTTTTTTGTTGTTGTTCTTTTTTATGAACTTAAATTTGTTTTACACCCTTCTGGTTCAACAAAAGTCTAGAAAAAATACTACTATTAGACCAAAATCTCTGTTATGAATTTCTGGAATATCATTTACAGATTAATTTTTTGCTCCCTAAAACAACTGTTAATAGCAACTTAATCCCTAAATCTCCTATTGTCTTCTAACTACTGGGCTACAGAAGTCATAACCTAATGTGCTCAATATGACATAGACACAGGTAATATTTTATCCACCAACAAAGAAAAGACATAAGACAGAGTCAAAATAGGTGAGTTGAAAATATTTTTTGATATAAACACGCCTTTCAATGTTGTTTCAAACTCCAAAGTACTATGCTTTAAAAGATTAATTTAAGAAGATGAGTAATGAAGGGGACTTCACTGGCTTTGGAATTAGACATTCTAAGTACATTTTCAAATTCTGTCATTTAAACTATGTGGTATTAATCTTGGCATTTAACCTCAATCATCTCCTGTACGTTCATCTGTAATTATAATATTTTATATTTACATGTGCTAATACATGTAAAGAATTTCTAAGACCTCTATAACTTGATTCACAGATTATTTTCATTTGTTACCATTAAGCACAAGTTTAAAAACACATACCTGTGATTATAAAGCTAGCACAGAGGTTAGAGCAGATGCCTTGCATTTGTGACCCTGCTTTTATCCCAAGTGCTGCCAAATACGTTCCGTTTGAAGAGCCACCAAGATTAATTCTCTGTACTGATGTGTGCTGGGTATGCCCAAAACATATTCTCTGCAAGAGACCACTTAAAACTTAAACATTTTTCTTTTCTAGTTAACTTTCTGCTTCAGGGTTGTTTGGTTACGTCAACTTTTGGGATACCTATAAAAACTACTTTGGTTTGTTATAATATATTAATAATGCAAAGCTATTAAGTGTTTAGAGTGTATTACTTAATCTACACTGCATTCCTACCACTTGGGTATCTGTATGATACTAGTTTTAAAAGTGGGAAACTGAGGTCCAGAAAAGCTGATATAACTTGCTAGAATTACAACCCCATGATGAAGAATTAGAACATAAACTTTAAAAGTCTGGCTTTAACATTTTGTCTCTCTTATTCATGAATCGATTACAACTTCTAAGAAACTTCTCGAATGATTTGGCTAATTCCAAAGAATGCTTGAAATGATTATCTTACACTATGAAAAAGAAAAGCAGAGATGTTTTCAGCAGAACTCTAAATCTCTTTGATCATAAGCTGAAGACACTGGTTTTATATCCTTAATACTACTTCTCATTAAACATAGAACATTATTTTCCTCTTCTTAATCTTTAACGGAAATCAACATACTCTTTTTATGGATTCCAAATCTTGATATGTTGCTAATTCTAAAAAAGACCTCAAAACTATGCCAACTGCAAAATATCATTAGAGATAAATTATTTATGTGACAAAAGATGTGGTATTTTGCTATTTATTTTACATATGGCACATTACATTCATGAAGTTGACTAATAGATAATCCATCTTTCCTGGTATTTTTTGTGGCTACCTCAGGTAAATGGGATCTATCCTAGGCTAAATGTGGTCTGAAGAACTCTTCATCTTTGTGTTCAGGATACATAGTATAGATGAAATCATCCCCTGTCTTGCTTGCAGCTTGGAACAGCTTTTTTTAAATGAAAAAGAATGAAACTCCAAAAGAAATAATTAGCAGAATAAGAAGACCCCCACAGCCTGTTAGAAAATATTTAACTACCACTCATCTGACAAAGGATTAATATTCAATATATATAAAGACTAGCAATACTTTACAAGGAAAAAGACCACAATTACAATAAAAAATGGGGTCGATATGAACAAAAACTTCCCCAAAGAAGACATAAAGATGGTCAAAAGGCAGAGGAAAGCATGCTCCACATCACTCATCGTCAGGAAAATGCAAATCTAAACAAGATCATCTCATATCAGTGTGACTGGCACATATCACAAAAACAAAAAAAAAAATCAGTATTGGAGAATGTAAAGGAAAAAAGAAACCCTCATTCACTGCTGGTTGAATGTCAACCACTTCATCTATTTGGAAAACAATACGAACACTTCTCAAATCACGGAATCCTAGAATCAATATTTCATATGACTCAGCAGTTATACTTCTTAACATTTACCGCAGGAAACTATTGCTTAAGTTTGCTGTTTTGGGGGCCCGAGCGATAGTCCAGAGGGTAGGATGTTTGCCTTGCACGCAGACCAGTTTGATCCCCGGCATCCCATATGGTCCCCTGAGCACCACCAGGAGTAATTCCTGAGTGCAGAGCCAGGAGAAACCCCTAAGCATCTCCGGGTGTGACCCAAAAAAGCAAAAAAAAAAAAAAATTTGCTGTTTTGTCACAAACACATCTTCCCAGAAATTATCACTGATATGGCAGTACAAATATCAGCTGTTACCCTCTCCTTCCATCTGATCCCATTGTTCCATTTTCTGCCTGAGTTGGCTTTCTCTGTAAGAATTTCATTTGCATGGACCAGAGCAAGTATGCCTTCACAATCTTCCAGATGTAGCAAATTTCTTGAATCTTAAGGAGAGTGCTATTTATGCTTCAATTTTCTGTATTGCTACGTAAAGAGGCCAAGTTTCCAATATACGGGTAATGCAACAGTCATAATGAAAATGTATTTCCTTATTATGTAAGGGCTGTTTATGAAATCCCAGTACATTTCCCACAGCCAGATTAAACATTTTATTGCCTTTATTTTTCATCAAGTATGCAAATTCTTTTTTAGCAGGTTTCATTTTTGATTTAAAACCATTTTTCATGAAAAAAGTAAATCATTTATGGCCATATGGTCTCATGACAATGCATAGTTAAGAAAAACTCAGTGAAATTTTATACAGGGTTGTCTCTTTTAATGTCCTTTCAAGTAGAAGACACACACTTTCTAATCATAGAGTGAGATACTTAAACAAAGATAAACATAAAATAGAGGTTTATGTTGATAAACATTTAATGTAGGTACTGACAAAGAGAAAACATACAGGTCAATAGTATCTCCATTTTTTGTTGAAAAATATTACAGTTTGGTTCATAGTAGGAGGAGTCAAAACAGCAAATTCTCTTATATTACATTAAATATGGAGCAAAGACTGAAAACCATGATAGAGAAGTGGAAAGATGGGAAAGAACTGACAGCAATACTTGTGATCTGTTGGTATCCCACTCAGGCAGACTTTGTTCCTGACTGCAATGAATTAAGACAAAACTGCGGATCTTCAGTAATAAAAACAGGCACAATTTAGTAAGAAACTACGTACTAAGAATGGTAATATGAATTATATATCAATCAATTCACCTATGATTCATAAAAATATTCATAACATGAGTGAATAAAGTTAATATCACTATTTAGAGCCAAGGAAACTAATGAAAGAAATGTGGTTTTCCTAAGAACCTTTAGCTGAGACATTGCCATTCAAGAGTTCTAACAGGTATGTCTGACTTCAACACATGTACTCTTCCACAATGCTTTGATGCCTATAAGAAAATCAAAAGATATAATTTGATTATTTGCTTATTTTTTATTGCATGCTTTATTCTGATTATTGTGTACCTAAAATACTCAAATATTCAAAACAAGTACTAAGCTATCAGAAATATTTGGTTTCCAAGGAACATCGTGACAGGAAGCTACCAAGTTTTTTGACTGAATTCCAAGACCACTATTGATTGTCTATGATATCTGAGAAGCTATTGTCTATCTTTATTTTCCTATCTGCAATAAGGATAACAATTCTATTCTCAAAATGCCACTTAATAAATCAAATAATCTGGTGTATTTGAATTACACTGTTACATACCTACTCCTACTCTTTTGCCAATATATTAATATTTCTGGCAATAGGAAAGCAAACGATGAGCAGAGTTTTTGTCAGTCTTCTCTGAGTTATTCTGAGAATACCAACTCTGTCTCACATCATGTTCTTTCTATGGAATCTTACCATCTCTTCCTTTATCTTTGTGACATGTTTTTCCATACCCTTTCCTTCCCACTATTTCTTTTCCTGATTATTTAAGCAGCACTCTAGTTTGAAATAGAGTAAGGAAACAAATAATTTTCTTTCCATTTCAGGGCTGTACTTTCTTTTGTGAACTTTTAGAGCAGACATTATTTCCTGAAACAGGAACAACATTGTATCACTGTCTGTCTGTCTTCCCGTTCATCATCGATTTGCTCGAGCGGGCCCCAGTAACATCTCCATATGTCCTGTCTCATGCTAGTAGAGCCCAAGGCATCTGCTTGCTCCAGAGCCTCAATCCATTCCGAATGAGGTCTATAATTGTTACTGGTATTTGGCATATATATCAAATACAACACGGGTAGCTTGTCAGGCTCTGCCGTGCAGGTAGCATATTCTTGTAGCCATCTCTAAGTCCAGCATTTATTGATGAACCGCGGGGCCAAGCGGCCGTGCGAGCCAGGTGCTGATAGGCTGGTCTGCAGGGTGGAGGTCTGACGAGAGAGAAGTCCGGATGTGGAAAATGGAGGCCCTCATGGAGTGGGGGGTCGTCTGGCTTGTTGCGAGGCTCTGCTGGGGTGGTGGGCCAGGGCTAGAACCCACCATCCGTCCCGGCACTCGTGAGCGGCTGGTCACGGGAGAGCCAGTATCGGCTCTGCCCTATGTATAGAATATCAGCACTTGATATTTCTAAGCCAACTATTATTTGACCCACAGGGCCAGTTTTCCTACTAGTATAAGGAAGATATAAGGAAGTAGAGCCATTTCCTCATCTTTCCTCTCTCTACCTCCATCTCTATATCCTTAGCAAGATCACAATTCTTTGAACTAGAGAGATAGTTTAGAGGGTGTAAGGTGAACACCGTTCACCTAGATTTGATCTCTGGCCCTACAAATGTCCCCCAACCCTCACTTAGAGTAATTGCTTGGAGTTAGGGCTTACACTTAAACTAAGCTCTGAACACTGCCAGGTGTGGGCCAATGACAGCAATAACCACAGCATCATAAAGTCTTCCTAGGGCTGGAGCAATAGCACAGCGGGTAGAGCATTTGCCTTGCATGCAGCCGACCAGGGTTCAAGTCCCCAGCATCCCAGATGGTCACCTGAGCACTGCTGGATGTAAATCCTGAATGTAGAGCCAGGAGTAACCCCTGAGCATGGCTGGGTGTGACCCAAAAAGAAAAAAGGAAAAGAAAGTCTTAAACATTTATTGCAATAAAGAAATAGCTAGATAGAGAAATGCCTCATAATTTAGACAGAGTTTAGACAAATTATCTTTTAGTTTCTTTGTTTGTTTGTTTGTTTTTGTATTGCTTTGCTTTTTGGCCACACTTGACTGTTCTCAGGGATCACTCCTGGCAAGGTCCAGGGGACCATATATTGTGCTAGGAATCAAACACAGATCATGAATGTGCAAGGCAAGCACTATACAGTATTTTTTTTTTCTAGCCAGAAACAAGTTTTCTTAAAGTTAGGAATAACCATGCCCTCTTCACTCCTCTGATACTGTAACAGTCTCAGGTACAACTTTCTGTTGGCTTAAAGATGGTAGATTTCTAGGGGACTTTTGTCTTTGTAGGAGAGAACACACACTCATTGGTGCTCAGAGCTTACTCCAGGCTCTGTGCTTATGGATCACCCCTGGTAGTGATTGGGAAACCATAAACATGTGGCAAGGATCAAACACCGGTTGGCAGCATCCAAGTTAAGTGACTTGTGCATTGTGCTATCTTTCTGTCTGTACATTCCTTGCTCCCACCCACCCACCACCACCACCTTTTTTTTTTTCCTTTTTTTTTCTGGAAAAGGAAACAGTAGGCCAAATAAGTTTGTGAACCTCTAGACTAGATTCTGAATTCCAGTAGCTCAAGTCAAAGAGAGAGGAAATTTTGTTCGCACTGTAAACGCTATTTACTTTCAATAATCCTGGTTTTGCATTTAGACCTTTAGATATTTAAAGCAATGCAATATATAGCTGAAGACAGTATTGTGATCACAGTACAAAGCAAGAAAATTGTTACTGGAATGTCTTCTGCTAAATAAATTTACATCAGCAGAGGAGCCACCCGGGAACCAGTATGCAGAGCTGCGCAAGCGGCTGGGGAGACTGGAGCCCGGCTCGCGCCGAGCCCAGCTGACGATGGGATCCCGAGGAGGGCAGATGGGTTTTGGGTGTTGGCCCATCGCCTCTGGGGGGTCCCGGAAGCAGCCGGATGAAACTCGCCCATCACACTAGCCACCATCTTCGCTGTCCGACGCTGAGAAACTGACCCACGACCAGATCAACAGAGCAAGACCAGTTCGAGCCCAGGTAGGCGGCTCCCAGAAGCGGGAATCACTGGGAATTCGCCAGATGGAGTCAGGGTTAAGCCACTCCCCCTCCATTTTGTCGAGTCTGGTGGACCCGCCCAGGAGCCGCCCGGGAACCAGTATGCAGAGCTGCGCAAGCGGCTGGGGAGACTGGAGCCCGGCTCGCGCCGAGCCCAGCTGACGATGGGATCCCGAGGAGGGCAGATGGGTTTTGGGTGTTGGCCCATCACCTCTGGGGGTCCCGGAAGCAGCCGGATGAAACTCGCCCATCACACTAGCCACCATCTTCGCTGTCCGACGCTGAGAAACTGACTCACCGACCAGATCAACAGAGCAAGACCAGTTCGAAGCCCAGATCGCGCAGCCGCAAGCGGCCGCGGTCCACTAAAAATAGTGAAACAGTAATGTCTTTTAATGCACTGTATTCCACGAAGAGCAGGAAAGTTTATCGGGAAGGAGATATAAAGACGAAAGAAATGACATACAGAATCTGCCAGGTAGTTGAGGTGCGGGAGGGGGAGGGAGGTGGGGACATTGGTGATGGTAGATGGGTTTGGGTGGAGGGATGGGTGTTGGAACACTGTAGATCCAAAACTCTACATGAGCATCTTTCAATTGTATGTCTAAAATTGTGTAATAATATTTGGGGGGGAAAATAATAAAATTAAATAAAAAAATAATAAATTTACATCAGCAATTAACAATAGAGTGGATGCCTTTAAAAAGATTATAAGTAGAGTTAGATATAATAATCCTATACTAATAGGTTAAAAAAGGTTTTCCCGTCTTCCTATTCTGAAAGAATATCCACTGAAAAGTTTAGATATCATGGCCTGATTAGTGAAGATAACGGAGATTTTATCCTTTTCTAGAAAAGAATCTAAGGATAGGCCAAACTTAATAATGTTCTGAAGTTAACTATGTGATCTGGTAAATGGAAATAAACAGGAAAGTAAGGAGGAAAAGAGGTCAAACAAGGAAGTGTTTGATTTTAAACTATTTTAATTACTATTAATAATGGCACCATGGTTTACAAGAGACTACTGTCAATGCAATGGAGTCCAAGTTCATTGTGATCTCACCACCATCAAAGTGTCAAGAACCCTCAGCTTCCAACTTATTGTGCCTTTGTCCATCTTTCTCTACCCTTTCCCTTTACCCCCTCCCCATCTCCCCTGACTCCTGGTAATATATATCAGGATGCCCCAAATGGGATGTTCTAGGCTGAAGGATAAATGAAGTGGTAGATAAGATCCGAATGCAGAAATTGTCATCAGAATTTGGAGAGAAAACATTATGGATATAGGAAGCAATATAACAACTTGAAACACGAGCAAGAATATTCAAAAATTTAGAGTCTTATTGGACAATGGAAATGATATAGAAAAAATAATAGCTTTCTCAATATTCCAATATGATGTCATTATTTTCCTTTAATCATCGTTGACTGCCTCCATTATTCCCAAAATCGTAAGTATAATCTTTAAGACTCTATTCACTCTGACAGCTGACCTACTCCAGCCTGTAAATACAGTTTGTTCAGTTTCCTGGATGTTTGACTATAAATCAGAACCTTTGTTTTTATTTCAGGTCGTGGTTCTTGCTGGGCAGATTCCTGAAAGACACTTTTAGTCTCTGAGTCACAATGTCTTTATTCTTATTAGACAAACTGGGTGAGAGATTATCTCTAAATTCCTTTCCAGATCAAACAGTCTGAGTCTATGAATATTCAGTATAATGCTATTAGTATAATTCCAGGCTCAGGAAAAGAGAACCTAATTGACATTTATTAAGCGGCTACTGTAATGTTTTGTTTTGACCTAGGAAGGAAAAAAAATATGCTTCATTTCTAGAATTTTCCCCATTGCAGGTATTTTTAGGGAGAATGGGTAATCATTATACAAGGTAAAATTAGAAGACAAAAATGTTGTTTAAAATAGTGTTTGGCAAATGCATGGAAAGAGTACATGTAAAGAATTGTAAGGAAACCATTTCTATTATAATTGTCAACCTCCAAGTCATTATTCTTGACTTTAGTTTTGACAAACTGACCCGTTTTCTTTAAATATTTCTATAACCCTACTCGTTTATTCTTCCAGACATCTGAAGACCTAAACGTCTCAAATCATTATTGTAAACTTCTCATATTCCTTGGTGGTAATAATTCAACTAAGACGAGAAGATCCAAAGTATTTTCAATACTTGTCTTAATCTTGCTTCATTTTTTTCCTGTCCAGAAATCTCAGCCCCCTTCTTTGATAATGTAAGTTCTCAGGAAGATTTAGGTGATGTGGCTTATGAAAAAGAGGGGGTGACATCTGCGAAAGGAGCAGGAGCACTTTCTAAAGCATTTTCATTGCCACTCTAAGACCATAGAAGTTACAGAAAACTAAGAAAAAAAATTCATGAGTCTGGGAGAATTCGGTGAGAGCCCAACTGAAAAGGAGAACAGATCCTCCTTCGAAGTCAGATAAAGAATGAGTGATATAAAACTACTCCTACTCAAATGGGAAATGGAATCTGTAATTCAACTGGAAAAAGAAACCAAAAGATGCAGAAACATAGAAGTGTGACACAAAAGATAGAGAACTAGAGAGTAGCAACAAAGATATTAACCATTTATTTTTCTTTTTTTCTGCTTTTTTTTTTTTTTGCAGGAGCCCTCTCCCAAAGAACGCTCATGTGTACTGAGCTTCATTCCTTGTGATACTAAGCCAGCCAAGTCTTGTAATTTAATGTTTGAGCCCTGCTAGCAAGTGTTGCATGGACCCCGTGGTACTAGAATCCCTTAAGGCTATACCTAGATGTGCTCTGGTCCAGAGGTACTGGAGATTAAACCTGTTTCCATATGCATCTAAAGCATGCCTTCTGGTCCTATGAGATATATCTTCAGCCCCTCTATTTATTATTTAAAACAAATTAAAATGACAAGTTTATTTTTTCAGTATTCCTACACTCAGATTTTGGCATAGACTTGCCAACTCTGATACCAAAGAGAAATAAAAATATTGTGTACCATATAAATTAAGGATCCACCTGGAAAGAAAATCACTATAATTACTTCATTTCATACTTTTTGTGAAATAAATATTTTCTTTCAAAAATAATTATCAATAAAAATAAAGTATTACATTTAGACAGACCCAGTATTGAAATTATAAAAGATCCATTATATTACTCATTTTAAATTCAGTATTTACTGTGAATTTTGAAGAATTTAGTAAAAAGTGAAAGATTAACAACAATATGAAGGCCTTTTAGTGATCGATATAAACCTAAATCCTGTGTCGGGCAATGGAAATAATGAATTTTAGCATGCTTACAAGAGTCAAATAGATTATCCATGCTGTTATGAAATTTACTTGAGGACTGTTTTTTCCCAGTGGAAAAAATTATTCAATGCAACGATAAAATACCCACTAATACTATATATCTATCTAAAAAAATTATTCTAGATAGGTTCACAAGCTTTTAATTTTTTTCTTGATACTCACTGTAAGAAAGTATCTCCCCCTTTATATTTTCACCACAAAGGGTGCTTTGTGGTGACAACTTAATCAAAATAAAATCTTACTCAAAAGCACTTCTTCCCCCAGCATTCAAAATTTATCTCTACCTTAGGGCATAGAAAGTTGGGGGGTACTCATTCTTGAGGTATCTATTTCAGAACAGTTTAGGCTGTTCTTGGAGAAAAATGCTGGCCCCTTGCAGACCTACACTACCTACAGTGAATTTTCTATTACCTGAGCAAGGATACCAGTGAAACTCCCAAATCTTCTAAGCTTTATCTAATTTACTACTCGAACATTTGGTAAGAAATATGTACCCTTGATTTAATCAATAGCTCTGAAGATGGGCACTTGAGACCCTTATGAGCAAATTTAGTTTTAATTTGACTGTGATAAACGATTTGCCAAAAGCTCTGCGGAGATGCTGATTTTTGAGAGGAAAACAATATTTATAAAGCGGGTTTGGAGGGTGACAACAGAGTAAAGCGTTTGAGAAATCTCTTTGAGTGCCTTGCTAATTCTTCTGGCTGCTAAAATGAAGATTCTCAGGGTGACTGTGTGTGTCTTGCAACCTTACCCTTTTGTATTTTCCAAGCTCATATTGAGTGGATTCACATATAACTCCTCAAGTTTAGAATTACCCCTGTAGAACTGTTACAGATGGGATATCTCATCAATACCATGGTGGGAGTTATCTGAGGTCCAAAATCTTGAAATCTTTGTTGTTACCATTATTTGTTTGAAATTTTAAAAGTCTGACCATTAAATAAAGATGAGGAATTGCAGCCCGTAAAGACAAGCCAAAGTTCAAATAGCATCTTCCAGATTTATCTTTTTTTCTTTTCTCTGTCTTTTGCCTACATTTGACCTATTAGGTTATATACTACACTTAGAGGGGCAGGAAATGTTAAGAGGTCATTGGTTCTAAGAAATGATAACTTCCATTCTCTGAAAGTTCTCTAGATGCTGTTACTGACTAAGGTGAAGCATTTGAAAGTAATATGCCTGGACTATATTATTTTATTTTCTGGAAAATGGCCTCACTGAATTATGATTTAATTTTTGGTCCTCAGCTTTTTACAAAAGGTCATTGTTGAAGAATTGTTACTCGTCCATTTGAAGAGCTATTCTGTACCTTTGGAAAAAGCTAGCAAAAAGAGTTAGGATATCTTGTAAGCCAAAGTCTCTTATATGAACATTCATAGGGTACATTTTTTTTTAGCAGAGGCACAGAAATGTCTCTCATGTTAAGTTTCTGTTTTTGGTCGAACACATTTAAAACTAGAGCAATCCAAAGTGTTTTCTTTCTTTATTTGACTATTCTAATATGTAATATCAATTTTATCTCTTTATTGTTATAACTACATAACAGTCACAAAAGAAAAATATTTTGAACTTAGGATAAAATATCAACTTGCATTTCCATAACAATAGTTTTATTTTTATATCTGGGTGCTGAATCTGAAATCATCATGTTCACTCTTCACATTGGCAACAAGAAAACTTAAAGTCAATTTTATGTCTCATCTCTTCTACGTAAGGCTTAACTAACTACCTTAATTAGACAGCTCTACTAGCTTCATCTTATTGCCCCACTTCTTGGCCTTGGCCATATTTCCCTCTCTAGGTTTATTATTTTTTTTGTAAAAAATAATAATATAAAAAAAATGAAGGACAACCATGCGAGCAAGCAGGTTTCCGGAAAGGATTCAGCACAATCGACCATATCCACACAGTAACCAAGCTCATTGAGGTTTGTAGGGAGTACAAGATGCCACTCTGTCTCACGTTCATTGATTTACAGAAAGCCTTTGATTCTGTGGAGACTGAAGCAGTCATCGAAGCCCTAGTCAAACAGGGGTGTTCAAACCCAATACATCAAGATCCTTCGTGAGCTGTATTACGGATTCACCACCAGGATCTCACCATTCTACAAAGAAGTGATCATTGATGTCAAAAGAGGGGTTCGACAGGGTGATACCATCTCACCAAAACTCTTCAGTGCCACCCTCGAGAACATCATGAGACAATTAGAATGGGAAGGAATGGGAGTGAAGATAGATGGTCGGCAACTACACCACCTCCACTTCGCTGATGACATCATTCTAATAACACCAAACATTAGCCAAGCGGCACAAATGCTGGCTGACTTTGACCGAGAATGTGGAAAGGTAGGTCTATAGCTGAATCTGAAGAAAACTATGTTCATGAGAAATGCACTAGTTCCAGAGGCCCCATTCTCTCTCAATGGAACAAACATCTCTGAATGCAGCAGTTATGTGTACCTAGATCGAGAAGTCAACATGATGAACAACCTAAAACCTGAGCTGCGCAGGAGGAAGAGAGCGGCATGGAATGCCTTCAAAGGCATCGAAAAAAATAGCTAAAAGGACAAAGAACCTCTGGCTCTGGGCACATCTCTTCGACTCCACCCGTTCTCCCTGCATTAACATATGCCTCAGAGACCTGGGCCCTACGAAAGCAGGATGAGAATGCTATTCGGGTCTCCCAGAGAGGCATCTAAAGAGCTATGCTTGGAATATCACGCCTCACTCCAAGTGAGAGAAGGAATCGGAGTTCTGACCTCCGTCGCTATTCCAGAATGAGGGACGCTGTCTCGTTTGCCAAGGCATCGAAAATCAGATGGGCTGGACATGTAATGCGATTTGGAGACAACCGCTGGACTAGAGCCATTACCGACTGGATCCCACGGGATGTCAAAAGATCACGTGGCCGCCCACCTACAAGATGGTCAGACTTCCTTGTTAAGACCCTGAAGGAACGGTTTGAGGCTCTTCATATTCCTGAATCAACCAGATGCCATTGGGCTACATTGGCACGTGATAGGGTCCAATGGAAATGTTACTGGCGCCTGCTCGAGCAAATCGATGAATAACGGGATTCAAGTGATTCAAGTGATTCAAGGTTTATTATAGACTATCTGACCACTTTGTAAATGTCTATGAATTCCTCATTTTAACTTTTATTACTTTGTATTGCTTAAAAGAAAAACACATGTTTAGATAAATAATTTTGAATGACTAACTCATGTCCTAAAATTTGTTCTAAAATTCACACTTTTAATTTTTCTATTTTAAACTTGCATGATTTCTTTCTGAAGCTTACTCTGGCATGTTTTTTTTTATCTTGGACCACATGGTTCTCTGCATGCAAAACCTGCACTCAGACCATGGGTCTGTGTCTCTGGCTCAAGTATAATAATTTCAAAAAATATTATGAGACAATACTAGCAAGAACAGTGGTATTATAAGTTATAATGGATGTAGACAGGAGTTTATTTCAGTGAAACTTAGAGAATGATTAAAAGCTTAGAGTTTAAGCTAGAGAGAAACTAAAAATGTGGAGGACATGTAAAGAATGACTCTTTTTTATTGATGAAATATCCCCTACTTCTCCGTGCCTTCTGATTCCACTTTTGTCCTAATTTTATCTTAGAAGTATAATTCCTTTGTTGAAATATTTATTCACAACCTACTTTGTCTTCTCTCTTTAATATCCTACTTATTACTAAAAATACTCCCCAAATATGAAAATAACCAAATCAAAATAGAGAAACATAGATAAACAATAAAACTCCATTGAAGTAACACTCCTAAATTTCAATTTCCCTTTGAAATATGTATCTTGGTATAACATTGACTATAAAAATCCAAGCTAAACTCATTTTACTGTTAAGAAATGGTTCTCATAATCACATGTGGGAAAGTGAATGTGAGCATAAAACTTGCAGCACCTGAATATAAAGAGGACATATTTTTAGCCTGAATCTGTGCAAATTAATAAAAATATTAATGGGAGCCCATGAAATGGTGTGGAGGAGGGATAGATACAGCTCTGAGGATTTGTGAGTGTAATCAATGAGGTGATTTGGTAGGGATAAATGTTGTGTAGAGTGTTTGTGTCGCCAATTTACATACTATTTCCAAAATACTGTAGTAGCTTTTTCTTCAGCACTTTGGGATGCTCTCATGTGTATCAGTGGTTCTTGAATGTGATAGAAGGTGGGGAGAAGCAATGATCTGTGCCCTGAAAGCTGAAAACATTGTCTGATAACATTCCATTTTGATTGTCACATCTTGGGGGGAGGAGTCGTACCATTCTCTCAGGGACAGAGACCAAGCTTTTTTTTCCTATAACACAAAAGAATGTATTTGTGTTGCAAAAAAAATGTAATTACACTCTTTGATTCTTTGGTTTATTTAAAATATTTTATTATACCCACCCCAGCAGAGCCTTGCAACAAGCCAGATGACCCCCCACTCCATGAGGGCCTCCATTTTCCACATCCGGACTTCTCTCTCATCAGAACTCCACCCAGCAGACCAGCCTATCAGCGCTGGGCTCACGTGCCGGCTTGCAGCCCCACAGTTCATCAATAAATGCTGGACTTAGAGATGACTACAAGAGTATGCTACGTGCGGCAGAGCCTGGCAAGCTACCCGTGTTGTATTTGATATGTCAAATACCAGTAACAATTATAGACCTCATTCCGAATGGATTGAGGCTCTTTATGTTCCTGGAGCAAGCAGATGCCCTTGGGCTCTACTAGCATGAGACAGTACATATGGAGATGTTACTGGGGCCCGCTCAAGCAAATTGATGATGAAGGGGAAGACAGTGATACAGTGATTTTATTATACCACCGTGAGATATACAATTACAAAGAAGTTCATAAGATGTTCATATTTGGGTTTCGATCATACAGTGTTCCAGCACCCATCCCCTCCACCTGTACCCATTTCCCACCACCAATGTCCCGATTCCCTCCCCCCTCCTAGCCTGCCTCCGCAGGTTCTTTATCTCTTTATCTCTTTCTTTCTTTCTTCCTTCCCTTACACATTGTGTATTACAATGTATACATTTAGAATTTGTCATGTGTATATTGCTGCCTATATTTAATGCTCAGATCTAGGTTGGTATTAGCATTTCTACAATTATTAGCACTTTTCCATTCTCTGTCTTACCTAACCTCTGACACGTTTGTAATATTTTCCACCTGATCCATGTTTTGCCTGACAGTGGATATTGGTATCATATTATAAACATATATATATATTTATGTCATGCAAATAAATGCAGTCATTCTATATCTGTCTTTTTTCCTTCTCGCTAATTTCACTTAACATGATCCTCTTCATGTCCATCCATTTATAGGCAAATTTCCTAACAGCTGCATAGTATTCCATTGTGTAGATGTGCCAAAGTTTCTTTATCCAGTCATCAGTTCTCAGGCACACTGGTTGTTTCCAGATTCTGGCTATTGTGAATAGTGCTGATATGAAAATAAAAGTACAGATGGTGTTTCCGCTGTGTGTTTTTGGCTTCCCAGGTTATATCCCCAGGAGTGGTATGGCTGGGTCAAATAGGCCATGGGACATACTATGATTCACAAGACAACCCCATGGCAAAGAAATGAATAAGCCCCCAAATGTCAATAGCCCTGAGGCTGAGAATTTCTGCTATGTTAGCCCTATGTTAACATCTGCTACTGTAACCTCTCAATGAGCATGATGTTGTATATCAAACCTGGTCACACCTGGCTTAAATATATGGTCTGCTCTCTCTTAGGGATCATATGGAATCCAGCAAAGAATATACAACAGGACACATTTAAAATCATAAATTATAAGCAAAGTTGGACTGTTTTTTAAAAAGTGCTATTAAAATATAAATAGGAGAGATCATTAAATCCTTATTTGGAAGAGTTCATGTGGAAGGAAAATCCTCAGGATTTTGAATCATATTTTGAAAGGTGGAAATATTTGGGCATATATAAGTGTACATATAATATAAACAGCGTTATTATAATTACATAAAATAATATCCTCTGGAAAATGTCAAATTCTGTTTATTTGCTTATATTACAATGAAAAATTATATAAGTAATTTTTACTTATATAATACGTATCTTTTCTATTGACGATTTTTGTATTGCATAGAGCTGTCCTATAGTATATTACCCTGCCTTAGAAGTCTCTACTATTGGGGCGGAGCGATAGCCCAGCTGGTAGGGCATTTGCCTTGCACACGGCGTTCGATCCCTGGCATCCAATCCCCGGCATCGGATCCCCGGAATCTGATCCTCGGCATCCCATATGGTCCCCGAGCACCGCCAGGAGTAATTCCTGAGTGAAGAGCCAGGAGAAACCCCTGAGCATTGCTGGGTGTGACCCAAAAAGCAAAAAAAAAAAAAAAAAAAAAAAAAAAAAAGGAAGTCTCTACTATTTAATGATTCAATGGATTTCTACTGATAATCTCGAACTACTTTTTTGAAGCATTTGAGCATTTGAAATCATCTGACCAAAATATTAATTTATAGTTCTTTGTTAAACAGATCAACCAAAAGAGTGCATCTCTTTTTATCAGCCAACCGCAGCCATTCCATTGAGATAACAAAGAGTACACCAAGGCAGCCTGGTTTTTTGCGCATTTCCTAAAACTTTCATCTTTAGAAGAATAGCAAGAGTGGAGTGTGATTTCTGTTTGAGAGAACTGAATAGCACATATGTTTACTCGGGATGGTATACGCGTTATAAAACCACAATCAAGAAGCTCTAAAATTCTCACTAGATTACAAATTACGCAGGTAGTTTAAAACTGTAAGTTCCAAAGGAGATAAGGTGCCAAGGACATTCACACTAAGAATCATCCAAGCGTGGTACACTACGCTTAAAAAGTATGAAAAAGTGAATTGTGAGAAAACCTTCCCTTTTTTTTTTGAGATCTTTTCATCATTCCATAATCTGCACTTTCTTCCCCAAAGCATGGGTTTGAAGGGCCTCAGAAAGTACTGGAAATAGAACCATCCTTCTTTCCACTGATGCTGAAATAGCTCAGGATGGCTATCCTCCTCCAAGCATGAAAATCGCATTTCTGGGCTTTATAAATACCAACAGACAACGTGGCTCTAACTCAAATATACATTTGTAAAAAGAAAAGGTTAAATGGTACACATTTAATAACGTCTTCGAAGATTGCATGTGTTCCTTGTTTTATGAAGCACGTTGTTCAATATCGCACAAGCTGCACTTTCATCCCAATAAAAATTGTTTTAAGTGGAAATGACATTAGAACTTTAAGTGAAAGCAGGTCTGGTTCCCCCGGCTGCCGCCGTCAGCTCTTTGCAACCTGCCGATACAGATCTGCATTCGAGTGCCGCAACTCGGGTCAGAACCAATGTTTGGTTTGCTACCTCAGAAAAGTAATAACTCTTACAACTGCCTGGCTAGATAAATATCTGATTAAAGCAAAGTCTAAATGAATATAAAGGTGGTTTGTCCACACAGAGAGGTAGCAGTGTTATTACTTCAGGCTGCTTGCAAGGCTTGGGGATGACTGGAAAAACGAGTGTTGCCCACTGCATATTCAGCGAGCTCGGGCAAACTGACTGAGTTTCAAACTGTCTAACTTTTCAGTTGTGTGTTTTTATATGTTAAATATGGTTCAGAAGATTAAAGTCTTCATTTTCGGCAAAGAAAGGAAATAATGTTTCCTGTCCCATTTGCCAAGCTAAGTGAGCAACTGTTCCTGCACAATTAGAATTGTTAATTGATTTGAAAACATGGGGCTTTGAAGGTGGAAAACTGCTGACATTATTTCAATGGGGAAATGCACTCCTGAGAGAGAGCACTGCAGTACAATTTCTCTCCTTGTTTTGTTGAATATACATCTATAAAAACACTGTGAATCATGCAGTAAAAACTGCTGTGCTGATATCATAAATCTCTGATAATAAAAATTTCATTGTTGAAACAATAAAATAGACTTTTATTATAACACAGAGTATCCACCTAAACATTGTCCTTTTAGCTTCTTCGAGTTAAATGTATGCACAGTTTTACAGTCTATAAACAGATCTGGAATAAAAGTTAATAAATGTCAAAATTTGCATTTCAAAAAATTCTTGCTGCATTTTAGGGAAGATCAATCTATGAACCTTTCAACATTATGTCAAATGAAATGCTAATTGTACCTTTAGGAATTTCAGAGACAGTGACAAGAAACTAAATGCTCTGTTCCTTTGCATCAGCAAGTCGAGGATAATTCGTATATCTACTCTTGTGAACTTCTAAGAAAAAAAAAGAAAGAAAACTAAGAAAAAAGGGTTTTCTATTCTTTAACTCAGGAGGGTAAACTCTTTCAGCCACCTTCCATCAATCTACCTTCAAATAAAGTGTGTTAACATGTTGACAGTGGACGGTGCTGCATTTATTCATTTTATAATAGGTTTGTCAAATGAGCTTCGGTTAAAGAGATTTAAGAGTAAGAAAAATTTTCAGCCAGAAATAACCGACTTATTCCATTCAAAGCGATGTAAGGTTTAAAGGTGTACTTCTTAAAAGCCTAATCTTTATTAAAACGCACAATTGTTGAAGGCTAAGTCACAAAAATAAATACCAGGAGCCCCAAAAAGTGCTTTTATTTTCCCTACCCTTAAGATAAAGCACTAATACATCCTTTCCCTATTCTGTAATAAATCTTAGCTCTGTATCTCTAAGAGATACAAATTATCCTCTATACTGTCTTACAAGTGTGAGTATAGATTGAACCAATGAGCAATGTTATCTAGAAAATAGCTCTTAGTGGAAGGTTTGTACCATTTTTTTGCACATTATCCAGTTTGTGGCACTGCCTTCATTTCTAAGTCAGCTGCTGAAATATTTGGTGTACCTACAGCACGGTGAAAAACGAAGGTCCATGCAATGGAAAAGCAGCTCATGTTGTTAACCTGCGGCATTTGGTCACCAATCACTAGTCTACAAGTAAAATAGGCATTTTCACCTTCTTCAAACACCCATTACAGATAGTGTAAAAGGCAAAAGATGGTTCCTTTCCACATTCCTGGATCTTATGTTGGCTATTGATATGCATTGGTAATCGGAAGCCAAACCACTTTAAGCATTTGAAAGACTTCATTTACTAAGTATATTACACAGGGCCAGTTTCAAGCTCTTATTAGACAGCTGATATATAATCCTGAGGCTCACAGGGAAGAAAAAACACCTATGTAATTCTCACACAGCAGTTACTTACTATGCTCTGTGTTGTAGAAAAGTCGAACGAATATATCAATGTTTATATTCATATTTATATAATATTTGCTCTCTCTCTATATTTTGCTCATATATAAATATTTTGCTTATATATATTTATATATATATATATATATATATAGCTCTACCAGATGGTATTTTTCACAAACATCGAGAAGTCTGAAAGAGTAGATCCTGTGCCTGAACTTTGTTTGAAGATTTATCGATATACTTGATTTGTACTCTTAGTAATTCTTAATGAAATTTGAAATTTTCTATTAGTCAAATATGTTTAAATATATATTCAAATTTAAATATATTTAAATATATGTAAAATAGCAGAGGCATTAATAAATATCGTAAAACAGAAACTTTGACTTGTCTCAGCAGTCTGTGATTTCTGTACGGAGAACAACTCTTTGTGATTACCCATTCTGAACATACTTTTGGGCACGTGACTTGCATGGGTATATGTAGAGTCTATTTAAGTCCTGAATATAAAAGAGTACACCTTTAGTAGTAATGAAACAATACAGAATGAGATAGCATGCATTTTTAACATGTACTATAGAAGTGGATCCTCACACATACATATTTTAAGCAGCTGGGCCAATTGCAAAAGCGCATCACAAAATCTTTAGAGGTTAGAAGGTTTCACAGAAATTTCCTTGGTTCTCTCTAATATGTACAACTCCCAAATAAATGCAAAACCCCCAGCTAGTCTGAGAACTCTTCAAGCAAATTTTTAGACAAGCTTTGTTATTAATCATCCTAGTTTTGTTCATGCTGTGCTACATTGGGGGAAAAATAATTGTGGAACGGACAAGTATACTACTAAACAAAATGCTCATCTTTTTCTTTAGAGTCAAAACGGAAGGCTAATAAAGAGCATTTAAAATAAAAGGGCCCATTACTCCTCAGCTTTATATGAGCTTACATGCTTTCATTGTGCAGAGTGTGTTATTAATTTCACATGCCAGATTCATAGGTTTCTGCAATATCAGGTTTGATGTATTCATTATCGGCACTCAGTACATTAATTCACGCTGAAGTCCGTAAATCAAAATTATACCATCTGGCTTCCTGTTCTTAATGATGAATTTGATGTAGGGTGATTAAGATTGTTAGGCTTTTGAATTTTAATGTAAAAATTAGGGGGATTAAAAAGGCATTTAGAAATGACCAATAGTTAGAATAAACTTACTGACAGGATCTAATTTGTGTACTTGCTAGTAAAGCTCCATTTTAATTAGCAGCCACACTCTTTCAGCCCAAGCTCAAAGAGACAGAAGTTTAGTGATTAAGAAGATGAAGCTGTTAAATTGATAAATTGACCTTGAAATACTTGTAACTGTGGGGGATGGCCCAGTAACTCAAATTGTTAGTGTGTTGCATTGCCACATGGAGAACTGAGTCGGGAGTGACCTCAGACAGAAAATTTTGCTTTGACTTTCTTTTTCTTTTTCTTCTGTGTGTTTTCAGAACTTGTCTCACTATTCTCATTTTGGAACAAGAGAACAGGAAATATAGAGATATTGAAACTACGTCTTACTCACCTACAGGTTGGCATGATAATAGCAGCAAGGTAAAGAGTCCTTCACTGTTGCAACACTTGGCAGATAACACTGGAACACTAGCTTTTAGAAATTGGAAGCCCTATCTTGGCCTTTGGGTTTCTTTACAGTGATGCCGCTCACATACACTAAAATTGAAAGGAAGATGCTGAACCAGGGGATTATCCCAGGAAATCTGGGCGTAACCAACACTCTCCCATTTCCACCATATTTCTGAAGAGACATGGAAATGGAAAAATTCTAAATATCTGCAACACAGAGCATGTATATAACAGAGAGCCATTGCACTCAAACTTGACATGAGCCTCCTTTTAATTGAAAGACCAATCTGACGTGGATGTTCCTTTGACAGTTAAAATTACCTTTGATTTTAACAAAAGCATTTGAAATGTTACGCTGAACTCATTACACTTTTTCTGCATAAAGAAGTTTAATAGATAAAACAAGTTAAGAAGGAATAGATTCTTAGTGTAACATATTAGAATAGCATAAAGAAACATCTTCATTTTCCCCCCAAAGACATAAAGCTAACTGTGCAAAAGCCTCTCAATAGAAAACTAAGGTTTAAGTAAATTTATTTCCAGCGAGGAAGGGAAAAATGCACTTCCTTGTGCAGACTCATAAAATATGATGCTTTAGTTCCTGTGAAATTAATAAATGTAGTCACTAATGCACTAAAATAAAATACAGGCAGAATGACTTACTTCAGAAAACAAGTCCTTCTGTATATATCAACAATTTGAAGGATTCTGATTCCTGGCAAGTCAAGGAATATTTTAAATCTTATATTTTAGAGGAAATCGAATCTTGACTAACCACTGCAATTTATGTCATTTTAAATAAGATATATTTGAATAAGTATATTTTTCATGCCCTAAAAAGACTGATGTCTTCTTTTATAAGCTCATCCTGTGACACACTTGAGTAGGTAGGTATATTGATTTTTTTTTCTTTTCTGATGGCAATGAAGTGTAAATGGAAAATATCAGACTTGGCAATCACTTAAACCATGTGAAAATTTCAGAGTGAAGGCTATTAGAGTCACTTTGTGATCTCCCCAGATGACCAGGGGAGGGGGAGAGGGAAAAACATTTCTACATTTCTTCAGATCCTTTGTGTGACAGCTAAGGAGAATAACATTCTTTCTAATACGCCAGTTTGCGTCTCTAGTTGAGAATAACCTCCGTGCTTTCTTATGTCACCGGCTGAGAGAAGATGAAAGACCTAGGCTTGTGTAAATGGCTTTGTCTAACCATCAGTCTTTAGCTCTGCATGGCAGCTGTACTATTGACATTAGCTTGTGCACTGGGTGAAATTGAAGTGAGTTAAATGTGACCTTGGCTTAGTTGTTGAAGTAGAAATGAACTCTACTGGGAGAGAAAAAAAAATAAGACCAGTTTCTCTAACTTCATTTTTTCTTTAATGAGTTTAACAGCACTCTTAGGATTTGATACATTTTATAAAACACTTTTATTTCCCTTTCTATTAAACACTAAGTAATCAGCATTTGCTAAGGTTAGCTTGTCCTTTTGTTATGAAATCCTGATTTCAGGTATTCGAATATCATGTACTTGAAAAAGGGACACATTTATCTTCTCTTTCTCCCCTCCTTTTTTGTTATATTGCTTAAATCTGGAATGATGTTTTTCATGCATACATGTTCACTGACGTGAATAAAAAATACTGGCTCACTAAAATAGCTTTAAAATGCCCTATGATCCTGATGAGATTGCACTATCTTCTGGGTTACGTGTGCACCCACTGAACAACTTGCTGGGAAATCATGTGCAATGAAAAGGAACTTGCAAGTGTATAGAAAGTTCTGGAACACTCTTAAGATTGCTACTCCTTTGCTTTTCAGATGTTTTATAGAACAGTGTTTGCATAAAAATAAGATTTATTATATTTTAGGTTATATTTTCAGGTTACATTTTTAGGTAAGGGCCCAAAACGTATAACTTTTTTTAATATTCCTAACTCACATATGCACATACATTAATTGAGCGTATATTTATGTATATGTGTATTCAAGTATGTCAGTAAGTTTGATATATGCTTTTATATTTTTAACTAAGGACAATGATGCCATACTATATGGTAGCAATATATAGACTTTAAAGTTTAGTGCCTGCCATCAAATATATTTAAAAAAAACCTACATGGAATATTTCTTAATAAGTCTATCTAATACAATTTGAATAAATGCAAGTTATGTTTTGTGATTCAGATTTCACAAATAATGCATTTCTACTACTGCCTTATAGGGATATTATTGCTGGATATTAGTAGTATTAGCAGGTGTTCTTTTTTACTTATTTCATTGTCATCTTTACATTAGTTTAATTCTCCCAATTTGTTTAATCTCTTGGATCATTTTGGATGAAATGAGGTCTCCTAAAAGACATCCACAGTTTAATCTCCAGAATATGTTCTGACAAAAAGGATTTGGAAAATGTAATCAAGATAAAAATGTTGAGAAAATTATTTTGGATTATTTCAGCAACTCCACTGTAATTACAAAGGTTCTTGTCAGAGAGAAGCAGCAAAGTCTGAGACATGGAAGGGATATTACAACAAAATCAGAGCTCACACTTAGGACACACAGTAAGACAAGGTACTCATACAGCCTCTACATGCTGGAAGGTATCAGGAGAAAACAGATGCTTACTCCAGATTTCCAGAAGCAATACTGTTCTACCAACCTAGTTTTTAGAATGGTGATCTCCATAAATGAAAAAGAATAAATTTCTGTTGTTTCATACCTAATTTGTTGCAGCACCACTAGAAAGCTAATACATGAGAGCATGCATATTTAAGTTCTCTGCACACAATACTCCAACAGAATTAACAATCATTGAGTAATCACTTTTTTTTCACTTTTCTTTCTTTTTACATGTTTGGCTCAACTAATAGTATAGAATTTGTTGCTAAACTTAGGGAGGATTTAGCTATATTCTGGGTTTTCTGTAAAGGAATCATCACAGTCTTTAGAAATCGATGGCATATTGAAAACCAGTAGGCAACTCAACTCGTCCTTAAGTATGAAAAGATAATGTTGTGACCACTTGCAGAAAGCCTTCATAGAGCTTAGGAGCTCTTACTTGAATAAAATGGTATATGAAGATGCTCAGACATGGGGCAGAGCTGCTACTTGCTCTCCCTGTGGGGCAGAGCTGCTACTTGTTCTCCCTGGGGCAGAGCTGCTATTTGCTCTCCCTGTGCCCAGCCGCTCATGAGGTGCCTGGAAGGCATGGCGGGTTCTAGCCCTGGCCTGCCACCCCAGCAGAGTCTCACAACAAGCCAGACGACCCCCTCTACTCCATGGGGACACCATTTTCCACAACCGGACTTCCCTCTGTCACAACTCCACCCAGCAGACCAGACTATCACAGCCTGCTTGCACGGCTGCTAGCAGCCGCACAGTTCATCAATAAATGCTGTATTAGAGGTGACTACAAGAGTATGCCACCCGCACGGCAAACCTGGCAAGCTGCTTGTGTCGTATTTGATATGCCAAATACCAGTAACATTTATATTAGGTCATTCCCATGACCTAACATAATGGTTTGAGGCTCTTTTTGTTCCTGGAGCAAGCAGATGCCTTTGGGTTCTACTAGCATGAAACAGAACATATGGAGATATTACTGGTGCCCACTCTAGCAAATAGATGATGAACGGGAAGATCGTGATCTTGATGAAGATGCTATTGTAGACAGATACCAGGATTTCCTGAATAGAGAAACAGAACTGTCTGTGGTAAGGCCTTTTAGCCTAATCAAAAGGGTAATGGGGCTAGAGACTTTGTGAGTAACCCCAATCTTATGGTAGTTTGTCCAAAAGGAAGATCAGTCAGGACACTAGACAAATTGAGTACAACTTTAAAGCTAGAACTAAAGACAGTTACTGAATTCATGCAGGTGTTTTCTTTCAGGATGCCATACCGAGGTAAGCTCTAGTTACCAGAAATTAAATTATCTGGGGATAGCAAGGGTATTATAATTCAGCAATACATACTATAGCAAATAAGAGGGGCTTTGAATGTTTGATGTGTGCTGTTTATGGGGGAAAGAAGCAGAGATTTTGTAATTGTATATCTCAAGGTGGTATAATAAAATAAGTTTATTTTTTAAAAAAAGAAGCAGATATCCAGAACACAAAAATAACTTCAGTGACTTGAGGATCAGAGAGAGTTTGGTTGTTCATTGGTCAAAGGTTAAGTTTCCATTTTCTCTAAATCAAGCATGCTCCATATAAATTCCTCTGTTTTTCACTTTCGTTATGCTGAACACACAAGTGTGCAACTCTCCATTTTCTAAGTTCCCGTTATACTTCCAGTGGAATTTCTCTCACAGGGGTGTAACCCAACCTGCAGAATAAAAGAGGCTAGGTTTGCAGTGACTTTACCGTGATGTGTGTCTTTCCCATAGAATGCCAATAAAGGAAGAACTTCCTCACTGAATCAGCTGTGTGCTCCCTCTCCATCTCTACTGACAACGAAGGCAGTGCAGGGGGTAAGGCACTTGTATCGCATATGATAGAGCCAATGCTGGTTCAGTTCCTGACACCATAAACCAACAACAATAATAACCACTCCTCAATTACTAATCCTATAAAATTAGTATTTAACTTTGTCTGGAAAGTAATAGGTTTTCTCTAACATGGGCTTACTTCCTTATCCTGGGTTTCAAGGAGAATTATGAATATTTTTTGTTATCAAAATGGTTAAGATTTGGTTTTTATTTCATATACACCTTGTATATAAATAATAAAATCTCGAGTTTCTCTTAAAATTTCCAAGACTTAATTCCATTTTCTTCCTTCATTCTCTTCTTCTTCAAGTATCTCATATTCTGAAAATGTGCTGAAGCTTATCTCCTTCATCAGTTCTTTTTTTGAATTATTAGAGTATAACTGAAATATTAATACTATCAATAACCCTTCTCTAAAGAGAGAGAAGAGACAAAGTGCCTGAGTGCCTTCCATAAAGGGAATCAGGGGACACGTTGGAACAGGAGGGAAATGGACACTGCTCGAGGGATGGGTGCTGGAACACTGTATGACTGAAACTCAAACATGAACATCTTTGTAATCGTATATCTCATGGTGGTATAATAAAATTATTTTTAAAAATCCTTCTCTATTTCTATTCATAAAGGAGAGAAAAGAGATTATAGTTATTTGATATTTGCCTCATTCCAGGCAATGTTAAGTATTCTCACAGACAGTAAAATATCCTAAACGTATACGTTTAAGCACTTTAAGTTGAAAAGATATATTACATTAACATAATTTGCAAAGTTATACAGTACTAAAATGGCTTGTAACATAAGTTAATTTTTTGGCTGGGAGCTACATGGGGCAGTTCTCAGAGTCTGCCCCTGGCTCTGGCCTTAGCTGTCACACTTGGTGGTGGCTAAGGGGACCTTGGGTGGTGCCAGTGATGAAATTAAGTTAGTCATGTGCAAAACAAGAGCTGCGAGAAGTACACTATCTCTACAACCAAATAGCTTAAACAGTTTTAGTATCATTTATTTTTTCCTTATATTTTTTAATTTTTATTATACCATGTGAGATATACAATTATAAGGATGTTCATATTGGGTCTCTGCCATACAGTGTTCCAGCACCCATCCCTCCATCAGTGCCAAATTCCCACAACCCATATCCCAAACATGCCCCCCAACTCAAACCCTGCCTGTCCTATGGCAGGCACATTTTTTTAAATTTTTAAAAAAAAATTTTATTAATATTATTTTTTTAATTTTTATTATACCACCGTGAGACATGCAATTACAAAGGTGTTCATAATTGTTTCTTGGTAATACAGTATTCCAGCACCCATCCCTCCACCAGTGCCCCAGTTCCACCACCAATGTACCCCCCACCCCCTCCCACCCACCCCCAGGTTGCCTCAATAGCAGGTACCCCCGCTTCCTCTCTTTCTCTCTCTCTGTCTCTCTCTCTCTCTGCATCTCTCTCCCTCTTCTTTTACACATTGTGGCTAGCCCTGCAGATATTTAGAGTTTATCACTTAAGTCTCTTTGTGTATATTCAATGGTGAGTTTTAATCTGCCATTACCATTTCCCACATTTAGTAAAACACTGGTATCTATTTATATCCTATTAATGAATGCAGTCATTGTATATCTGTCCTTTTCCTTCTGACTAATTTCACTCAGCATGATAGTCTCCATGTCCATCCATTTGCAGGTAAATTTCATAATTTCATCTTTTCTTACAGCTGCATAGTATTCCATAGTGTAGATGAACCACAGTTTCTTTAGCCAGTCCTCTGTTCTCAGGCATTTAGGTTTTTCCAGATTCTAGCTATAGTGAATAGCCAGAGATGAATAAAGAAGTACAGATAGTGTTTCTGCTATGTGTTTTTCGGTCTCTTGGGTATATTCCCAGGAGTGCTATTGCTGGATCAAATAGACTGGCACACATCCAAAACAGCAAGAACAACCGGTGCTGGCGTGGATGTGGGGAGAAAGGGACTCTCATCCACCGTTGGTGGGAGTGCCGACTGGTCCAGCCCTTTTGGAAAACAATATGGGCATTCCTCTGGCAGGCACATTTTATTTCTCTTTCTATCACTTTGTCTCTGTCCATGTATTTCTCTCTCTCTTCTCTTACACTTTGTGGCTTGCCCTACAGATATTAACGACGTATGATGTCTCTATGTGCATATTCAATAGTGAGTTCTAGTGTGCCATCACAATTCCTCATTCCCCATAACCTCTCCAGTTTGTTGCAACTAGAATGATCATTACAGTGTATAAATGCAAAAGATCCTGGAAAGGACCTGATGCTAAAATCTGTTAAAATCTAAGATTGTTGCATGCTGTGAAGCTGCCACGCACCAGCGCAGCTTTAGGTCTGGAGAGTCTGTCTTCCATCAGTTGACTGTGGTGGCTGGGAGCTCAGGGCCACACCTGTATCACTGTATCACTGTCTTCCCATTCATCATCGATTTGCTCGAGCGGGCACCAGTAACATCTCCATATGACCTGTCTCATGCAAGTAGAGCCCAAGGGCACCTGCTTGCTCCAGGAACATAAAGAGCCTCAAATCATTCCATCAGGTCATGGGAATGAGGTCTATAACTGTTACTGGTATCTGGCATATCAAATACGACACGGGTAGCTTGCCAGGCTCTGCCGTAAGGGTAGCATACTCTTGTAGTCATCTCTAAATCCAGCATTTATTGATGAACTGCAAGTGGCCACGCAAGCGGGGCTGTGATAGGCTGGTCTGCTGGGTGGAGTTCTGAGGAGGGGGAAGTCCGGGTGTGGAAAATGGAGGCCCTCATGGAGTGGGGGGGTCGTCTGACTTGTTGTGAGGCTCTGCTGGGGTGGCGGGCCAGGGCTAGAACCTGTCATCCCTCCCGGACACCTCATGAGTGGCACAGGGAGAGCCAGTAGCAGCTCTGCCCCATGTCTGTCTCTCTTGTTGTCACCAGCATTAGGGCCACACTTACAGGCATGGAATCTGGAGGAATGTGTGTAGAGAATCAAATCCCCACTCCAAGTCCAGCCAGCGTGGCCGCCTGCATGCTGAGCCAGCCCTAGGAGCTATGTAGGATACGGCCAGGGGGCTGGCTAAGTCTTTTACCCTCCCCTGGAACTCTATGGGCCGCTCCACATGAGGCCGAGCTGTGCAGCTGTGGGTCTGCAGTGTCTGTCTTCTGGCAGTAACTTAATTTTTTAAAAACAATTTAGGTTCAGAATTATAGTTCAGTGGGTGGGGCCTTATTTGCCTTGCATGCATCAACCCTGGTTTAATCCCTTGTATTCGATGTGATCTCCCAAGTCTGTCAGGAGTGATCCCTGAGTGCTACCTGTATGCCTGTTTCTCGTTTTTATTTAATATTTTATTGTAGTACTAAAGTGTACAATATTGTTAATGGTTGGGTTTCATTCATAAAATATTCCAGCACCATGTTCTCCAGCAGCAGCTACTTCTTTCCACAGGTGCTAATGCCCCCCCCACTCCCCATATTCTATTCCTTGTTCCACCCCACTTCACCCCCATGGTTAGGTTCCCTCTGAAGATCAGTTCTCAGTTTCTATTGCAGCTGGGCACTTTTATCCCCATACTATGTTTCTTTATGCACTAGTTATGAGAGAGGCCGCACTATGCCGGTTCCTCTCCTCTTGACTAATTTCCCTTAGCATGATGCTCTCTCGAACCAGCTACACAAAAGCAAATTGCAAGATTTCGACATTTATATCTGAGGATTAATCTATTGTGTTTATGTACCATAATGTATATACCTAGTTATCTGTTCTCGAACACTTGTACTATTTCCAGATTTTCACTGTTGTGCATAGTCCTGCAACGAACATAAGAGTGCAAATGTCTTTTCTGAGTAGAGTTTAGGCTTGTGGATGCCAAGAAGAAGGAATTGCTGTGCAATGGGGAAGCTCAATTTCTGGTTTTCTTAGATGTGTCCATATTGTTTTCCAAAATAGGTTGAATCAGTCAATATTCCACCAGCAGTGGATGAGGGCCCCTTTTCAAACCCCTTATCCATACTAACACAGTTGTTTTTCTTCTCTGTGATGTGTGCCAGTATCACTGATGTGAGATGATATCTTTTTGCTGCTTTGATGTGCATTTCCCTGATAATGTATGATGCAGAGCATTTTTATATACAATTCTGGCCATCTGTACCTCTTCTTTGAGTAAGTTTCTGTTTAAATGTTTCCCCCATTTTATGATTTTTTCTTGTAAAGTTCTACCAGTTCTTTATATATGTTAGATATCACTTAACCCTTTATCAGATATGTGGTGGGAAAATATTTTTCACAGTTTGTGGGGTGCCTTTTGTATTCTGAATAACTTACACTTTTAAATGAGAAGATCTCAAACTATTTTTGATATTTTCATGCCATTTTAGTAGGTACTCTACAGGTAAAACATTACATGCATTCACATATATACAAAATAGCAAAATCCTTATTCAAAATTAGTAAAATAATTTGAATGTAGCATGGCTTTAGGAATAGGGAGAAGTTACTAGAAAGGGAATCATCTTCTAGAGAGTCAGGTGAGTGAAGATACTGATGGAAAGTGAAATATTACACAATGCATGCTACCATTTTAATAATAGGCAGACAGAATTTTGATGCTGATTTATCATTAAGATGACAAGAATTAAAATTTTCAGTTGCTGTGCTATATACACACACTAACAATGCATAACATATGTGGAAGGCATTTACAAGAGGTCACTGAAGTGATGCTTGATATGTACAGAGTGAGCACCAATCCTATAAAGGGCAGGAGAGTATATAAAGATAATATTAGCATAATTAAGGGGCTTTTCAGACCTTGATAAAATTACTTTATCAAAAAAGAGAAAAAAATCTCTTCTGGATGAATGTAAATGTCCACTAGAATGATTAGTGGCTTGTTTTAAAATGCATGTCATGAAAGCAGGTTGTTCAACGCATTCTGGAGGAAAGTGCCTGGTCTTTTGGTTTTGATAATGACTTCCCTACTCCTAATGCAGTGTGCAAAGATGTTGCTGCTGTGGTAGTGGGAATTGTATGAGAGCTATCCAGTCTTAAATTCTTAAGTTTGACAGGGAAACCAAGATGAGTAGGAAAATATACATAATAGAGGCATGTAACCACAATTTCCAAAACTAACACATCTATTACAAATACAAACTTTAAAGCCTCAAGTAGACCTTAACAAACACACACACACACTTGTATATAAATAGAGATTATGAATTAATGGAATCAGAACCACATTTCATAAGAACCACAGGGAGTTTTCATAGTCACTAGTTTTATTTTAGTTTAACTCCACCTTACTTTATTATGGCCGCCCCCACTTTTAAAATGACTGTTTAATTCATTCTACTGTAAAATAGCAAAAAGAAAAATACCTATTCTAGGATTTGGGTACTTTATCCTGTTTTGTGACTATACAATGAAAGATCTCAAAGAGAATTAGGAGATGGATAAAATGCTATGGAACAGAGTCAGGTTGTAAACCTAGTCATCAAACAAAGCAGATTTTCCCAGGAGAATGAAGAACCACTATCTGTGTTACTCTAGCAAAACTTGAGTGAAGCCAGATACGGGCAGAATGGAGAAAACAAATATATATATATATATATGTTTATATATATAAACATATATAATACTCATATATATAGGAGTATATATTTATATATGTATATATTTATATACAAATATGAAAAAATAGAATATTAAGACATGCTGAAGTTAGAATTAAGTATTATTCTTATTCATTATAGCATATATTATTCTCCATATAGAGTGGACTGTTGGACTTAACTCCATGGTAATCTTTATCAGCTCAAACATCTAGGACTACTTCCTGTCTATAAACTAAGGATAATAAGACACTGACATCAGGGAACTTTTTCTGACACATAGTAAACAATAAATAGCATTCTTGATACTTTTAAGTCAGCAGACAGCAGGCATATCCAGACCTGTGTAAAAACTGAATAGGAGGATTTTTTAAATATATTTTATTATACCACCATGAGATAAACAATTACAAAAATGTTCATGTTTGGGTTTTGGCCATACAGTGTTCCAGCACCCATCCCTCCACCAGTGCCCATTTCCCACCACAATGTAACAGGAGGATTTTTACTATGAGTATAAGGCAGAGACTTTTTTCCTAAAGGCAGAGTGCTCTGAGTTCAACTGAGTGACCTGAACAAAGAAACTGGAGCTTCCTTCCTATGAAGCTGGGTGATCTCAGAGACTTGAATAAGCTGTCACTGTTTAGAGAGTCAGGAGAGTCCAGAAGAATCCAGAGGTTGCTGAGAGTCAGAGTAGAGAAAGGGGCAGTGAGAGCATCAAAAGCAAAATGCCAGAACACTGCGCTCAAAGATTTGGAAGGATTACCTTAACTAAAAAGTTTACTGACCTTGGGCTGGAGCAATAGTCCAGCGGGTAGGGCATTTGCCTTGCATGCAACTGGCCGCGCCGCCCGGGTTAGATCCCCAGCATCCCATATGGTCCCCCATATGTTCCTCCAAGCACCGCCAGGAGTAATTCCTGAGTGCAGAGCCAGGAGCAACCCCTGAGCATCGCCGAGTGTGACCCCCAAAAAAAAAAACATTAAATAAATAAATAAATAAATTCGTAAAAAATAAATAAAAAGTTTACTAACCTCTCTTAACTTTAACCCAATCTTAGTACTTATTTGCATCAAAGAAATAATAGTATGTTTTCTATTTTAGGCTTCTAATTTCAAGCAAATAAAAATTGGTACATATGTCTGGCTGAAGAAATAGTATAGCAAGTAAGGCACTTGCCTTGCACACGGCCCATTAAAGTTCTATCTCTGGCACCCCATAGGGTCACTGAGCACCTCCAGGAGTAAATCCCAGGTAAACCACTGAGCACTGCAAAGTGCAGCCCCAAAACAGACCAAAGTGGTGCCGTGTGTGTCCCTGAAGAGATGTCTTCCGTTGTGTCAACTTACATGAGTCACCAGTGGTTTGGGCGGCCATGGTTAGAGTGCAGCCAAGGTCCCCACAGACTGTGGGTCTGATCTGAACAGATGCTGTCCTGGAATGTGCAAGCTTGGCCTGAATCAAAGCGATCGTCAGGCATGCAACCACGAGGACAATAACCACAGTCTGCTCTCTACATACTCCATTCTTTCCTTAGTCTATTTGGTTTTCAATTTTTTATAGTTGTTATCAAATTCTGTTGCACTCTAATGTCTTGGCCTATTTTTTCCCATATCATGAGGACAAGGAGCCACGTTGTTCTGTTCAGTTGACATGGAATAGATTCTACCATAGCCAATAGACAAAATGCTCAAATCACAACTACCTATGGATGTGTGGTAAGATCCCAAGACTGTTGCTCCAACCCTAGAATTTTGCTTTAGTCCTGGAGCCTAAAGGACTCTGACTCTGCCTTTACTTATTTATTTATTCGTTTATTTATTTATTCATGTATTTATTAATGTTTTATTTATATTTATTTATCTTTTGCTACTTTGGCCACATCTGGCAACCTCAGATGTGACCTGAGGTCACATCTGAGGTGACCTGGCTCTGCACTCAGGAATTACCCGGCGGTGCTCGGGTATGGGTTGCCAGGGATCGAACCCTGGTCAATCGCATGGAAGACAAACACCCTACCGGCTGTGCTGTAGTTCTGGTCCCCTGCCTTTATTTGAAAGTCTTTAAAAAAATATTTGAATCAGACAACAATGGCAAAAATTATAGAAAAATGTCCCTCACCCGTATTCCCCCAAATGCTATGTTTATCATCTCCCTTCCAATGTCCAATCATTTACATTGCTCTCTCTTTCTTTGTCTCCCCTCTCTCTCTCACACACACATACACATACTTTATTTTAGCAACTTTTAGGCATATTTCAGAAGTAATAGTCTGCCTCTAAACTTATACATGTATGATTTATAAAATTAAAATATAATTCGTAGAATTTTTTAAAAAATTATGACACTAAATGGAAACAATGTGATTTAAATGTGCAAATATTTTTAATTGACTTTGAGTCACACCTAACAAAGTCTAGAGCTAATTCCTGGTTTTGTGATTAGTGCTTACTTCTGAGTATGCTGAGAAACCATATGTAGTATCAGGTGCTTACTCCTGAGTATGTTGAGAAACCATATGTGGTATCAGGAATCAAACCCAGGTCAACTACATACAATGCCATACTCTCTCCCTCTGGCTCCTAATATAGCAAACTTCAACATATGCTTTACTACCCAATTGTGTAGCATTTGTTTTTTGATTTGTAAGATTCAGGATGATCCATAATCATATATGGTTGTATCTTGGCTATAATTGTACTGTCTTTAGTCTCTTTTCAACTAAAAGGTTTATCAGAAAATCTTTAGAGTTTCTTCTTTATTTCTTTCTTCCTTTCTTTCTTTTCTTCTTCCCTTCTTCCCTTCCCTTCTTTCTGTCCTTCTTCCCTTCTTCCATTCCCTTCTTTCTTTCCTTCTTCCTTCCCTTCATTCCTGTCTTTCTCTTTCTTTCTTTCTTTCTTTCTTTCTTTCTTTCTTTCTTTCTTTCTTTCTTTCTTTCTTTCTTTCTTTCTTTCTTTCTTTCTTTCTTTCTTTCTCTCTTTCTCTTTCTTTCTCTTTCTTTCTTTCTTTCTCTTTCTTTCTTTCTTTTTCTTTCTTTCTTTCTTTCTTTCTTTCTTTCTTTCTTTCTTTCTTTCTTTCTTTCTTTCTTTCTTTCTTTCTTTCTTTCTTTCTTTCTTTCTTTCTTTCTTTCTTTCTTTCTTTCTCTCTCTCTCTCTCTCTCTTTTTGGCTTTTTGGGTTATGCCTGGCAATGCTCAGGGGTGACTCCTCTATATGGATTCAAGAAGTACTCATGGCCTGCTCAGAGAACCACATGGGTCAGCTGCATGTAAAGCTAATTACCTCCCTACTGTATTATCATTCCAACCCCAAATAAAGGATTTTCTGAGGCTGGCAGGCCTACTATGTTAATTTTTTCCTATAAAACTGGAATGACCATCATAAATGAGGAATTTTTTTTTCAAATCAATTGATCATATTCCAATGAAAAAAATTATGTGCCTTAAAACCATACATATATCGGGCCAGAGCGATAGCCCAGCGGATAAGGCGTTTGCCTTGCATGTGGCAGGCCCATGCCGGCCTGGGTTCGATCCCCGGCATCCCATATGGTCCCCAGAGCACAGCCAGGAGTAATTCCTGAGTGCAGAGCCAGGAGAAAACCCCTGAGCATTGCCAGGTGTGACCCATAAAAGCAAAAAAAAAAAAACCATACATATATCAAGTTGACTGAGACATTCCAATATTAAATCATTTGCATACTACTAGGTGTTACTTTTTTACATACAGTGGAACTAAGACAATATAATGATTACCTTCAGTGATGACATTAGTAACCTTTCAGGAAAATAAAACTATGTTCATGAGTATCTTGCATTTAATTTTCTGGTCTCTTGTTCTTTCATATGCATTTTTCCATTTACATCCTCCATACTGAAAGACAGACTTAATTTTATTTAAAAATTGAATATTCAAGTGTATTTTGAGAATGGTGTTTCTCTGGTGTCTTCTGGAAAAAAGGTTCCCTAATTTATCTTGACTACCTTCCTCGTTGTGAGGGGAAAAAAATTAACTAGTGATTTCTGGAAATTCACTTCCTCTAAGTGAGCAAACTGAAAGCGCCCCAGTTACACCCACGTTTACTACTGCCCCCATGCTTTGTACTAGCAAACTCCCACTACTACAGAAGATAGTATTACCACTCTGGAAATTAAGTGGCAGAAGAATCAATATATGAATAATACAAAAGAAGCACACTGGCAAGCATACAGCAATGATCTCTAAGCAAAGAGCCTAACTATTCTATGTGAAAGCTTCAGAAGATAAGAATATTAATCCTATTTTTTGTTTTGGATTATACCGCAAAGTGCTTGAAGTGGCTCCAGGTTCAGAGGTGGTTCCTGGTGGTAAGAAGGAGAATATGAAGTGATGGGACTTAAAACCAGGTTTTTGAAAGCTCAGTTCATGAAATTATCTCTAGCCCATAATCCTTAATTCTAAGAGAGGAATATTGGTTAGATCAGCTGATCAAATGTGTTTGTGATGCCAGATCTGAGTTAAGCCATGAAATCCTAACCTTGAGTATATAATCTTTGGGGAAAACAAACGTGTTTTATTTAAAAATAGCATAAAGGTACTATTGAAGCATTTTAACAGAGAAATTCTGGTTTAAGGTATTTTTTCTTTTTATAGCTTGAACAAATCTGTTAGCTTCTCTAAGTTCAAGTTCCTTTAATTGTGAAATACTATAGAATTGTGCTAAAATAGTAAAATTTTAATGAGCCCTTTGTCCGCTTCCCTAGCACTTTCAAATGTTAAAGGTAAATTAGGTGGCTACTTTTTTATCAATTATCAAATATAATTATAAGAATAATCTTAAAATGCTAGGATATTAAGGCATTAAAATATTTTCACTTAAATGCTGAGGTACAAAATAGCTATAAAATTCTTTAAATTTAGAATCAGAGTAATATCAGTACACATATACATGTCAAGGCAAATTTGACAAAAATTGTGGTTTAGTTTCCACTAAAGTAAGACCAAACTTCTTCCTTCCTACTTTATTTAAACTACTGAAATAGCTGTTGGTTTCTAACTGTAACAGACTTAGATAGTACTACCTAGATAATGTAGGAGGGTTTAAATTACTGACCTCAAACTTTAATGGAAAAGCCATTTAACAATTACAAGCCACTATTATAGAGTTTTAAACAGAAACTCCAAAATGTCTCACACAGCATTTAAAGATATAACAAAGCCTCCTGATTGGACAGAATTTTTTGCCTTGTAGGTTAAGAAATCGCAAAGTGTCTAGTAAGACCCTTGTAAGGCTGTGAGGATTGATATATGGATATTAATTAGGGTTTTAAAATAAAATGGAGCCCAGTGAGGGAGTTATTGCTTCTATTCTGGAACAGAAATGAAGAGCTGGATATTATGAACATAAGATTATGCTTACTATCAAATAAAGTTAAGTAGACTGTATCTCTTATATTTATCAACATATACTTGATTAAGGTTTGAATAAAATTATACTTTACGGGCCGGAGCGATAGCCCAGCGGGTAGGGCTTTTGCCTTGCATGCAGCCGGCCCATGCCGGCCTGGGTTCGATCCCCGGCATCCCATATGGTCCCCTGAGCAATGCCAGGAGTAATTCCTGAGTGCAGAGGCAGGAGTAGTAACCCCTGAGCATTGCCGGGTGTGACCCAAAAAGCAAAAAAAAAAAAAAAAAAATTATACTTTAGAAAATCTCTGATGGTATTATAGCACTGCAAGCATAAAATAATAATATGGAAATTGTTGAAAATATAGTAGTTCAATAATTATAACTAATGTCGGGGTGAAGTTAGGGGGATTCAATTCTCAATTATACCTGGAGCCTCCAATGAAGGGAGAAGAGTGGAAGACTTGGGTTAATGGCTACTGATTCAATGAATCATGCTTAAATGCAAAGTTTCCATTAAAAACCTAGAGGGATGGGAAATATTGAAGGTTGGTGAATATGTGGAGGATTGAAAAGGTCAGCTTAGAGAAGCCATATGATCTCTGTATCCTTTCCTATACCTCCACCCATGTACTGCTTCTGGCTGGATAGCCCTGATTAATATTCTTTTGAAATAAGGTGATGATGTCAAACACGATCACGATCACGATCTTCCCGTTGATCATCTGTTGGCTAGAGCGGGCACCAGTAATATCTCCATATGTCCTGTCCTGTCTCATGCCAGTAGAGCCAGGGGCATCGGCTTGCTACAGGAACATAAAGAGCCTCAAACCATTATATTAGGTCATGGGAATGGCCTAATATAATTGTTACTGGAATTTGGCATATCAAATACAACACGAGAAGCTTGCCAGGCTTGCCGAGCGGGAGGCAAACTCTTTTAAACACCTCCAAATAAAGCATTTATTGATGAGCCGTGCAGCCGCAAGCGGCCCCGTGAGCCGTGCTGTAATGGGCTGGTCTGCTGGGTGGAGTTCTGACGAGAGGGAAGTCCAGAAGTGGAAAATGGCGGTGCCCGTGGAGTGAGGGAGGGGTGGCCTGGCTTGTTGTGAGGCTCTGCCGAGGTGGTGGGCTAGGGCTAGAACCCGCCATGCCTCCCGACTGCCTCATGAACGGCTGTGCACAGGGAGAGCAAGGAACAGCTCTACCCCATGTCTGAGAGGCTCTGGACCAGCATACCTGGGCCAGATTGATGAAAAAAGCTGCTGTAGGGTGGGTGTCGATGATCCGGGCTGTGATGGGCTGGTCTGCTGGGTGGAGTTCTGACGAGATGATGTCAAAAAAAAACTAAAATAAAAGTCTATGTGGTCTATGTAATAAAATTGCTGACTATTCCAATCTGATTGAATTGCTGACTGTCATAGTAAAGTTACCAAGCAGTTAAAAAAGGAAAACATCTGATGTTAGTGGAATCATTGCCTGGGGAAAAAGGCAAATGATGATTGTGCTTTGAAGTGCCACCAACATTTTTCATGACTCTTTGCATGTTTCATGATGTTCTATCTTCAAGGATGTTTGCAAGACCCCAAGACTTGGAAAATATTATCTCTAAGGTCCATTTCATTACAAAATTTCTCTAAGATACTAATTTTAAGAATAGAATAATTGAAATGATCACATTACTGTACTATCATGGAAAATCATTTTAAATAACTATATAAGTAAATGACTATAGCAGAAGCCATGGAATTCAGTGGAGGTAATTTTTAGCTAGAGAAAAATCAATATCAGCTTTACCATTTTTCATTGTTTTATTAATAGAGAAACTTTTTATTTTTCCCTTTATCCTCATATCTATCGTTGAGAGTTTTTCAGCTCAACTGTATTTTTAGATTATTAGAAAATTATCCTTTCATGGTATTTCTCAAAAAGAATAAAAAACCATACACTTCATATCATATTTTTTTAAAATCTCATTTCCTAATCTATCAGTTCAGAAGCACTATGGAAGGTACTCTTGAGCTATGAAGTCCAACCAACATTTTTCATGATTCTTTGCATGTTTCATGATGTTCGATCTTCAAGGATGTCCCCAAGACCAATTTAAATAAATAAAATTAATTGCAAAATGTTTCAGGCCAACTCTTGATTGATGGTATCTACTATCAAGAAGAGAATTTGGCAAACGAACTCAGAATTTTGAAATCTGATGTCAACAATAACAAAAAGGAATTAGCTAAGATATCTCTGTGTCCATTAAATTAATAAACTTCTTAGATCTCCTACCTAGGATATATCCTAGTCATCCATACCCACATAAGTCTCATCAGGTATTTATGATCACATAGATAATACATTCATGGAAGACATTATCTTTGACATTATGAGGAATTACCCAATAATACATTTAAGCTGTCTTTCTAGATTGGTTATGGAATTTTATATGCTGTAAATCTTCATTCTTTTTAGTAGTTAGCTCAGCATCATGCATCTCAGTATTCTTATGAATAATTTTTCTCAGTTAAATCAGGAAATCTTTTTCAATGTTGTTATGACTCTGTGTCTTAACTCTAGGAAGAAAAAAAATGCAAAAAATTATATATAATATTACCATCAAATTTTAGTTAATAATATCAAATATATCACCATAGTATTTTCTGGTTGTCTTTATAATAAGCTTGAAATTTTATTTAAATAATTCTCACATTTAGCACATCTTTCAGAGGTTATTCCCATTTCATTTTCTGTATCACTACTCCTAAATTAAAATTGCAGATCTCAACAATTCATTTTGGAATGTTACTAGAAGGAGTAAAAATGATATTCCAACATTAGGACAAGATGAAAATGCATTTGTAAAACTATAAAACTTGTTTTGTTTCATTTTGATTTTTTAATTTCAGAAAGTCTGAAAAAAGGAACATAAGAGAACTCCATTTAAAAAAAGTATACTCATAGATGGAAGAAATGGTACAGGTACTTGCATTGCACAAAATCAACCCTTATTTGATTTTTAGCACTCCCTGAAAACAGAACCAGATATAAACCCTGAGCATAATCAGATGTGATATCCGAAACAAACAAAACTCTCAAATATCTCAATCATACTAAGAAGATAGTGGAACTTGACCATGTTTACTGAAAATCATCTTGGGTAGTAAATATTAAGTGGGTCCTGGTGGACAGAGAAGAGAGAAAATTCCATAGCTTTTAGGATCCTACATAAGGCCATCTCTAAAATGTCTATTGATAGAAATTGAATTTATTCTCATAATCTAGATAAAGAAAAGCAAGAAATGAGGTAGGAAGCCTAAGTTACATGTTACATCTGGTTCATAAAGTAACTAGCCTGATTATTTACCCAGTCCGTTACATAGAAAGGAACAATTTAGATTGCTCAAATAAATTCTGGTCTTTGTTTGGGAATTAATTTGTAAGAATTAAAGCAGAAGTCCTTGTCTATGCTTGGGACAGATAATTTCAACACAAAGATATCAGTCATAGGCTGATGTGATTTGTAGGGGTAGCTGGCTCTTGCAATAGGAGAATTTGATTAACTAAAAGGACAAAGAATATAATGGATTATTTGGTTTCCCAGAAATCATGTAAGACATAGTATCTTAAAGAGTAAAAAATATACTCTTATGATCTTGAACTAATTAATATTTTCCAAAATAGAATTACTGTTCTACATCAAACATAAATGTTAAATTAAAATATGAGTCTTTAACTGCATAAGATATTTAAATTCTAAAAAGTTACAATTTATAATTTCCTGTTTAAAAATCCATTTGTATTGTGCAGTGAGCATTTTCTACCCTTACAAATGAACTATTTTAAATTATAAGTACTATGGTAATAGTATTAGTAATAGTATAGTAATATAAATATATTATATATAATAGTTACTAATATAATAGTATTAATAATATAGTAATTTATAAAAGTATAAATAGAATATATAAAGAATATATAAAATGTATTAAATATATATAGAATACATGAGTAAATATGTATATAAAAAAAAATATATATATATATAAATAGCCTGGGCTTTTCAGAGACCTGGGCCCTACGAAAAGCAGGATGAGAATGATATTCGGGTCTCCCAAAGAGGAATCGAAAGAGCTATGTTTGGAATATCATGCCTTACTCAAGTGAAAGAAGGAATCCGGAGCTCCAACCTCCATCGCTGTTCCAGAGTCAGGGACGCTGTTTCGTTTGACAAGGCATCGAAAATCAGATGGTTGGACATGTAATGTGATTTGGAGACGACCACTGGACTAGATCCTTTACCAACTGGATCCCACGGGATGTCAAAAGATCACATGACCGCCCTCCTACAAGATGGTCATACTTCTTTGTCAAGACCCTCAATGAACAACCGGTTTGAGGCTCTTTGTATTCCTGAAGCAACCAGATGCCATTGGGCTACACTGTCATGTGATAGGGTCAAATGGAAATATTACTGGCGCCCGCTAGAGCAAATCGACGAATAACAGGATGTCAAGTGATCAAGTGATATATAAACATTCTATCCCTACTTACTGTCTTACATTACCAAGGAAAATGTCTCTCTTTTTTCTACAAAGGGGATACATCTATTGTGCTAAATTTTACATTCTGTTTCACTTCCTTTTGCCATCACTAAGACCACCCTTTCTTTGATATTTTAACTCTTTATCCTCATTGTCATTAATAATATATATATATTTATGTTCTCTTCATTTAAAATGGCATACTAATTTTAATGGGGAGGAAAGTGTGGTGGAAAGGATGGGAAAAAAGGAAAGGGGAGGGAAAGGAAGGGCTGGGAAGGAAAGTGAAGGGAAAGGAAGGGAAAATGATTAGATTTTGCAATTTACTTCAACTTGAATGGAACTAGAGGTTATGGTAAGTAAAATAAATCAGAAGGAGAAAGACAAATACCAAATGATCTTACTCATCTGGGATATACAGAGAAACAAAATGAGTGAGTAGACAGCATCAAATGACTCTGCCATTCAGCAAGGCGAGGGAGAGATATAGGGATGATATTGGAAGTAATGTCCAAGTTTGGTTACTATGGCTATGGTGAGGTATAGTAGCTGTGAATATTAAAATCACCAACATGTCACTTATTTAAACAAGTTAGCTAAACTATAATCATTAAATATAATAAAAAGATAACTAGACCTATGGAATATACATCTATTAAAAGCACACCATTCCCAGAAATTGCATACTCTTCTCAAGCTACTTTACAACATTCTCAAAATATAATTTACCTGGTGTCAAAGGAACTTTAGTAAACAGAAAAGTTTGAAACTATACAAACTATCTTCTTAGGCCACAGTGGGTTGAAGTTAGAAATTAGTAGTGGAATGAAAATAATGATGGAGATGCTAAACATTATGCTGAAAATGAATCAAAGAAGACATTTCAAAGGAAAATAAAAATATCTTTTAATACTTAAAAATAAAACTACAACTTACCAACGATTGAGTTTCCCTGCTAAAACCAGGAGTAAGAAAGAATGACTGATTTTTCTCAATTTATTCAGAACTGGAAGTTCTAATTGAATTCCTGAAAGTTTTAGTCAAGCCAATAAGGCAAGAAAAAAAAAAGTAAAAACCTCCAGAGTGGTAAGTTGGTGACTGTTACACATTAGTTGATTCTTTTTTTAGTTCAGTTTGTTTTTTAATTTTTTAGAAATTATATCTGAGAGATTTTTGCATGTTGATATTCTTAAATACCATTCATTCACTTTCACTGCAATTTGGTGAAAAAATTAATCCTAAATTATTTATTCATTTTAGTGGTAACGAGGATTAACGTTTCCAAGTGTTTTCTGGTAGAAACAACGTGGTCATGAGCTGTTGGAGGACATGTTTAGCTAATCTGGGAGTTTTGTTGTTTTGCTCACTCCCAGCTTAATCTTATTTAAGCCAAGGTTCATTCTAATGAGATCTCTCTTCTATGTAAACACTGCTAGAGGGTGTGGCAGTTACAGAAGTCACCTTGATTGAATAACTTCTGACTTATACATCTACTAAGACTTCTATGTTTTCTAGATTGGGCACAGCTCCTCTTTATATCTACTGCACCCAACGTGGGACAGTTAGAATTTACCAGGAGACTACCACCCTGACTACACTGAGACTAAAGGAAGACTATAGGAAGGATCATACTAGTTTGCTCTAAGCAGGCAAGTATGACCCTTTCAGTGCATGAGAACAAGATATTCAGAATCACACTGGTGCAGATAATAATAAGGACCTTGTGGGTACCATCTAGATTACATGAAGCTCATGAAGTTAAGATGTATTACTTTATATCAGCCCCCTCTCTCTCCAGTGTTTTACATAAGAGATAATCTCGGGATTAGTCCTTGGTGTAACCTTTGTTTATACCTGCAATAGGGTGTGGCACTACACTCTGTTTAGGGTTCTTTGTTGGCATGACAACCTCCTGATTGGATTACTTTGGTGTATATAAGGGGCTGACTTGAGGCCCCTTCACCTTTTGCCTTTTGGTTCCTCAGCCTTCAGCTTTTGGCTCCCGCGGCTTTTGGCTTTTGGCTTTTGGCCTTTTGCTCTTTGGCCTTTTGCTCCTTCTTCTGGGTAGGACTCAGTTTGGGTGAGATCCTCTCTCTTTGGTGGGAGACTTAGGCTCTTTTGTATGGTCTAAGTTCAGACCAGAGCTAGAGTTTGTTCATTATATTGGATTGCTGTGGAAGAACTTTTGTACTATTAAAAGCCATTTTTGGAACTGCACCGAATCGTGAGTTTTCATCTGTTCTCCCGCATCCTCGGAGGTAAAAGACAACCTCTGTCCTGACACTGTCGGGGACCCCGCGGTGTTCCCCGACAATGAGCATTCTTATAATCCCATACTGTAGATTGGAAAGAATATTTAAGTAAGCATCAAATTATGGAGTCATAAGATACACATCTAAGTTCAATCCTGGAAGATTTTTAGTTATAAAAAAGCATGCACATTGACCTCTGCAATTTGTTCTTGCAATAGTAATTTTTGTAAGTGATAAGAACACTAGGATTCTCCTTGTTCTAATATTGTGTCTTTGACCATACTTGTAACTCTCTAGGAATTCCCAGGGTGGTAAGAGAGTCTCCTGTATTAATGATGAAGCTCCAGAAGAGCTCCAGAAAGACCATGTCACAATTAGAAATTTGTGATATTTAGCGCCACTTCCTATCCTCCAGGGGCAGCAGGGGTTTTGGAGACAGAGTTAATGATTGATTACACCTATATAATGAGTCATCCACAGGAAAGATTTCCCAGTGTATGAGGTTTGGAGAGATTCTGGGTTGCTGAACAAGAATGCTTCCTCATGCTAGGAATGTGTCACTTTCCAAAGTCTATGGGAATAAGCTTTTTCTGTGCTTTGGACGCTTCTAGACTTTACAATATGTATCTCATGATCTGGCTTTTAATTTGAACCCTTCAAAGTTTTTTGTACTGACCTAGTAATCTTGTAAGCAAAATCCATTTCTGAGTTCTGTGAGTAGCTCTAACAAATTCATCAAGCAGTAGAAAAGGCTTTCAAGTCTGAGAGTTGACGGCTATCATTAGAAACATGGATTATGAATTGAATTGCTGATTGGATCCTAAAGTGTGTTTGGCAGAGCAGGTGGAAACTGGTGCCAGACTAACCAGAATTGTTTCTTTGGGAGGGCGGAACCAAACCAAACCAAACTCACAGATGTGCATTTGGTATCAAAATGAGTTATTTCAAAGTTCTTAGATTTTTTTTTCTTTTTGGGTCACACCTGGCTCCGCACTCAGGAATTACTCCTGGTGGTGCTCAGGAACCATATGGGATGCTGTGGATCGAACCCCGGTCGACCGTGAGCAAGGAAACTCCCTACCTGCTGGACTATGGCTCCAGTCCTAGAAAATTTAGTTCCTAATTAGGTTAAGTCAATTTCCATTCTTGCAATGTAGCATCTGTGAGATACTGATACTGTTACTATTTATGCCAATTACTATGGAATAAAAGAGGGTCACATTAAGTGACAATATTGCTTCTAATTTATTTCCTAATCTTTTGTTTGGTTTGGGGCCACAATGGACAGTACTCAAGGTTTTCTCTTGGCTCTGTACTTAGTGATCACTGCTATTAGCAGTCGGGGATCAAGTGTGGTATGACAGAGAGAACTTCGTCAGCTGCACGCATGCACAGCCAGCAGCCTAACCCAGCAGTACTTTCAGGCCTGTGCTTAAGAAAAAATAATCGTAATTTCTGAAAGCCTGGGAATTACAAAGTTGCAAAATTATACATAATTGAGTTCCAGGGGTACAATTTTCAGGCACAATCCCTTCACCTTTGTCCACCACGTTCCCAGTTCCCACCTGCCCCCGGGCTGCCTTTCCGGCAGGCATTTTCCCTTTTCCTTTTAGGCTGTATAGTTTACAAGACTGACATTGAAAAGGCATCATGCATATCATTTTATCTCCTTTTAGGACCCACTCCTTGACCAGAGTGACCACTTCCTTCTACCATTGTCTCAGTAATTTTCTTTTCCTTTTTGAGTCACACCCACAATGCTCAGGTCTTACCCCTGGCTCTCCACGCATGCACTCAGAATTACTCCTGACAGTGCTCAGGGGACAGTATGGGATGCTGGAATAGAACCCTGCTCCGCAGTGTGCAAGACAAATGCCCCCCCTGCTGTTCTATGGCTCTTGCCCCCCCACCCTCCCAGTGATTCTTTTCCTGAGCTCTCCCCTACCTCCACTGTTGCAAACTTCCTACTAAGGACCAATTCTCCTGCCCTTTCTTTCTATTTTCTTTGTGCATTAATTGCTCCCCTGCTATGTTTCTTTATAGTCCACAAATGAGCAAGGTTCTGTGCTTTATATCATTTGCTTACTGATTCTAAGTATTTTTATATACTCAACTCACTATCATTTGCCATCTTGTTATATTTTCTCCAACATTAGACTCATTGACTCCTTTCAGAGTCCTTTTAGTTTAGAAATTAAGACATGATGCTTAGAGTGTACCTCTAACTACTGTCTCTAGTGCCTTACATTCATAGCAATTGGTCAAGATATTTTCTTTTGACAGTGTAATCAAGTTTCTATAGGAGACTATTTTCTTGCATTTTCCAACTTCGGGTGACTTGTGGCAGAAAAACTCTAATCTCTAGCTTCATTTGGCTTTCTTGTTGCCCTGTGTTAATGAATTCAAATACCTTTCTCTTTTTAAATATGCTAGTCACTGGGTTCAGGGGTCATGCTAAATTCAGAGTGATTTCATCAAGAGAAACTTAAATAATTATATTAGTAAAGACCCTATTTTCAAACAAAGAAACACCATGAGTTTCTACATGGGTAAATGTTTTTGAGGGAAAGTATAAATATTCAATTCTCTACAATTATTTTTGTTAAAACTAACAATATAATGCTAAGTAAGCATCTTCACAGGTATATGCAGAGTGGATTATTTTTGCATTTTGCTATTGAATAGGATATTTTTTGTAGCTAATGTAGATGTTCTTTATTAAATCAGCATTATTTCTCCTATCTTGCTGACATATTTTAATCAACTCTTTATTAAATGTAATTACATCTTTCCTTCTGAATCTATTAACAAGAGAAAATGTATTTTCTCCCTCAGTGTACTCAGTAAATTTTACTAGTTAACTATCAAATATTAAACCAAAATTTCTGTATTTATATAATAAAACAAATTTTATTATGATGAACTATCTATTTAGTTTTAATTATTAATGTTAGCTTGTTAATATTTAGAATGTGCACCTATGATTATTCCAACTAGCCTACAAATACATCTCCTATTTTATTATAATTAAAGAGGTACTATACCAGAATCAAAATAGATAGTGCACATTATTTATGAAATATTTTTATTTTTATATGGTAGAGTTAAATAAACTTGGTTCTTTATTTTATAAAAATATGCTCTTGTTTAAGTCTGTTCTTGTTTAAGGTATGTGCTTATCTGTTATCAGTATTATGAATATTATATTCTTAAATGGATCAATATGATATTCTGAATTTTATCAACATTAAAAAGATCCTTTAATCTCACTATGCAGAGCCCAAGAGTTAACATAAACTTGTTGCAGACAATGAGTATATATGTGCAACTCTTTTAAACAAAAACCATGCACTTCTTAGCACCACTAAAGAGAGATATTTCAAAGAACGCATTGGGATTGGGAGATAGTATAGAGTTAGGTACCTCACAAAGGCCTAAACCTAGGTCTGATTCCAAGCAGCACATTGACACCTGAGCACTTATCCCTACATGAGTCCAGGAATCCTCTTGAACATCAACAATCAACAATGGTGGACTTGGAAGCTCCCCATATAGCAGAGTGCCTGTGAACCCCAGCACCACAAGTTCTGAGAAACATGACACCATCTGACCCTTATATTATAGTTCAGCTCGGTTTGACCCAGAGTCAGCAATGGGGCCCCCAGCCTTCTGAGCACTGCTTCAAATACCTCCAAAGAAAAAAAAAGAAAAGAAAATATTTGCCAAATCTAATCTATGGACCAAATACCAGAAAACGAGTGATGTTATGATATGGTGTGAAATTAAGTTGGGATATTTTGAGATTTCAAAATATTTCAAATATTTTCAAATATTTAAAATATTTCAAAATGGGGCGGAGCAATAGCACAGCAGTTAGCGTGTTTGCCTTGCATGTGGCCGACCTGGGTTTGATCCCCGGCATCCCATATGGTCCCTCAAGCACAACCAGGAGTAATTCCTGAGCAAAGAACCAGGGATAAACCCTGAGCATTGTGAGCAATGGTCAAGGATTATTCCTGGTTATGTGCTCAGGAATCATTCCTGGCGGTGCTTGAGGGGCAATATGGGTGCTGGGGTTGAACCTGAATTGACTGTGTGCAAGGTAAGCATGAACCCTCTGGACTATCTCTCTGGCCCACCCTTTTTTCCCTCAATCATTATTCCTGTCATTATTGAAGAATGCAACAGTACATATCACATGGTACTCTTAGCTCCAGCCATAGAAGAGAGATACCATCAGTTTTTGATATAATCTAATCCATTTCCAGAAAGTTATGAAATTACTGAAGAAAATCATTTAGTCCCTGACTGAAAACTCAGACGTTTAGAGCTCTGGTCTCAAGTAACAAATCCGTTTTAAAACTGCAATTTCCTGGAGACTTCTGGTTCTTTCTCAACACTCTTTTGAGGCATCGCCTATATTTGTACTTTATTTCCCTTAGGCCAGGACCACGTTCGAACATCATGGAGCCATCTGAGCTGCATAAATAGCACTTTTCAGGACATTAAAGCTTGCGTCATGGGAGAATGCAAACACATCAATTAATATCCACCTCCTCGGTCTACCACCCACAAGTACTATTCAACCAGATGATTCTTGCAATTCCTGCTGATACACGTCTCGTAGTTTGGATCCACACAATCTATTTTCTCTCAGAACTGCTTATATCCTGATACTTGGCTGTTGGTCTGGAGGCAGTGAGAAAAGGTAGGATAAAACAAAAAGAATAAACACAGTCTGTAATGACTTCTCCCATTTGAAACTTCCAAGTTCTCCAAGTAAAGAAAAGAATCTAGTTCAAGATTTCAAAGGTGGAAGAGTTTCTTCTGGCTTATTGACAGAATGTCCCCATGCCAGTCCTGAATCTATCATGCTTTATTTAACAGGGACCTGAATGGGATACAGAACTCTGAAGGTTGTGCTTTGCACTCTGTCATATGTTAACCTTACAATTAAATAGTGGGCCTGGTTTTCGTCACTCTCTGTTCTATGGCTGAATAAGATAAGGACTTTTTAACCACTGACATACACAGACTCCTTACTTTCACAGCACACCTTGAAATGATAGTTGCTTTACCTGAGTCTGTCATTTTCTTTTTTTGTTGTTGTTGTTAAGGCTCATAAAACAGATAACAAAAGGCAACACACACCACAATCCTTATAATTATCATTGCCCTCATAACTTTCCAGTGCATTACCACTGCATAATCTTTCACTTGCATTTCATCTTTATGTGCCAGTGAGCGTATTAGTACGTTAAGTGCTTCTTCATGCCAGGGCTTATCACTGCTCTTTTCTCATCAATCACAGTTCCAGAGTTTCCATTTGAGTGTCTGTTTTTTAGGGTCACCATAGCCTTCACAGTCTTTGTGTGAACTCCTCTTTCAATCATAGAAAACAGTTTGGGTTCGTCCTTTAAAGTTTGAGATGAAGCCATAGAAGTAACTGTGCCATTACTATGGTAACTGCTGTGGGAAATTGGGGTTTGACGCTATTGAGATCTTCTGAATAGTCATGTGGAAAATTCTATAGCATTGACCATTCCAAGAGATGGAATGGTGGTATATTTAATTACTATGCCTATCCCTCATATTTTGAATTCTACCCTTCCACTTCTTCATTATGTGAAAAAACAGCAGGTGGCTCTGTGTCGCTCTATTTTCCATACGTGCATCATGGAGGGAGCTGGGGAAGAAAGCAAGTAATAGGTAACTAAACTCTTCTGGGACACATTTAAGTTACAACAACCCAAAGCCAGTTTCCATAGTGTTAAGGTGAAGATATGGTAAGTCAGTGTCAGGAAAGTCTTATGACCGTTTTAAAACTTTGTGAACATACTTATTTCATCTTTTGCATATAGTAATCCTAGAATTTATATCTCTTACCAATTAAATAGCATTTTTTTTCTTTTTGTGTCACACCTGGTGATGCTCAGGGTTATCCCTGGCTCTTCACTCAGGAATTACTCCTGGCAGTGCTTGTGGGATCATATGGGATGTGGGGGATCAAACCTGGGTCTGCCTCATGTAAGCAAATGCCCTACCGGCTGTGCTATCAATCTGACCCTTAAATAGCATTTTGTCTTGCTAAGTTCTATCACTCATAATTTAAAGTCATGTGTTTAATAATTTTTTAAATTTTAAGTGGCAGGGCTCCATCCTCAGCACCGCAAAAAAATTGTAGCTATGAACTCCTGTCTCTTGAAAAGGTTTTGAGCTCAAAATAGGTTTAAACATTGCAGGTTTAAAAAGTCTTCCTCACACTGGTGGCGGGATGGGTGCTGGAACACTGTATGACCAAAACCCAAATATGAACTTTTTAATTGTATATCTTTGTAATTGTAAAAATAAAAAAAATTTAAAAAATATTTCAAAACCTGCATTATTTAAATCCTTCTATTAAAAAAAATAAATAAAAAGTCTTCCTTAAAGGGAATTGTTCTTGAATACTGCAGAGTAGAGCAGGCAGATAGGTGTTTTCCTTAAATAAGGTGACCCTGAGTTTGATCCCTCGCAAAATATATATTTCTCTGAGCTCCATAATATCCCTAAAGCCTGACCTGAGGTAAACTCTGAGCACTGTTAGGTATATCTCCAAAACAAACAAAAATATTTTTAAAATTCAAACTTTTCTCCAGGAAAGTTATTGTGCCACTTTACAAAGTTTCATGGGTGCAATCAATTAGGAACTATACTTAACTAAATTTCTAATTTGTAAAAAAAAATTCAATAGACTTTTTCATGTTTAATGAAACGAAATGAGATGTGTAAGCCTGTAAGTACAGAGGTATATTCTTTTATTTTTCAAGGGCAAAAATCAAGCTAGGTAGGTCAGACATATCTCAGTTACAGTGAGGCTTTCTGGTTGTTTTCCAAAGGGGTCACTTTTGAGAGCTGTAAATCTGCACATCTTCCTCCTCTTTCTTTTCCCCCTATACTTTGTGTCCTAAGCCTAAAACAAGTACAAGTTGATTCTCTCTCTCTCCTCTCTCTCTCTCTCTCTCTCTCTCTCTCTCTCTCTCTCTCTCTCTCTCTCTCTCTCTCTCTCTCTCTCTCTCTCTCTCTCTCTCCCAACCTTTCTCTATCTCCAGCTTTCTCTATCTCCAGCTTTCTCTTTCTCTCCTCAGGGGTGAGAGGTGGGATATTGTGACCAAAACTGGCAATGTTCAGTGATTACTCCTGATTTTGTACTGGAGTGACCCCTGATTTTACTCAGGGAACCATAATTGGTGCTGAGAATTTAAGCTCAGACTGGCCGTATGCTCAGAAACACCTTAACCTCTGTACTATTTTTGGCCCTAGGTTGAACTCCTAACCCTCCTCGAAGAAGCGATAGGCTTGCATAGTTTCTCAGAGTCAAAATATTTCCAGTGCTCAGTTAACTCTCTGGGTTTGTGCTTTTCTATCATTTCCAAGTCTGATATATCTTTCTTTCCACAAACCCTCCCTCTAGATCAGATATATCTTTTGGTTTGCATCTCAATGACATTTTAAAAGCCATTTATATGACATTTATATGTAGCATCTGGATGATTCTTTACCAATACTATTTTCTCTAAATACTTAATGCACCATACTAGCCAGAAGTTTCCAGTCCAGAAGCTTATGGAACCTGAATTTGTTTATTTCAGTGTTTCATAGAAACTTCAAAAAGCTGTGATGGAAACTGCACCATCCCTTTTCCCTACAAGCCTGCTAATTCTCTGGCTTCCTTTATCTTCATCAGTGGTACAGCAGCTTCCTGAATCACACACAAGTTTTGAAGTCCTTTTAATGCCTTTGTCCCCATGATATTTAGATGTCAACTGTTTTTGCAGTTTTATCTTGCGCATGCCCCGTTTTCCCTTCCATTAGTACACTACGACTGATTGAATGCAAGTGACTGAATATTTCTCTGTGAGACTTTTAGAATAGACTAATTAATAGTTGTGCTGTTTTCATTTACCTTCTGAACTACTCTCCAGAGTGTTTTCTCAGTGATATTTCTAACACCCAGTCTCAATTTCCAGTGCTCACTTTTAATCTCTTTCACTCTTCGTCAACAGAACAGTCCACGAAAAGTAGAAATAATCTTCGCATCAAGCCCGTGGACTGAAGGCCTCTGCTTTTCGCTCCTTTTCCTTGTATCTTTCTTATACCCTCTTATGTGCTACATAATTTATTTGGGATATTTTTCTCCTATTGATTAAATAGGTGTCTCCTTCTCTGGGCTTAGATAATGCTTTCAGCATGACTATTTTTGTTTATTCCACTATGTGGTGGAAAAGTCATTTGTCTCAACAACTAGGTCATAAGTACTTTTATGCCTGTATTCCAGAAAATAGTAGAAGTCATGAATTGTGGTATATTCAGTAATGTATCATATTTGAGTAAATGAATCACTGTATCACTGTATCAATGTCTTCCCATTCATCATCGATTTGCTAAAGCGGGCACCAGTAACATCTCCATATGACCTGTCTCATGCAAGTAGAGCCCAAGGGCACCTGCTTGCTCCAGGAACATAAAGAGCCTCAAAACCATTCCATCAGGTCATGGGAATGAGGTCTATAATTGTTACTGGTATCTGGCATATCAAATACAACACGGGTAGCTTGCCAGGCTCTGCCGTGCAGGTAGCATACTCTTGTAGTCATCTCAAAATCCAGCATTTATTGAACCGCGGCCGCTTGGCCTCTCGAGCCGGGCTGTGATAGGCTGGTCTGCGGGGTAGAGTTCTGATGAGTAAATGAATATCTAAATAAATTAATATGATCTGTATATTCAGTAATGTATCAAATTAGAGTAAACGAGTATTTAAATAAATGAACATGTTTTGTAATTTCTAACATAATACTAAACAAGGGTGAATATTATTTGAAAGAAAGGGATAGGTAAAATAAATTTGTCAAGGAAACTAAATTGAAATACTTCAATATCCTGAGTGTTCAATTTCTATTAGGATGTTTCCTACTTATTTTTCAGTCTTTTGTTTAAAGTTAATTATATTAAATTTCATCATAAAATTATTATAAGATAATAAAATTTGCTTTTAAGAAAATCTTATCCAGCTAATTTTTAGACTCTGTAATTTCTATTATCTAAAACAATATACTTTAAACAGAATATTTTATTTACAGCATCTATGAATGTTTAAAATGTTCCATATTCAACAGTAGTAAAAAATAATGTTCAGGTTTAAACTTAATGAATCATAACATAAAACTTTTCACTCTGTCTATAAATTGATGGATATGGAGAGTATCATGTTGAGTGAAATGAGTCAAAAGTAGAAAGCATTCTAATAGAAATTGAACACAGGATATTAAAGGAGAGAGAGAGAGAGAGAGAGAGAGAGAGAGAGACTGTCATAGAGGCAGGTTGTGGGGGGGAGAGAAATGGGGCACATTAGTGTTGGGAAATGTGCACTGGGGGAGAGATGGGTGTTGGAGCACTTTCTGATTGAAACCCAATCATGAGCTCTTTTGTAACAGTCCATAGCACAGTGATTCAATAAAACACAACTTAAAAAAAAAACGCTTTCACTCTGATTTCACAAAGCAGCTCCCAAAAAAAAGGATATTTAAAATGATTTTTTTCATAAAAATAATATCAAAGTACTTATTTTAATAAGGATAAAAATATTAAGTAGTAAAAAATATGGTTAAGCTGACATACAATTTCAGTAGAATAAAGACGATGAAGGAAGCTGGTATTCATACTATAGGGCATTGTATTATATAAAAACAAATATTAGATTAAAATATCAGTATATATACAAGTAAGTAATGCAATCTTAAAAATATAACTGAGTTTTGGATCAGAGTGAGAGCACAGTGGGCAGAGCATTTGTCTTACAAGTGACAGACCTCGGTTTGGATTCCTGGTGTTATCCCATAATGTTGGTCCCCAAGAATTGCCAGAAGTAATTGAGTTCAGAGTTCAGGAGTAACTCTGAGTATTGCTGGGTGTGAACCAAAAAGTGTGTGGTATATACCACACGTAAATATATATTTACGTAAATATATATATATATATATATTTACGTAAATATATATATATATATTTCGGTAATTTGGAGGTAATTTGGAGGCCCAGACAAAGTCACACCCAAACACCTGAAGAATCTGCCATCGGTACTCATCAATACACTAGCTCGGCTCTTCACATGCTACCTGTCCGAAGGCAAGGTGTCCTCCCTTGAACAGCAGGACAGTTCTACTGTTCAAGAAGGGAGACATTCACGATATAGGCAACTATCACCCCATCTACCTGTTGTCTGTCATCTACAAGCTGTTTACACGAGTCATCCTGAACAGGATTAGCAGAACATTAGATGAAGGACAACCATGCGAGCAAACAGGTTTCGGAAAGGATTCAGCACAATCGACCATATCCACACAGTAACCAAGTTCATCGAGGTTTGTAGGGAGTACAAGATGCCACTCTGTCTCACATTCATTGATTTACAGAAAGCCTTTGATTCTGTGGAGACTGAAGCAGTCATCGAAGCCCTAGCCAAACAGGGTGTTCAAACCCAATACATCAAGATCCTTCGTGGAGCTGTATTACGGATTCACCACCAGGATCTCATCATTCTACAAAGAAGTGATCATTAATGTGAAAAGAGGGGTTCGACAGGGTGATAGCATTTCACCAAAACTCTTCAGCGCCACCCTCGAGAACATCATGCAACAATTAGAATGGGAAAGCATGGGAGTGAAGATAGATGGTGGGCAACTACACCACCTCCGCTTTGCTGATGACATTGTTCTAATAACACCAAACATTAGCCTAGCGGCACAAATGCTGGCTGACTTCGACTGAGAATGTGGAAAGATAGGTCTACAGCTGAATCTAAAGAAAACAATGTTCATGAAGAATGAACTAGTTCCAGAGGCCCCATTCACTCTCAATGGAACAAACATCTCTGAATGCAGCAGTTATGTGCACCTAGGTGAGAAATCAACATGATGAACGACCTAAAACCTAAGCTGCGCAGGAGGAAGAGAGCGGCATGGAATGCCTTCAAAGGCATCGAAGAAATAGCTAAAAGGACAAAGAACCTCCGGCTCCAGGCACATCTCTTTGACTCCACCATTCTCCCTGCATTAACATACGCCTCAGAGACCTGGGCCCTATGAAAGCAGGATGAGAATGCTATTGGGGTCTCCCAGAGAGAAATCAAAGAGCTATGCTTGGAATATCACGCCTCACTCAAGTGAGAGAAGGAATCCGGAGTTCTGACCTCCGTCGCTATTCCAGAATCAGGGATGCTGTCTCGTTTGCCAAGGCATCGGAAATCAGATGGGCTGGACATGTAATGCGATTTGGCGACAACTGCTGGACTAGAGCCATTACCGACTGGATCCCACAGAATGTCAAAATATCATGTGGCTGCCCACCTACAAGATGGTCAGACTTCCTTGTTAAGACCCTGAAGGAACGGTTTGAGGCTCTTCATATTCCTGAATCAACCAGATGCCATTGAGCTACATTGGCACTTAATAGGTGTTACTGGCACCCACTCGAGCAAATCGATGAATAACGGGATTCAAGTGATATATATATATATATATATATACTGGCCCGCCACCCCAGCAGAGCCTCAGAGCAAGCCAGACGATCCCCACTCCATGACGGGCCTCCATTTTCCACATCCGAACCGCCCTGGTCAGAACACCACCCAGCAGACCAGCCTATCACAGCCCGGCTCACGAGGCTGCTAGTGTCTGCGCAGTTCATCAATAAATGCTGGATTTTGAGATGACTACAAGAGTATGCTACCCGCATGGCAGAGCCTGGCAAGCTACCCGTGTCATATTTGATATGCCTAATACCAGTAACAATTATAGACCTCATTCCCATGACCTGATGGAATGGTTTGAGGCTCTTTATGTTCCTGAAGCAAGCAGTTGCCCATGGGCTCTATTGCATGTGACAGGTCATATGGAGATGTTACTGCTGCCCGCTTGAGCAAATCGATGATGAACGGGAAGACAGTGACAGTGATATATATATATACATATATATATATATATATATATAAAGTGTATATATAAATATAAAGTGTGTGTGCGTATATATTATAAAGTGTATATACATATTATAAAGTATGTATATATATATAGGCTGTTTTAAAAGGAATGTTTTTTAAAAATTTGTAATATATAAGGTACAGACAATCATGTCTATAATATGTAGTCAACATTGTATGATTTTATTCTGTATAATGAAGTGTTCCCGATATCATTAACAAACACATGTAGGACACAACTACTTTCTGCTCCAACGCTGTCTATCATTTTGATTGCTTTTTGTCTCAATGTACTTTTACATTTCTAACATACAGAACATTTTACTGATAAGTTTTTGTTTTAATTTGGAAAGTCACAGTCAGATATACTAGGAATTACTCCTGGCTCTATGGACAAGGACTATTTATAGACGTGCTCTGATCAGATATATGCAAGACAAGTGCCTTACTGGCTTGAATACAGATTTAAAGATACAAGAACTTACAAATAGATAATCTTTACTGAATGAATGAATATTGTTACTTTACTCTGTCTTTAGTCAATACTTATTACATAACTATATTATTCTCATCACTTAGCAATGCCTCCTATTCAATTAAATTGAAAAAGGTAATTAAATTATTTATAAAACATTATTGCAAATAATAATTATAGGATTAGTATATAAAATTTTGTGAAATATTAGTTATTACTATATAATTAACTGCTACAATTACCTAGAGTGGAATGAACAATTTCATTTGAAATATTTTACACAAAAGAAATGACAACTATAGTAAAAGTAGTTGATGTGACCATGTATTTAAAAGGGTCTAATAAAACTACCACTTACTTCTTATGTACTTAATTGTCAGTTTTAAAAGGACAGAGTAAAAAGGCCTCATATAGCACTCTCCATTTAGAAAACTTATTGAAATTGATATCCATTTACTTGGAGGAATTGCATTAACTATATTATAAAAAAGTATCACAGAATTATGTTAAGAATTATTTCCAACTGCTTACTCTTAATTGATTCTATATTAGAAATGGAAAATAAAGAGTGCAGAAAACCATCCAACATTTTCCTAATTAGACTACACCACCCAAGAGAAAATTAAAAACACTTATTTCTTTTCTCTTTTTAGTCCATTATCAGTAGTAGTAAGATACAGACACCAAAACAAATTATCTTTATTGATTTAGAAAACTCATTTTAAACCATTATTTATTTTATCTAATAATTTATAAATTTAAATCAATAACTTACATGTGGAGAAATATGCGATTATTTAAATCAATAACTTACATGTGGAAAAATATGGTCTTCTACAGACACACCAATCCAAAGATGGCTTGTTATACACTGATCAAGAGTGCAGATATTTCTAAATCATACTTAAAAAAGGATTAATTGGGACAGCATATCAAAGAAGGGCAAAGGAGGAACAAATCCAACTTCCCTCCAACCTCTTTCAAAGTTATCAAGGTACTATTTTTATAATCTGATATTCTCCCAATTTTCACCAATTGATTACATTAAAAATTTCCATCATATCATATCATATTTACTAGTTGTATTACTATGTGGAATCTTCTCTTCAAGAGTTTTAGAATTTGGGGCCAGAGTGATAGTCCAGTGGGGAGGGCGTTGGCCTTGCATGCGGCCAGCCTGTGCCAGCCTGCGTTCGGTCCCCCAACATCCCATATGGTCCCCCGAGCACTTCCAGGAGTAATTCCTTAGTGCAGAGCCAGGAGTAACCCCAGAGCATCACCAGGTGTGACCCAAAAGTGAAAAACAAACAAAAAGAAAACAAAAAAAAAGAGTTTTAGTATTTAAATAAATGTTGAATTACACTCAAACTTTCCAGGGTACTGTTCATAATCTCTCTTTGAATTCCTCATGGTTTATGGATCTTTAGTTCTCCTTGCTAAAATCTTTATCCCCACTTCTCTATTAAAGCAGAGCTTCCCAAGGACAGGGACTGAGGTGAATGAAAAGAGACTCAATGGTAGTGGAAATAGACACCCTGGTGGAAGATGCGATGTTTGAACCACTTCATTGTGCATGAAAATCTACCACTAACAGCATTGTAAATCACAGTTCTTCAGACATTTCTCTTTTAAATCTATATCCAAAATATCATTAATCTGTCCTTGAATAAGTTCATGCTCAATGCTTTTTATATTACTTGCCATTCCAACAGCAGCAGACATGTTCTTTTCTTTGAAATGCTTCAAATATTCTTTCCTATTAGTCAAAGAGCCTTTATCCGGTTTTCCACAGAACCAGTCCTTCATCATATGACCTACCTCATATGACACCATCCAAATGTTAATTTTTAACTCACACCTATAATAGTTAAATTCTGCATTGAACTTGAGTAAGTAATGGGATGTTCACATATCTGATTTAACATTAGTTCTGACCCTGAATGAACGGTTTGAGGCTCTTGGTATTCCTGGAGCAAGCAGATGCCATTGGGTTGCACTGGCACATGACAGGGACAAATGGAAACGTTACTGGCACCTGCTGGAGCAAATCAATGAACAAGGGGATGTCAAGTGATCAAGTGATCTGGCTATATTTGTGAGGATGTTTCTGGAAGAGTCTAGTATTTGTGTCTCTAGATGGATTAAACAACAGTATACCCCAATGTAGGTAGAATTTACCCAATCCTTTTAGAGACTAATGAGATTTTTAAAAAAAATGGTAGAGGAAGTTTGAATTATTTCTTTATCTGACTCCTTGAGATGAGATACTTCTATTATTCAGACTGTTAAACTCAGGCTGAAACTTTAGGAACAGAAAAAGCTTCTAGGGGCTAGGTGCTAGACTCCAAGAAATTCAAGATGTAACACAAGTACCAGAGCATCCTGCAAGAATACTGCCTGCAGCCACTTGAAAATTGTCCCAGAAGATTCTTACCTTTCCTAATAAATCTCTTTCCTAATGAAAGGGCAGGATATTCAGGAAAGAGGAGGGTTGAAGAGGGTCTGCTGCAACCTTTTATCCTTTCCTAGAATCACTCATTTCTGTTTTTAAGCAAAACCAGAATTGTTTTGTGATTCTAAAAGGTTGAGTGACTTTAAAAGCACAATTCTAATGCTAATGCTGTGCAGAGTGGAAAACAGGGAGCAACAAACCATTCAGCCAGCAGCTCACTTGAGGCCTGGCAGATTTAACCTGGGGACATTGATGGAGAGAAGTTAACACTGGTGGTGGAATTGGTGTTGGGACCTTGAATACTTGAAATTTTAGTAAAAAAAATCCTTGTAAATGAATTTTATAAATCAATTTTGTTTATTGTTGTTGTCTTAACACAGCAAAAATTAAGGACAAAATAAAAACCTGTGGTGTTAGGGAATTTCACACCAGAGTTTATCATTATCACTTCTTACCAGGACAGGGCATTCCCTTTTAAGGCTAGTACTCTGTCTATATCAGAACTTATCATCAGATCTCTCTCTCTCTCTCTCTCTCTCTCTCTCTCTCTCTCTCTCTCTCTCTCTCTCCACACACACACACACACACACACACACATCCCTATCTGCACAGCTACTTCCATGCCAATCAGTCACAAAAAAACACCATCTAAATGCCATAATCCTTAATTTTGCAGTCTTGAAAGATCAGAATTACTAAAGCCTAGCCAGCATTTCAAAAGACAAGAACCCAAAGGTAGGAAAAAAGTAGAAACACAGGCAAATAATAATTAAAAAAAAACACCCTCCTGTGCCAGAGTTTTTAATCAAGTCCTGACTTTTGTCCCTTCACACATAAAACTATGCTTGCCTTCCCAAATTGCCTTTCCTCAGAGAATAAAATAATTTAACATGCCCTGCAATCTTTTCAGTCAGAGACATTGGGATCTAGAATGTTATAAAACAGATTAAACAATCAATTATGCTCGGATGGGGATTTAACTGTTGAGGCAGATAGACTCCTGTCCACCACTAAATCTGACATAAGATAACAGTGCATTTTTCTCTTTGCATAGATAGCACTTTAAAACAGTCCCTATTTTTTAGTCAATGATGTGCAATTCATACTCTAATTCTATCAGAGAATTTTTAAATTTAACTACTCATTTATTGTATTAATAACTGGAAAAAATAAGGCACTTTAGAAGCACTTGTTTGAAGATTTCGTGGGCTCTTGAGAAGAAAGTGAATTGCGATTGAACCACAAACCATGAAGTTGTATTTGAAATGAGATTTAATAAAGTCTTCTATAGAGCCTGACATATAGTACAGTGGATAGTGTGTATTCCTCATAGACAGCCACCCTGGTTCAATTTCCAGAACCATAGTTCTACCAAGTATTGCTTGGTGCAGACCTAGAGGCCTCTAACTATTGCTGGCTATTGCTCAGAGTGCCCCCAGTTATCCCTGGTATTGCAGAGGCCTCAGAGCAAAACATTCTTGAGAACTCACAGTGAGGAGCCAGCTTGGTTAAGGGAGGGCTGGGAAAGGCAGCTTGGCCTCCCTGCATACTGTTTGTGAGGCAAGCCCTGCTCCCCCCCAACCTCAGACCTCTTTAAAAACAGATCAATTAAATTACAAAGTGAGGAGCCCAGAGCTATAGTCCAGCTGGTAAGGTAGGGCCAGGTTTGATCCCGGTATCCCAGGTTCGATCCAGGCATCCCATATGGTCCCCGGAGCACCGCAAGGAGTAGATCCTGATTGCAGAGCCAGTGTTCTGGCTCTGCATGAACATGCCCAAGACCGTGTTCATGTCCGGCGTGGCCTTCACCCTCAACCGCTTCAACCCTGACAACCTCTTCCACGACCACCTGCTGCCTCTCTTCTACACGCTGCGCCAGTTCCCCTGGCTGGTGCAGGAGGCCCAGCTCTTCTTCATGGAGGGCTGAGCATTGCCGGGTATGAAGCAAAAAAAAAAAAAATCTGAATTACAAAGTGATACAAATAGAGGCTATTTTTGTTTGTTTGCCTGTTTAGGGATTACACCTTCACTGCTTAGAGCTAGTCCTGGTTCAGTGCTCGGCGTTACTACTGGGAGAACTTGGGGTATCATGTGGTACCAGGGATTCAACAGAAGTCTGCCACATACAAGGCAGGTGACTTAACTCCTTTTCTATATCTTTGATCCTAATTCAATAAAAACAGATGTAAACTTTAAAAAAATTTGGGGTAGGGGGAGGGAGCATCAAAACCAACTGTGTTCAAGGCTACTCCTTGATACTGAATTCAAGGATCATACCTGGCAGATCTAAGGGGTCTATAGGGTATTGAGGGTTGAACTTGAGTCAATCCTCAAGTTGACTTAAGAGCCTGGCTCTACCCTCTACCCTCTGCAGTATTTCTCTGGATCTAAAAAATTTTAATTAGTTTTACAAAGTTGTATTTTCTAAATATTTATCTTTAGTGATTATGGTTTTCTAAATTTTAGACCCGAAAGTTTTGTCTTTCAGGATTTTCGTATTTAGGGTTGTGATGTTCAATATGGTATCCTTTAAGATTATGACTTAAATTTTCTTCCTTCCTTCCTCTCTTTATTCCTCTCTCTTTTTCTCTCTTTTTCCTTCCTTCTTCTTTCCTTTCTCTGTGATTGTACATTTGTACAGTGAGAAGTTGTATGCTATATGGATCGATCACTCCTCAAAGTGCTTTTTCACTTGATTTTAGATAATATACATATGGCATGTTCCCTGGTGCCCTGTTGCCTTTCCTTTTCCAATTCTCTACTAGTCCCTCTTCATTTCTCAATTATTTCTGACTGTGCATTCAATTCCTTATTTACACTTAATTCAGTTTCATTGAAATGATGACCTAATTCAGTTTCATTGAAATTTAGTTTCAATGTTTTATATGTCATCTATATACTGACGACTCTCTAAATCTCTGTGTGGATGATTCTAAAATCTGTATTTCCAATCCTTGCTAATCAGAACACAATGCATTTCATTGTTGGATTACTTGCTTACTTGCTAGTCCTATGTTTATATATTACTAATGAGTGATTGTTTTCTCCTTCCCAAAAAACCTTTTGTATATGTTTATGTTAGGGATCTTTTGTCTAAATATAAAAAAAGATAGTCGGGCAGTGTGTGGTGAGTTATATAACTCTAAATCATTTATGGGGCAACTTTTACAGTAAGTCCTGCTCTGACCCAAAGTTTAGAGCAAGGTCAGAATAGCTCTGGTTTGACCTAAGATAAACAGTGAATTGCCTTGCAACTGGAGCAGAGCATTTAGGACTGTTGTTGGAGACAGGACCCTGAGGGGTATTGGATATGATCAATCTGTCAAGGGAATGTTGTATGGATCATATGACGTGATCTCCTCAGAAAAGATCACCCTATGAGTTTAATCCCCTATGTAGATTTATGTCTGTCTCTCTTACTGTGTTTATATTAAATAACTAGAAATATATTGAAATTATTTTTAATAGTTAATAGCCAGGAGAGAGAAAAGCTGGGAAGCAGGGGCATGGCCCACTGTGAATTTTGCCCAGGTAAGAGGAAGCCAGGTTGTACCTCATTATTTTATCTTTGGTTACACCCTACCCAGCCTCTGCATAAGATTTATCTCTTGCAGTTTGAGGGTCAGAGAGTACATGTGGCAGTTGGTGTGGAATAAGGTGTGTGAAGAAGTAAAGTCTTGAATTTTCTGTTCATGGAACAGAGCAGATGGTTGCTGGCCCCAAATGTGACCAAGGAACCCAATGAATCCCAATACTTTTGGGGACCCCAAACAGACCCAACATTTCATGCTTTGCACAATTTATTCTAATACCTAGTAAGCATCTTCAGGTTATTTAAATATATTAGTTTAATGACCTAAGCTGAACAGTATTCTGAGCCTCTGTACCCATTTTACCCAGGATATCACTAGGCCATACATGGTGCTACTATCTTCTGAGTAGCTTAGATCATTTGACGTTACCTTGATTTTCTTCTCTTCTTAAACTAATTTTAATTCTCTACAAGTTGATTTTTATTTACTTCTAAAATATTCCAAATATGTGCTGGAGAGATTGAACAATGGGTACAATGCTTGCTTTATAAGGGACCAACCTACCTGGCAACACATACGGTCTTCTGAGACTACCAGAAGTAATCTCTGAGAGTAGAGCCAGGAGTGAGTCATAGTTCACAGCTCAGTGTGGTCCCCACCCCCCAAACAAAAATGATTTAAAAAGAAAAGACTCGAAATTTATTATTTTTTGTTATCAACTTTAATACCTCAACTCCCATTTAATACTAAGGTATATCCCAATGACTAAAACAACTTCTAAAAATTTTGTACTTTTCATACCTTAATTTTCCACAGGGAAATTAATATTAACTTTCAAGACATAAATCCATCCAATCATGTGACTTCCCTATTTAACCTCTGTCAGTAAATTTTTAAAACATTTTAAATAATATCTAAGCCCTTTACCCCGATTTATGCACTGCTACCTAATTTCTCCCCTACTCTTCCAGTGTAACAGTGACTTATTTTTTCTGTGCTTTAAACTTCTGAGTTTGTTACTTTCTTAGAACTTTTTCTTTTTTAAATATGTGTTCTATTCTCCTCACTCAGATATTCATTTATCTTCTTTAAATCATTCACATGTATTCCTCAATGCTCTCTGATCAGCTTCTAAGAGATCCTACCAAACAATGTCTACCAAGTACATCATCCCCACCCATTATATCACAGATATGAACATATTTTACTCCCACTCAGAATTTATGTTCAAGTCAGAAAGATAGCTCAACAGGCTAAATACATTAACCCAAAGGTCTGGAGTTCTATCTCCAATATCTCATGGGCCCCTAAATACTGCCAGAAGTGACCTCCAACAACCAAGTATAGGCCTGAAAACAAACAAAAAAGTGATGAGTATATTCATAATTTCTTCTTATCCAAAATTATCTTATTTTTGACATGCATTTGTTGTTTATCTCTTTGTACTTGCGGCCGTGTGGTTCATCAATTAATGATGGAGATCAGAGGTGACTACAAAAATATGCCACCTGCACGGCAGAGCCTGGCAAGCTACCCATGTCATATTTGATATGCCAAATACCCGTAACAATTATAGACCTCATTCCCATGACCTGATGGAATGGTTTGAGGCTCTTTATGTTCCTGGAGCAAGCAGATGTCCTTGTGCTCTACTAGCATGAGACAGGACATATGGAGATGTTACTGGTACCCGCTTGAGCATATCGATGATGAAAGGGAAGACAGTGATACAGTGATACTACAGTATAGGGTATTTGAGTGCAAGGATATTATTGTTTTATTAGTCAGTATCTTCCATTGCCTAGATCAAGAGATGATAGAAACATTTATTAGCTAGATTGGTATTCAAGCCTCGATCTGGGTCAAGAAGTCAATCTCATTCACCTGAGAATATCTTTACTCCTCTTAACAGCCATATAAGATTTTTTAGAGGTTTGGTAGCTACCTATATGAAGCTTAGTCTTTGATATGCTGATTGACATCTTCTGGATTTTGTACCTTTAAAATCCCCTGGCACATATCTGAAGTGGTCTATGTAACCTACAGAATGTAGCAGAAATACCATCAAGTGATTTCTAAGACAAGTGACACAAGATATTGCTACTCCCACCCTGGATCATAAAAAGGCAACAATAATGTCATGAAAATCCATAAGCAACCTGGACAAGTCCTAGACTTAAAGAGCTGGTGTTTCTGACCTATCCCCAAAGTAAGTTATTAGCCTAAGAAATGATCTTGAGAAGAAAGACACTGCTCCCATCTACTTTTCTGATTATTGGAGCTCTGGACATCTTGACTGCAGGTTCATGGGAGACCACCCAGCTAGGATGATTCTGAGTTCCTGATCAACAGAGATTATGATAAACTTTGAAGTTAATTATAACACAGCAATAGGTAATTAGTACAACAGATCTATCTGATATGTTCACTTCCCAAGTCCCTAAATTTCTTTGAAGATGAAGAAATAATATGCAAAATAATAACCTTCTTGTTCTGGACACTATTTCCTTTCCTCCTTGGCTATTTCTCAGATGTTAGTTTTTCCTGCAGCACCTCTACCTCAGTGAGTCTATATGTTATAATTAAGAGACAAGAAAAAGAGGACATATTTGTGTCTGAAAACTTTGTTTTTATACTAAAACACAATGATGCACATATAGTTTGCCTAGCTTCTCAGAAAGGGAGAAGGAAAACATTTAAAATGCTCAACTTAACATATATATAAAATGGAGTTAAGAATAATACCCACTTCACAGGATTTTGAAAGGAATAATTGAAAGTATCGCTGTATCACTGTCTTCCGTAGATCATCGATTTGCTCGAGCGGGCACCAGTAACATCTCAATATGTCCTGTCACATGCGAGATAGCCCAAGGGTATCTCTCACTCCAGGAACATAAAGAGCCTCAAACCATTCCATCAGGTCATGAGAATGAGGTCTATAATTGTTACTGGTATTTGGCATATCAAATACGACACGGGTAGCTTGCCAGGCTCTGCCTTTCGGGAATTGAGAGTATTCAAATGAAGTACTTAGCATGGGGACCAGACCTATGGTACAGTGGTAGGGCATTTGCCTTGCATGCAGTTGACAGGTTCAATCCCTAGTATCCCATCTGATCCCCTTAGCACCACCAGCTAAGTACTTTCTGAGTACAGAGCCAGGAGTAATACCTGAGCATCACCAAGTCTGACTCAAAAAAGCAAAAATGAATGAATGACTAAATGAATGAATGATGAAATGCTTAGCATGATAACTGATCTGCAGTGCATGCTAAATAAATATTGGCTGTTATTGTTGACTTCATTTTGACCAGACTCCTGTTTTATTTGAAGTTTTCATTCTAGGTTAGTGACAATAGTATATTATAAACTTATAACAATACACAATAGCCAATGATTTATATGAAAGGAATATTTTCTAAAACCTGTTATCACAAATTGAGAATAGACTTTTTAATGCATACATTTTAAAGGAAAAAATTAGGTTGAAAATTAACCAAAGGCCATGTTATCTAAATTGTAATAAGAGATTGTCATCTTAACATATTGAAAACTAGAGAAGGATGAACAAGAGACTTGAAATGTAGTGTGAAAGTAAAAGCAGCAAGAGATTGACTTGAATGTCATTATCTTATTGCCTTTTGGAACTAAAAATGTATTGTTTCTCACATAAAGCAAAGCACTGAAAACTATTTGGCAGCAAGGTTATTATTTCACATATAATTACATCTCATACGGAGGTACATTGGCAGTCATGTGGTGGCTAAATTGTCCATTTTCAACTAGAAAAAGAAATGCAGTTCTTTTTTCACTTACATCAGTCAAGAAGATAGCCGCCCACAGGAAGAGATAAAGACTTATTTGACACTAGATCTATAACCAATGATTTTAGTTATCACTTGAAATTAGTGAGAATTTTGAAATAGGCTTAAGAGTCTGAAGCACAATTTGATACCATACTGAAATAGCAGATAAAATAAAAATGTAAAAAAATTTTAATGCTATTTTCATTTTTTGACTCATCTTGTATTTTTGAATTTCTAAAATGGATTTCTCAGTAACAACTAGCTCCTAAAAAGCACAGATGTATCCATTTATAATTTTTGAAAATAGATTAAACATCTAATTAAATTATCTTCTCTATAAACCAAATTATATAAATTTGAAGTCAATGAGTATACTTAAAACATTATCCAGGGTGTCAGCAACTAAGAATATTATTTTTAAAGCCAGACATCTAAATTCTCACCCTCTAAGCTGTCCTGAATATTTATTAAATCATCTGAAGAATTCTAATCATTATAATTTTAGATAAGTATTATCTACAGATATCTGTAATACAGAGGTGACAAATATTTACTTAGTTGAAAATCTAGGGAAAATGTTATCCAAATTCCTTTTAGAGAGAGCTCATCTATATCTGAAAGAAATATCCTAGTCAATTGATGTGCCAGGTAATATTCCAATTACAAAATTGTGTAAGTTTCAACTTGAGATATTCTTGTGGAACTCCTTCAAACAGCAAGACAACCGGTGCTGGTGTGGATGTAGGGAAAAAGGGGACTCTCATCCACTGTTGGTGGGAGTGCCGACTGGTCCAGCCCTTTTTGGAAAACAATATGGGCATTCCTCCGAAAAACTAGACATTGAGCTCCCATTTGATACAGCAATAGCACTCCTGGGAATATACCCGAGAGACCGAAAAACACATAGCAGAAACACTATCTGTACTTCTTTATTCATATCTGTGCTATTCACTATAGCTAGAATCTGGAAACAAACTAAATGCACAAGAACAGACGACTGGCTAAAGAGACTGTGGTTCACTACACTATGGAATACTATGCAGCTGTCAGAAAAGATGAAATTATGAAATTTACCTGCAAATGGATGGACATGGAGACTATCATACTGAGTGAAATTAGTCAGAAGGAAAAGGACAGATATACAATGACTGCATTCATTAATAGGATATAAATAGATACCAGTGTTTTACTAAATGTGGGAAATGGTAATGGCAGATTAAAACTCACCACTGAATATACACAAAGAGACTTAAGTGATAAACTCTAAATACCTGCAGGGCTAGCCACAATGTGTAAAATAAGAGGGAGAGAGATGTAGAGACAGAGAGAGAGACAGAGAGAGAAAGAGAGGAAACAGGGCTACCTGCCATTGAGGCAATCTGGAGGTGGGTGGGAGGGGGTGGGGTACATTGGTGGTGGAAATGGGGCACTGGTGGAGAGATGAGTGCTGGAATACTGTATCACCAAGAACCAATTATGAACACCTTTGTAATTGTATGTCTCACGGTGGTATAATAAAAAAATTTTTTAAAAGCATCAAAGAAATAGCTAAACGGACAACGAATCTCCAGCTCTGGCCACATCTCTGACCCCACTGTTTTTCCTGCATTAACATACACCTCAAAGACCTGGGCCCTACAAAAGCAGGATGATAAAGTTATTCGGAGCTCCCAAAGAGGAATTAAAGTGCTATGCTTAGAATATCACGCCTCACTCAAGTGAGATAAGGAATTAGGAGGAGTTCCGATCTCCTATGAAGATTGAGAGTCAGGGACCCTGTCTCTTTTGCCAAGGTGTCGAAAATCAGATGGCCTGTACATGTAATGCAACTTGGAGATGACTGGTGGACTAGAGCTGTTACGGACTGGATCCCATGAGCCATCAAAGATCACGTGGCCGCCCACCTACAAGATTGTCAGATTTCTTCATCAAGTCCTGAAGGAATGGTTTGAGGCTCTTCATATTCCTGAGCAAGTAGATGCCATTGGGCTACATTGGCATGTGACAGGGACAAATGGAAACATTACTGGAGCCTGATCAAGCAAATGGATGAATAATGGGATGTCAAGTGATCAAGATGCAATTTGAGATATGGAGAGAAACTTTTCCTTCTATTTTTGAGACTCAGAGGGAACAAAGAGACATGGAGGTCATGGGAAGAAATCACAAGAGGGGAAAAAGAAGGTCATGTGTCAAGGCAGTCCTCACAATTGCCCACACTTTAGTAAGTTCAACAGACTCATGAAATGTTGAGTGCATGTGTATATGCATGTGTCTATACATACATGCATGTATATGTTGGTTTATGTACATGTGCCCACATACATTTATTTGCACACAAAGAGAATATATATGATCATCAAGAATAAGGGGACTTATCACAGAAAATATTGCCAGTTAAGCTTTAGGAAATTCTCAGAAACCTTGGAGGAAAGAGAGCTCTAGGCATTAATAAATCCCAGATGAGAGTTTGAAGTAGGTTTGCCTTTTCTTCAAATAATAGAAAGACATGAAGGGTTTAAGAGTGTTGCTTAGAAAAATGTTTCTTCATTACAAATTTTCCAGCATTAAGTAAGCAATTCTTGTGATAGTTTACTGCTACATCATCTGCAGTAAATTCTATAAATATCGCTCACTGTATATTTGATGCCATAATGATTTATTTAGATACCAGAAGGAAATGTTAAAATAAAAGTGTTGGGGAGGAAAATCAAGGTTTAGACAATAACCATGCAAGCATAAGTAGGACCATTTTTTCTTCTGGAAACACTTCCTAATATCTCTAAATCTATCAAACTATTGGTTTTCATTTACTGTATATTCACTTTTCATTGATTCACTGTTCCTATAACTACTAAACTCTACAACTTATCTCACCTCCTCCATTGTGTGTGTAGTATACACAACTCAGTGCATTTCCTGATTTCTGGAGATGTAGTAAGTACTTGTGTCTAGAAAGTTTATCTGAAGGTTTAGGAGATTTGACTTTGAGTTAAATTTCTATACTACATAGATGATCTCTTTACTTGGGGTAAAAAATGTCATTGACTACCATGAAACTTCAGTATCTATATTCTATATAACCATACTAACTCTTATTCGGAGAGACCATTATTCTCTCTTTTTCCTTATTCTCAAACCTTTATTATTTCACCTATAGATTCATCTTAAGAAATTATGTGTACTCTATCAGGACACTTGATATCAGTATATGCACAGATTTTCAGGAAGGTAAGCCTTATATTTAAAGGGACAAGTTAAATCCACAACTGCCCATGGATGGAGGTGCCTTTATTGGCTGCTGACCTTGTGATGAGTTACATGAGTTTTCAGAAGGTTCTCTATTACTCAGTCCCTGTTTATTGAAGGAGGATATAAATCACTTTCGATCCTTGTGAAGAGCTCTTATTTACAAAATGTACTGCTAAACGTTCCACAGAGGATGCAGTATAACCATTTATTTTCCTAATTTGGAAATAATAACTTTTCAGCTTGTCCTGACATCACAAGAGGAGACTGATGATTGAGGTACCCTGACACATAGTGACCTGAGGATCCAAGGTAGATGTCAACAAAAGACCTAGAGAGAAGCAGATAGTGTCCATCAGGCCCATTTTTTTATTGTTTGCATTACTTCTATTACCTTATGCTTGGAGCAACAATCATGGTAGATTGCCTTGCTCAGTTCCATTAGGAACTGAAGCATCAATAAATCAAACTTCATAGTGACATTCTTTGTTTTGGTGGCATGATAAGTTGCTTCTTGGCTGAGATTCAAATGAATAATATCTTAGAATTTGTAAATATACTTCCCCATATTCTCCTCAATCTTAAATTTAACTAGTATATGATGCCTGGGGAAAATGACTGGAAAGAGAGAAAACAAAGGGAACACAGACTACAGAAACATAAAGAGTCCTCACTGGATATACCAGAATATGAATTTTGAAAGATTTTCCCATAAAGGTAGTATGTGAGAGGAAATGGCATAAATATATAAGTCAACTTTCTAAATATTCAATGAAAGCAATGTAAATTTAAATATCTTTACTTAATAACTCTCACTTAAGACATCAACACAGATTCTATCATGTAGAAAAATGTAAATTTACCAAGATTCAAGTAAATTTACATTTTGGGGGGAGAGAGTAAAATATTTATAACTTTTGCTTTTCTCATATAATTACATGAAAGTTTACATATCTTAATTTTTTATTTTATTAAATTTTATTTTATTATACCTACATGAAAGTTCGTACATATTCTAACTAATTTCATTCTCACCACAGTACTTAGAAGATGGATACAACTATTCTCACTCTCAGTTGACAGGTGAGGAACTGAGGCATAATGTGTCAAAGCACTTGACAAAATAAATGAGAGTTGAACTTGGTCCCCAAACTCGGTCTGGTTCACATCATGCTATTTTCAGAACTCTGATGAATTAATAAGATTTTATAGTATGATAATATCAAATTAAATTTATATTATAAAATATCTCAGATAATGAGGACCGATGAATAGCTTTTGAGTAAAGAAATGACCCAGAAGTATTTATAAAAAACAGTTGAGGGGCTGGAGGCGATAGCCCAGCGGGTAAGGCATTTGCCTTGCACGCGGCCGGCCTCTGCTGGCCTGGGTTCGATCCTCGGCATCCCATATGGTCCCCTGAGCACTGCCAGGAGTGATTCCTGAGTGCAGAGCCAGGAGTAACCCCCTGAGCATTGCCGGGTGTGACCCAAAAAAAAAAAAAAAAAAAAAACAGTTGATATTGATATCAATATATGCACGTATTGGGAAGGCAAGCCGAGTAATGAACGGGACTACTTAAATGATTGCAATTATGTAGGGTAATGTAGGAATGGGGGCAATGCTTCACTTGTGAAGCAAAGTGAGTAACCACTGTTAGCACTATGGAACAATCTTCCCTTACTTTAAAAACTAAATTAATTTATTATGTGGATGACAAATCTCAATAAATCTATTTGTCTATAGACTTATAAGTCTATTTGTTCTAAATTGCTTCCTTACCACTAATGGCAAACTTATTAAGATTATCATTTTATTTCAGAAAATTACCCATGATTAGTCACCTAAGGGAACTATTTAAGAATGTCCTACTATGTATAAAAAGCGTAAAACATTCCTAACAAACTGGGTAAATATATTTCTAAAATCGTGATAAAAAGTTTAAAAGTTGACTTTTTAAAAATGTTGCAGCAGCAAAGCAGTAGCAACATTTTTATGAAAATGCATATTTTGTCTCATATTTATTTTTAAAAAAGATAACCTAAGGTCCTAATGAACTTCATGAAATTTTCTCCCTAACGCTACATCTAAAATGGGCTCTTTTCGAACTTAAGAGCTTATATGTAAATTTTACTTTTTTGGCACTTTAAAAAATAGAATTTCACTGGTTTGTTTCAGTGCCATCTGTGTTATTAGCAAAGAAGAGCAAGCATAAGCTTCGAACAATGCAAGAGAAATCTAAGGAAAAGTAAGCTAAAACTGTCACAACGAAACTGCTAAATTTCACAGAGATCAAATTCCAGTGCACTGAAAATGTTTCTTGGGCCTGCCTAGAATTTCTCACCTCATTATGTGTGAAAAAACATAAATTGAACAGTTTTTCCCTCCCCAAAATTTGTCCATGATGAGAACAGTTGGGGAAATAAAAGCTCTCCCTACCCTTTGAATTTGGTATTTGGAAGAGTGAGAAAAGTGATTGAAGGCTGCACCCTTTTCAGATTCTGGACACTTGCTCAGAGATTGTTTTAAATCTTCAAGTGGCTTGTGAAATAATTAATTCATTCCCACATTTCCATTTCTTTCAAGAACACAGAATTAGCACTCTCCTTAAGAAATAAGAGAGGGAGATGGAAAGTCAAAATATTCAGTCAAATGCAATATTCCAAGACTAGTTCCAAGGTCTGGAATTCATGTTTTCTGAGTCAAGCCACTCAACTCGGAGGCTTCACTTCTTTAGCAGTTCCCGACTTTTTATTTCATTAATACTTCTCCACTTGCCAGACAGCTAGGTGGGATTTAGCTATACGTGCATATTAATGCATTCAATTTAGAAAGGTTGAAAACTCTGACTCATTGCCATCAAATTAAAGCACAACTTCAAGATTGTTAAGTACTTAATCTGTACCATGTAATGAGATTTATACTACAAGTAGGAAAAAATAAGTGCACCTAAGATACAGTCGACAATAAAACTGTGCTTCTGAATAGTTTTTTTCTTCCCCCACACATCTCCCTCATTGTCTCTAAGTGGTTCATATTTTTTCCCTGTAATATAAAATCCTACTATCCTGCATAGGGTATCAAATTCTATACTGGACCACTCAAAATTGTGCATCTTTCTATAATAATATTTAAGGATATTTTTTATGTTCAGTAATCCAATCCAAAGCCTTTCTGCTTACTTAAAAAGAATGAAGAAAGGCCACTGAAGGTACACCCACATTTGATACATATAACCATCATACATTTCCATGGCAACTTGTCTTTTTGCTTCAAAAAGTGAAATATAGTTCAAAAGTGAGTAATGCAAAAGGTCATTTCATCTACCAATGCCCAAAATATTTTTACACTGTGCCTCCTACACACTCCCACCCTCCAAAAGCAAAGGACTTTGAAGATTGAAACAATAAAGGGTAATGATAGTGCAGTTTAATGAAGTCGGGAACTATGGTGTTTTATATTAGTGAGTGTGTTATAATTAACTCTGGAAATGATACCAAAATGAGTATTTTTGCCTTCACCATTGCAGGCAAAAATCTGAAGGGACAAATAAATATAATCATGTTTTCTTCCATAAAAATTAAGTGAGGAATAAATCTGTTATTTCTCTAAAGTACAGTGTTTGTTTTTAAAAATGTATTAAGGAAGAAGTTATATAAATGATAGTATATATAGAAAGATGATAACTTCTAGTCAAAAAGGTTCATGTTTATAAGCAATGTTCTTAGGATGGTTCAGAAAACATATTGACATAAACTGATGTCAGTTTATTTAACTGGAAGATAATAGTTTGATTTCTTTTGAGGATGAAACTCTTGCTTCATTTGTGCTTTTTGCTGAATAAAATTAAACTATTTTTATGACGAAAGAGTAGTATGAGAGAAAAGGGGGTGGCAAAGCACACCCATTTATTTCCAATGGTAACATATAATGAGAATAAAAATTATGATGTAATGTTTGTGAGGTAGCATAAAAGAAATTATTGATCTCACTGAGATTAGTCTATATGAAAAGAAGTACACAATCAAGAGCTATTAATTCATAGGATAAGTAAGTCTAGGAAAAGCTTATTTCTGTGACTATTAATGACTGTCCCTGCATCAGTTAGGGTCTTAACCAAAACTAAAATCCTGTTGAAAAGTGCACCATAGAAGCTACAATATATCATCATCTTCTTTTTCTTTTTCTTCTCCTCCTTCTTCTCCCCCTTCTCCTTATCCTGCTGCTGCTGCTCCTCCTCCTTCTCCTTCTCCTCCTCCTCTTCTTCCTCCTTCTCCTCTTCTTCCTCCTCCTCCTCCTCTTCCTCCTCCTCCTTCTCCTCCTCCTTCTTCAATAGTTTTCGGTAAACACCCAACAGTGCTCAGGAACTACTCTTGGTTCTGTGCTCAGGGATCACTCCTGATGATGCATGGGGGACCATATATGAGCATATTATTTACATTTCAAATTTCTATAAGTAGGACACAAGGTTGACATAAGAAATCTAAATAGAAACAGATCACATCATATTTTTTTCTGACTCAAAAATTATATACTCCATAAGTTGTGCCCTTCATTAGAAGTGCTCATCTTTTGGCTGTTCACAAATATAATGAATCCTTTGGGTTTGAAATAGAGGACAAAACCATTAGTATGAGCTCACAATGGTTCAAAATCTCAGGCATATTGTACAATAATGCCATTTTGAAGTCCATTCTTTATTATCTTTCGTAAGGGGGAAATGGGCATCACTGAGAAAGTAATAATTTTCTCTTTATATTTCATACATAATTTGGGGAACATTTTTTCCATTGTATTTCAGTAGATGTTGACTGGAATACAACATAAAAGGCAAGGAATCCTTGCTGGTTTGTCTGCATCTTTTACTTTTGCATTGACCTACATATGCAACATGTTTGTGTTTCATACTTAGCATACAATTATAGATCGGTAGGTTTTATTTTATTTACAGATTAAAGAAAATTTTTCTCTTTTTAATTTAATATTTTTATTATACCAATAATATTTTTGTTATTGGTATTTGATATGCCAAATACCAGTAACAATTATAGACCTCATTCCCATGACCCGATGGAATGGTTTGAGGCTCTTTATGTTCCTGGAGCAAGCAGGTGCCCTTGGGCTCTACTTGCATGAGACAGGTCATATGGAGATGTTACTGGTTCCCGCTCTAGAAAATCAACGATGAACGGGAAGACAGTGATACAGTGACAGTGATTATACCACCGTGATATATACAATTACAAAGATGGTCATATTTGGGTTTCGGTTATACAGTGTTACAGCACCCATCCCACCACCAGACACATTTCCCACCACCAATGTGCCCGATTTCCTCCCCTTCCCCTAGCCTGCCTCTATGGCCAGTTTATTATTTCTTTCTCTTTCTCTATCTCTTTTTCTCTCTTCTTTCTCTTTCTCTATCTCTCTTTCTCTCTTCCTTCTCTTACACATTGTGGATTGCAATACATACATTTAGAGGTCATCATGTGTATCTTACTGCCTGTATCTAATGCTCAGTTTTTGGTTGGTATAAGCACTTTTGACAATTATTACCACTCTATTCCCTTCTCAGTCTTACTAAACCTCTAAGTCCTCCTGATCCATGTTTCGCCTGACCTTGGATATTGATATTCATAATATGTGTATTTATCTATGTCATGAAAATAAATGCAGTTATTCTATATCTGTCTTTTTTTCTGGCTAATTTCACTACACATGATCCTCTCCATGTCCATCCATTTATAGGCAAATTTCATAATTTCATTTTTCCTAACAGCTGCATAGTATTCCATTGCGTAGATGTACCAAAGTATCTTTATCCATACATCAGTTCTCGGGCATTCTGGTTGTTTCTAGATTCTGGCTATTTTGAATAGTGCTGCTATGAAAACATATGGGACTACATGAAACTAAAAAGCTTCTGTACCTCAAAAGAAACAGTGACCAAGATACAAAGACAGTCCACAAAATGGGAAAGAATATTCACCCAATACCCAACTGATAAGGGGTTGATACCCAGGATATATCAGGCACTGGTAGAAATTTTCAAGAAGAAAACAGCCAACCCCATCAAAAATGAGAATAAATGAACAGAAACTTCGACAAGGAAGAAATTAGAGCTGCCCTAAAGACATATGAAAAATGCTCATCATCACTAATCATCAGAGAGATGCAAATCAAAACAACAATGAGATATCTTACATCACAGAGGCTGGCACATATCCAAAAAGGCAAGGACAACAAGTGCTGGCGTGGTTGCCTGAAACGGACACTCTCATCCATTGTTGGTGGGAATGTCAACTGGTACAGCCTTTTGGGGAAAACAATATGGACATTCCTCCAAACACTAGTCATCAAGCTCCCATTTGACCCAGCCATGCCACTCTTGGGAATATACCCTGGGAAGCCAAAAACACAGCAAAAGAGATAGACCATTACAAAGCTGTTCATGGTTGGGTTTAAGTCATATGGTGCTCCAACACCCATTCCTCCACCTGTGTATGTAGAATGGCCTTTTGACCATTTTAATTTCTTCCTTGTCGAAGGGAAGAAATTCCTCCCTGTCTCTCTCTGTCTCTCTCCTTTTTGCACATTTTGGGTTGTAATACAGACACTGAAGGGTTATTATATATATATATATATGTATATATATATATATATATTTACTGACGTTCAATGCTCAGTTCTAATCTAGCTCTACCATTTCCAACTATCATTGCCAAACTAGCTCCTTCTCTATTTTATCAACCCTCTACTCCCACATACTTATGATAGGTGCCAACCATTAACAAGTCCTCCTGGACCCTGTATAATGAATGGATAAAATACCAAAATCATTTATCAATTATCATCCTGTTGTTCACGATTTGCTCAGGTAGGCACCAGTAACATCTCCATGTCCCTGTTGCATGCAAGTGTAGCCTAATGGCATCTGCTCCCTCCAGGAACATGAAGAGCCTCAAACCGTTCGTTCAGGTTTTTGACAAAGAAGACTGACCAAAGACTTTCTGGGAACCCAAAGAGGAATCGAAAGAGTCATGCTTGGAGTATCATGCTTCACTCAAGTGAGAGAAGGAATTTGGAGTTCCGACCTCCATCAACAATCAAGAATAAGGGACGTTGTCTCATTTGCCAAGATGATGAAAATCAGGTGGACTGGACATGTAATGCGTTTAGGGATGACCGCTGGACTAGAGCTGTTACTGACTGACTTCCACGGAACGTCAAAAGAACATGTGGCCGCCCACCTACGAGATGGTCAGATTTCTTCACCAAAAACTTGAAAAATAAAAAAACAACAAGATATACACAAATGTCTGATTAATAAAGGTAAATAATTTGCTAAATCCTTCTAGACCAAGAATTTATTTAGTTATTTACTTTTTGTGCAAATCTATATCAGCTACCATTATATACACGATTACATTTTTCAATCCATGTTTATTTAAATTCCACCCTAAGAAATATTTCACTTTTTATCCACTAGTATGACTCACTTTCCTAAAAGTTAGAATAGGATGAGAATAATGTGGTAATAAGGAGAACATCTCACTCTGCAGTTTGGTCTCATAAAATCTCTCTCCAGTCTCCTATTTCTACATGCTGCCCATTTGTCTCCAAAGACTCTTTGTATCCCCTTGGTATTATTGAGTCTTTCTCCCTATACTTTTGACTCTATTGAACCTGAGGATTTCAGCTTAGGTATCACTTCTTTACCTAAAGAGATTGCATGCATTTCTTTTTATAGTTGGATCCCTACTGACAAACAAATTATCTAATGCATGATGAGGATTCAATAAAGAATGTAAAATGAATTAATGATCTGCAAGATGACAGCCAGATTCCCCAAGTGATTCTAGCTTTTTCTACCCCAAACCAAATTCTACCCTTCACACCTCCCAAAGACCCAAAATTAACAATTTTTTCCCATGACTCCCATGCAAGAGACACAATATTATGCTTCTCACTCTGAATGAAAACCATATTGTTACTTTTAGTATATCCATCTCTTTTTACCTCTTATTTAGTATAAAATAAATTTATGCTAAAATTTATTTTTATAATGATTTTGCATCCTTCTATATTTCATTTTGAATATACCATTATACCTTTTGCTGTCACATGAAAGTTATTTTACCAAGGTTTTAGACTCTACCAACATTCTAAACTGTCCTAAGTATTATTGATGCATCCATTTTCCTAGAATATCACTTTTATTGCATCATCTTCTGTTAATTAAATAATTAAAAATTATGTCTTTTTAAGAACATTCATTGTTCCAAGCTTAGTCTCCAAATTATTTTTCAAATAGTCTCTTTTCTAATTGAAGAAAACAGCTATTGTCCTTGCAGACAAAATTTCATTTCTTTCCCTATTACAATATGGGGTTATAAGTTGTACATTTACCCTATTTTGTGATATGTATAATAATTGTCCTATAGTGTAATAGATCAAATGTTACCCAAAGTGAGGCTTTAATGTTATTACTTACATGCAGATATCTGTCACCAAACCATGTAAATTTCTGAGTTATCACAGTACCTTAAACCTAAAAGAGCATTTACCATAGAAATTTTTGCATTTAATTATACATTTATCTTAAGATTTTCTAATCACAACATGTGATGTCACTATCATTTGTTGATATCACTTAACATTTTAGATCACTAGCAGATGTTTTGCAGAGTAGGCGTTTTATAAACTTTGCGATTGTGTTTGTTAATTCAAAAAATACTTAGTTACCACTGTGTATCAGACAGTGAAGCTACGGTGGAAAAGAAAGTGAAGCCTATATTATAATGCTGGATATGAAAACACAAAAGAAAAACAACATTTCAGGAGATAATAGAGATATGACTTGCATATTGATGATATCACATTTATATTCAAACATATTGCCTTGCAAACACAAGGAGTAGCTTCTTATATTCTGTGCTGTACTGACAATTCCTTACCTCTTCTTACCAAGAACTCAAAGCTACATAGCCTTCTAGTGTCACTGCTTTTTAGGCATGGATTAGTTTCCTATTTTTGCAAATAAACTTTGGTGGGACAGAATGTCTTCAAAGCAGAATGGAACTGAAATATTATTTTTAAGAATTAATTATAATTGAACATATGCCAGATGTACAAAAAAAAAAGCTCCAGCATGTTACTCTGCCAGAATAGAAATAGATTTTTGGATTCAATTCAGTTCCTAGTAAATTGATGTCCAAAAACACACAGAGGAGCAAATGTGCACACGTTCGTAATATCAGCAAATAGAGCACAGTGCCCAGGACCCTAGAATTCCATCTTTCCCATCTCCCTCCAGAGACGTCTCCCCATGGCCTCTAGAGAATATTTATTACCCATGGTCTCTGCAATAAGTCACGCTTTTGAAGAAGTCCATCTGCATAAATCCAGAGTGCAGTTTGACTCTTTTTCCTGATAAGGAACCCTGTCTAACCATGTTTTGTGTGGTAAAAAGAGACACACAATGGAAGATGATTTGCCTCACAGAAACCTGCATTATGGTGTTCACCAAACTTCTTATATTTATCAAAAGAATCATAGTTATGTGTCTTATATGATTAGATTACTACTATGTGGCAGGCGTTGTGCTCATTCTGAGTATGCTGGTATTAAATGTTAGAATCCTTTCAGAAGAGTTTTGTCTTCTTCACTAGATGACAAAACCCCACAGTGATGGACTGCGGTGGTTGCTGATAGGTGCAGTATTATAAATATAAATAGTTTCACTTATAGTAATTTTACAGGCAGAAACATCAGCATTGCTGACTCCTACCTGCCCCAGCAAGAGAAAGAGGACTACATTTCCTATTTGTTTCTAAAGGGCAGCTGATTCTCGATCTCTTGAGACCAGGAAGCTGCTCTGTGTGTTTTTGCTTTCTCATTGAGCCTTTTGCTGCAAGTCCATTTGTTTTCCAAGACCTGGTAGCTCATGCAATCAATTTTATACATTAGTTTGTATGTAAAAAATAAACATTAAAGTGTATTAAAATAGTAACAGATTATCTTCAGTTAATATCTGAAAAATGCGATGATAAATATTGTCATTTGCTATGTGAGATGAACTACACTATCTGTGATCCCTGTCTAATTTCCTGATTCCTTTCACTGTTATGTTATGCAATTTATTAAATTAGCTTTAGAGTTTAGTTCTTACTGAACCATTGCCAAGTTCTGTGACAGAGAGAAAGATATAGGAACTACTATGGGGTAAAACAAATTATTGTTCTTTGGTCATAAAACAAATGCATATGCCTCTGGTGAATTGCCTTATCCAAATATATGAGGATCTTATCATATGTGTTTTATGTCCTCAGCCTATATCTGCATATATATTGAATATGTTTTTTCTTTTATAATTGCCTTTAGTATGCAAAACTGTCTAAGAGTAAATATGATATAAGGGCATGTGCATATTGTGTCTTTTCCTATTCTGTCTTTTCATGACCCAACTTTATAAGCTCAAAAGAACTTTGTGCTGTTTTATGAGAAAGCCAAGATGAAATTGCCAGAACTGTGTTTTGTAAGAGAGCTATTGCAATATTATGTTAGATTGATTAAAGTGATTAGCTAATGCTTCTTTTTGAAAACATTGATGATTTCTGATATCTTTTATGCTTGGCTTTTAAAGAAATATGTTTTAAGATGATTGGTTCAGATTTTGGTCATTTAACCTTTTTGCATTTTTAACATGTAAAATCATTCCACAAGAACCACACAAAATAATAATTGTATATGTAGAATTCATATCAGAAAGAATAGAAAAATAGTCTAAAGCAAAGTAGAATGAATCTTGTTTAGAAAATATTAAGTTTCTATTAACCAATGGAAAAGTCTTTTTAAATTTTCAGAGAAATGGTACTTTAAAATATAACTGTGTGTTAAAATATGTTTTACAGGCAAATTGCTAAAACTACATAGCTGAGTTTAATATTGATTCAAACTAAATGTCTTTCCTTTTTGTAAAATATCCATATAACTGTGGTAATTTAAAAGGAACTTTTTTTATTACCTGGGAAATTACCTTAATCTTCCACCTCAACTTCTCTTTGCTTTGTGGATTAAGCAGTTCTTTAAAAAAGAAGCCTTAGCTTTTCCTTTCCTTCTTTTTAGGTCATTGTCTGTCTCCTGTTGTGTTATTAGACTAAAGGTGTCAGAGTAAGGAGACCCCAAACTTTTAAACAAATCTCATTTCTGATCATCTTCTGTTTTACTCATGTAATTATCTTAGCAAGCCTTTTTTGAATTCCGTGATCCACATGTCATGGAAAAAATGGTGTCCTGAATAGTTTCCATGGTAACTTCTCGTGTTATTATAATATAGTTTTAATAAACTCGTTTCCTGGAACACTATCAGACAGAGTATGGGGAAAAACATATTTTCAGTCTTATCAATTCTAATGTTAAGAGCCTCAATTTATAAAATTCCTAAAACACTTTGCCCCCAACTTGTACACCCTGTTCATTGGGACAGAACAGCAGTTATTTTGAAACGGCTTTCACATCAGTAACTAGATAAACCGCATGATTTAAGTCTGTTCTTCAGAAAGTAATACTTGAAGAGTAACAAAAATCATAGTTTATTCGACCTGCATATAAAATCATTCAAGTATACTACATTTATCATATTAAAAATGCACCATTAAAATTTAAAAGCAGGTGCAGTTGTTCAATAAGCTAATGGTATAGTCTGTAGACTCCAGTCAAGATTGTATTGTTGAATTCCCAGTTGTATAAAAGAGAAAAAGAGAGGGAGGGAATTTGAATGACCTTGCACCAAGGTGGTAGGGGCCTGTGATTCTCTGCTGTAGGCTGTGGTTGGGCTCCACTCGGAGGATCTTTACAGCACTGCATTCTCACGGCTGATACTGTGAATGTCCCTCTACCCAGAAGAACTTGAAATCGCTTTCATCCCATCTGACACCTCTGTAACTGTGTGAATGTGAACACATGTTTGAATTCACGGGGTAAATTTATGGACTGTTTGCCAGTGTGCACCAATGACACGATCCTTGTCATAGATGTGTAAAAAAAAGACACACAGAAATTTAATAAGAAAAAATATAGTGGGAGAAAATTTAACCTTCACGGAGTCATGTCAATCTATAAACTCTTAAATGATCACCTTTATTACTGGTTGGTTTATTCACCTCACATCATCCTGGGCAGGGGCTTGACAAGAGATCTGAAATCTTTTCATTAGTTTTCTCTAGCAAATATTAACTCAAAAAATTATTCTTTCAATTGAACATGTTTAGAATTTTAAACTGGAATACTTATATCTACAAGTCTAATCCCTGATTAGATAAGTGTAATTAATACAAGATACTTTAAAACTTTGAGTTCATAGCAAATAATTGTCTTCTATAACTTTTAAAAACAGGTTGTGCATATGCAATTCTAGTAATTTTTATATCTACTTATTGGTAACAAAAAATAATACAAAATAACAAAAAATAAATAAAATTTTACCTAAAATTCTGTTCTGGAGAGAAGAGAATAGAACAAAAATTTTAAAAGGAAACATAAAAGGAAAGAACTTCAGCAGTTGCCTTCTCACTCCTTGGGAGATTCTATTAAAGTGGTCACTGTGATATAAAATAATCTGATTATCTGGATTCGACAGAGATTTGAAATATTTTACAGTAAAAATTCATTATTCCTCTATCTCTAGTACTATTGTGTATAGATATATGCTGTGGAGTCTAAAGAGATCTACTCACATGCTTTACCCACTACAAGAAAAACACATGCTTTCCAAAACAATCCATTATTATTACAAATAAGGAAAGCACACGATGCTTCATTTCTCAGTTTTGATACACCAGTTTATATCTATAAATAAAAGCTAACATGCAAGGGATTTTTTGGGAGGAAAATTTTCAAAAATCTAAAACCCTAAACATTTTTTAAAAATAAGCCAATTTAGATTTTTCAAGGAATCAAACTCCTCTTGATTTGTGCTTTAGTTTTTGGTAGCTTAGGAATTGCTTGTTCCTTAATCATTTATATATATTCTAGGGTTTTTTGTAGACTCTTCTTCCTTTAGTCTTTCTTTGTAAATAATTCACTTGTATATATAAGCTATTCAAGAACCTACTATGAGATATAAAGGTTCCATGAAATATCTAACCATTTGCATAAATATATATTCTTTAATATAGTAGATATGATATATAGAGCTTGAAAGATAATCCCTAGCACTTGTATTACTTGTACCACTTGTATCACTTGTTTTACCATGTTTTCATCAATTTGCTCTAGTAGGCACCAGTATCATCTCCATACACCCTGTCACATGCTAGTGTAGCCCAAGGGCATCTGCTCACTCCAGGAACATGAAGAGCCTCAAATCATTCCTTCCAGGTCATGAGAATGAGGTCTATAATTGATACTGGTTTTTTGGCATATCAAAACTAAGTCTCTGGATAAGGCATACCTAGGCTTGAATAAGTCTAGGCATACCTAGGCTTGAATAAGCCTAGGCATACCTAGGCTTGAACTAAGTCTCTGGATAAGGCTTGAAATAGACCTCCAGAGACTCAGATACACGGGGAACAGCTTCTACCTGCTCTCTCTGTGTGCACTTGATCATGAGGCATCCAGGAGAGAAGGCAGGTCTAGCCCTGGTCCGCCATACCAGAAGAGCCTCACAAGAAGCCAGAGGAACCCCATACCATGAGGGCCACTATTTTATATCTGGACTCCACAGCTCATCAGAGCTCCACCCAGCAGAAAAGTGGATCACAAGCCCTGCTCATCAGAGCTCTACCCTACAGCAAGATCTATTTCAAGCTCAGGTATGCCTGATCCAGAGACTCAGATTTGCATCTCATGTTATATAAAATTGAACCCTCCAACACACAATTTTTTTCCCACTTACTTTGTATATACCTTTACATTCATTGGAAATAACAAGATAATCTCCTTTTTGGCATCTAAAAAATCATGTAAGTTTAATAAAATTTCTAAGTTTTCAAAAAATGCAAAAGTACTATCAACTATGAGATATTTGAGCTTCAGGTTATAATCCCAGAGGGATATTTTGTTGGTTATTGGTTTATGGTATTTTGTTCGATGATATAACCCTTGTCAAGTATAAAACTCCATAATTTTAATATTGCTCATTTGGACAAATTACCTAACCAAGATCAAACAAGGTGTTAATGAAAAGAAGATGGGCTGAATAAATCAGGCTTCCGTTTATTCACTTTGATTGTCTTGTAAACTCTCACTTATGTTTTGGGCACTACTAGTAATTATTGTCAAACAATCGCAGCAGATAATGGAAGCCTACAAATTCACAGCTGGATTTTTTTTTGCTTTTTTGGGTCACACCAGCAATGTTCAGGGGTTTCTCCTGGCTCTGCACTCAGGAATTACTCCCAGGGGTGCTCGGGAACCATAGGGGATGCCAGGGATCGATACAGGACCAGCATAGGCAAGGCCAAGAAGAAGAGGAAGAAGAAGAGGAAGAAGAAGAAGAAGAGAGAAGGAGAAGGAGAAAGAGATGGAGAAGGAGGAGGAGAAAGAGAAAGAGATGGAGAAGGAGGAGGAGGAAGAGGAGTAGGAGGAGGAGAAAAAGAACAGAAGAAGAAAAGAAGAAAAAAAGAAGAAGGGGAGGAGCAAGAGGAGGAGGGAGCAGGAGCAGGAGGAGGGAGCAAGACAAGGAGGATGAGGAGGAAGAGAAGGAGGAGAAGGAGGAGAAGAAAGAGGAAGAGGAGGAGGAGGAGAAGAAGAAGGAGAAGGAGGAGAAGGAGGAGAGAGAAGAAGGAGAAGAAGAAGCAGAAGAAGAATCAGGAGAAGAAGAAGAAGAAGAAGAAGAAGAAGAAGAAGAAGAAGAGGAGGAGGAGGAGAAGGGAGGAGGAGGAGGAGGAGGAAGAAGAAAGAAGGAGGAGGAGGAGGAGGAGGAGAAGGAGAAGAAGAAGGAGGAGGAGGAGGATGAGTAGGAGGAGGAGGGGAGAAGAAGAAGAAGGAGGAGAAGAAAAAGAGGAAGAAGAAGAAGAAGAAGAAAGAAGATGAAGAAGAAGAAGGAGGAGGAGGAGGAGGAGGAGGAAGAAGAAGAAGAAGAAGAAGAAGAAGAAGAAGAAGAAGAAGAAGAAGAAGAAGAAGAAGAAGAAGAAGAAGAAGAAGAAGAAGAAGAAGAAGAAGAAGAAGAAGAAGAAGAAGAAGAAGAGTGACCACTATAAAGGCAGGCTGGTGGGGGAGGGAATCTGGGGAAATTGGTGTTGGGATGGTTACACTGGTAGAGAGATGGGCACTAGAGCACTGTACGACAGAAACCCATTTGTGAACAGCTTTGTAGTTGTATATCTCATGGTGGTATAATACAAATTTTTTAAATTAAAAAATAAAATAGAACATTTTTTTAAAAAATAAAATCTTTGTAATGACAAGAGGTCAAGACTGGATTAGAGAATTGCAAGAATAGATGTTAGGAGCAAATTTTAGAATAATTGCATTCTACAAAACTAGATTTGAGGGAGTCTTAAATTAAATATAGATAACTTATGACATGTGCAGGAGAATAGATATGTGATAGCTAGCACCCACCATGGGTCATAACAGCGTAAGAGAAGGATACAATAAAAAGACCATAAAGGGAATATAACTGTGTAGTTTAGTTAACTATCACAAAGATAAACCATTGACTAGTACATAAAATAAAGAAGAAACTAGTTTTATTCCATAATGAGAAAATTGAGTCCATTTAGATCAAGACAAGATGAATTTGTGAAACACTAAATTTTAAATGTTCAGGAAACACAGGACAAATGTAGGAATATGGAATGAGTAACCTGCAGCTATAATTGGAGTTGTTACCAGCATAGCAAAGGTCCTGTAGATAAAAAGGAATGAACTTTCAAAAAGGAGAACAGATGTTGCTATAAGTCAGGTCATCAGAAATGGAAGTCTGGAGAATACTGGCATTGAAAAACTAAACAGGGCCTAGGAGAGAACTCCAGTGACTGGAGTTCACACATTTCAAGCAAGAGGCCTAGCTTTGATCCCACCCACACACACACTGGAGTAACTCCAACTGAGCCAGAAGTTGGTCCTGAGTAAGACTTGGCATGATCCCCCAAACAAAAAGTTAAAGAAAGAGGAGGAAGAAGAATGAAAAATAAAGTACAAGCAGAACAAAACAGAAAGAACAATTATCAGAGACAGAGAGGAGAAACATGCCAAATTTTTTGAGCAATAGTTTTTAAAAACTGAATATCAAATGAGGATAGAAAGACATCATTAAATATTATAGTCAAGTTCATGCCTATTAGCTTAGGGTGCCAGCTGGTCATAGATAGTTTCTTGTCCATTAACATCAGAATTTTCTACTATAGAAGAAATTCCTTTCCCTTTTCATAAACCAAGTTTTAAAGTTCAGGAGCAAGCTTCTGGGGTCTCCCAAAAGCTAGTTCTATACCTCAGAGCATAGGACAAAAGACACTTTAAGAAAATATGAAAGTAGGTTATGATCAAAGCAAGGGAACTAAATAGAAATGTGACAATGAGTCCGCAGCTACTGCTGCCTTTGGAGTAAAGGTGAGATCACCCTTTCATGCCTTGGGTCCCATTGCTTTGGAAGCGCATACTCAGGTTCAATTGGGGAGAAGAGTTCAGAGACTGGTTTGCGACTGCGACTGTCAGATCAACTTACCTAGCACTACTCTTAAGCTCAAAAATCTGTAAAATACACCACTTTCAAAGTTTTCCTTACTGAATCACTAAAATAATAAATCAAAGCAAAAAGAGTTCACTGAAAAAATTAATAAAATTGAATTAATATGACTAAGGAACATTGCATGTTCCTACCAACCAATAAAATAAGTAAGGCAACTAAGAGGCAATTGAAATAGATCATTTTATGTGATTTTAATAATTAAACCACTTGTCGCTTGTCTTCCCATTGTTAAGCAATTTACTTGAGAGGGAGCCAGTAATGTCTCCAATCATTGGGAATGAGGTGTATTACTGTTACTGCTTTAGGCATATCAAATATACCACTAGTAGCTTGTCAGGCCCTGCCATAGCTCTGGGTTCATCCCAGAGGGTCCAGTCCTTTTCTATGTCAGACCATCAACCATTCACCATCTTGGGCCCATGGGGTAAAGTCCTGCAGCAGATTATACTGGTTTATGCTGTGGGCTTTAATCCAGACTTGTCTGTACAATCCTTGTATGGCATGGATTTTCTTGGTGATCTGGCAGATTGATTATTATGTCTGTGTTTCAACTTTGTTGATAGCAAGTTGAATAATACAATAATAGTACCACCTGCCTCAAAGAGTCTTAATAAAGATAGAAATTATTTGATTTCAAATAATTGTTTGAAATTTTATTTCAAATCAAATGAAATTGATTTTATTTGATTAAAGCACTGTAATTTGCAAAGTTATTTAGACTGTGTTTCAGACATGCTAAATTCCCATCACCAATCTTTCCACAGTGTCAACTTCTCTCTGCTAGCATTCCCATGTTCCCTGTCCTACTCACCCCACTCCTTTTCTGCCTGCCATAGCCACAGGCAGCTTTTACAATTAGGTCATTAAAGTTTGGGCCTTGTGACTTCAGGGTTGTTGACTCAGTGATTTGAATATTCAGCTTGATCATTACTTAACACTGCTGTACCTTGAGTCTGGTGCTTCACGTCTTTCTCTTCTCCCCCACCACCTCCATTCATTCTTTCTCCTTTTCTATGCTTTGGAACTATGCAGTTGTAATGAATGCTGAAATTATGCGATTTTCTGCAATGTGATGGAACTGGAAGATATCAAAGATACTTCTAAACTGAAAGAGACTGCTTCTGCTTGAGGGTACCCATGGTCCAGGCTCTGCTGCCCTTGAATGAAGGGTATTTATTACTCTCAGATATCTCATAGGGTGATATAGACCATTCTTTCTAGAAATCTGTGAATGGACTGGCAAGGAAACAGAAATAGGAATAAGTCATATAGCCTTGTGGTACGCATAAAGTCACATTAATGATGATAAGTGATCAAAATAGTTTTGATCATTCATAGTTTTTTCTGCTGGTCAGGTAGTCCAAGAAATGGTGTCATTTGAAATCAAACCTTATTTCAGAGTCTGCATTCTCATGTAGCATGGGGTATACTATTTCAGTTCTCTCCTATTTTGTTTGTGCTTGTTGCTGTTGTTTGATGTTAGCAATTTGTTTTATTTAAGAGTTTTCCTTCCCTAGTCAAGGAAAGACAAGAATGTGGGAAGTGGTGAGGGGGATGAAACTGGGCAGGGCGGGGGGTCAGTGGTGAGGCAGTGGACTGGCAATACACAAGGTTACTTGTCAAAGGCCCTGGCTATTTCAGTGGTGAGTTATGCAATTACAAAGTCAAACAGTGTTCAGTCTAAATAACATAAAAAACCATGAGACAAATCTTGTGTAATCATGTAACCCAAACTATAACAAGTAAATTTCTTTGAAAAGACTACTAAGGAGGTGGGGTGGTGAAAGGGAGAAAGTCTTGGGTTATTGTTGAAGAAATGGTGACATGGGTAGTTTGTTTGGAGTTGGAACACTGAATAACATAACTCTGTACTCACCGGCTCTTTAAATCATGGTGCAAAACTCAACAACAAAACAGTCTCCCTGTTTTCTTTCTTCATTAGTGTCACTGTGCTGACATGGGATTTCACATGTACATAGTTACGGAGGTTCATGAACAGCCGGACTGCCGGTATTGGGCTTGGCATCTGGATGAAATCTCTGTGTTCATGTGTACAAAAAGGCATTCTACAATGATAGCTGAGCCCCCTAATTTTGTTAATTTTTCATGGAAAGCATTAAAAAAAAATCACTGAGTTTTTTCTTTCTAGCATTAGATGCGTTATGTTTTGTATCTTTCATTTCTGCTTTGTCAGTTATCTCTAAAGTAGAAAAACACCCTTTGCCCTAATTCTCCATTGCATAAAGTGCAGAGATTCTCTCCTTGATAATAGTGCTATATATTACTTGCTTCTGCAAGCAAATTACCAAATTCCTCAATATAGATATATCATTCCCAAAGTTCTCCCTTCTGAAATATGACACGCCATTTCATCAGAAAAGAAGCAAACAGCACCCGGCCCAGACAAAGTCAGACCCAAACACCTGATGAATCTGCCGCCAGTACTCATCAATACCCTGGCTCAACTCTTCACATGCTACCTGTCTGAATGCAAGGTGTCCTTCCAATGGAAAACCAGCAGGAGAGTTCTACTGTTCAAGAAGGGATATATCCATGACATTGGCAACTATCTGTATCTGTCTGTTGTCCGTCATCTACAAGCTGTACACTCGAGTCATCCTGAACAGGATTGACAAAATATTATATGAAGGACAACCATGCAAGCAAGCTGGCTTCCTAAAAGGATTCAGCACAATTGATCATATCTACACGGTAATCAAGCTCATTGAGGTTTGTAGGGAATTCAAGATGCCACTCTGTCTCACATTCATTGATTTAAAGAAAGCTGAAGAGGTCATCGAAGCCCCTAGCCAGTCAGGGTGTTCAAACCCAATACATCAAGATCCTTCATCAGCTGTATTACGGATTCACTACCAGGATCTCACCATTCTACAAGGAAATGATCATTGATGTCAAAAAGAGGGGTTCGACAGGGTGATACCATTTCACCAAAACTCTTCAGTGCCACCCTCGAGAACATCATGCAACAATTAGAATGGGAAGGAATGGGAGTGAAGATAGACGGTCAGCAATACACCACCTCTGCTCTACTGATGACATCATTCTAATAATACCAAACATTAGCCAAGCAGCACAAATGCTGGCTGACTTTGATTGAGAATGTGGACAGATAGGTCTACAGCTGAATCTCAACAAAAACTATGTTCATGAAAAATGAATTTGTTCCAGAGGCCCCATTCACTCTCAATGGAACAAACATCTCTGAATGCAGCAGTTATGTGTACCAAGGTCGAGAACTCAACATCATAAACGACCTAAAACCTGAGCTGCGCAGGAGGAAGAGCGGTGTGGAACGCCTTCAAGAGCATTGAAGAAATAGCTAAAAGGACAAAGAACCTCCAGCTCTGGGCACATCTCTTTGACTCCACCATTTAGCCTGCATTAACATACGCCTCAGAGACCTGGGCCCTACGAAAAGCAGGATGAGAATGCTATTCGGGTCTCCCAAAGAGGAATCTAAAGAGCTATGCTTGGAATATCACATTTCACTCAAGTGAAAGAAGGAATCTGGAGTTCTGACTTCCGTCCACTATTCCAGAATCAGGGACCCTGTCTCGTTTACCAAGGCATCAAAAAATCAGATGGACTGGACATGTAATGCAACTTGGAAACAGCCACTGGACTAGAGCCTTTATGGACTGGATCCCGTGGGGCATCAAAAGATCACGTGGCCACCCACCTACAAGATGGTCAGACTTCTTTTCAAGACGCTGAATGAATGGTTTGAGGCTCTTCAAACCATTCCTGAAGCAAGCAGATGTCATTGGGTGACACTGGCATGTGACAGGGAAAATAGGAAAAGTTACTGGCACCCACTGGAGCAAATTGACAAATAAGGGGATGCCAAGTGATCAAGTGATATTATTTGCAATACCTTCCCTTACCAGGCCTTGAATATGTGTTGGAGTGAAAAATAGAGCTGTACAGCAATATGAGTAGATCACATTCCATCAGTATGAATAGGACAGTGTGACTTGGACAAGGAAGTTTGAATTATTCCCAAGGACTTCAGATCACAGTAAGAAAAACATTAAAACTGGATAGGAAGAAATAAACTGAGACATTGACCCATTTCCTTGGTTTTGTGAAACAACTGTGAATTGAACATTTGGGGGTAACATATGAAGAAGACAGTTTGAGAATCTGAAGAAGAAAATTATGAAGTAGGATTTTTTCCCATAAGTTACTGCATCACCTAACATTCTGTACTCAATATACATTGAAAGACTAATGTACTCTTGATAGTTCAAGCACTCTAGCAACTCAAATATACTTTAACAACTGAACTTCATAAGAATTTTCAAATAACTCTCTGATATAAACTAATATTACTTCATTGTCATTAAAATGCTGAAATCAAAGTTTATTAGATTTTTTAATCAACATGAAATTAACTGCTTACTTTTCAAAATTTATTGTCATTGTTCAGTAAAGAAAGTTAGCTGCTTCATTATTTATCATTAGTGACCCATTTATGTGACTAGTTGACATGTTTTGGTTCTCATCTTTGAAAAATTAACAATCAATTATACTTTGTTCAAGCATCAGAATCTCATATTTATATGTAAAATAGTTTACAGAATCCATTTTGTGTTCCTTTTTGAATAAAATATTAAATGAAAATTACTTAGTATTTTTCCTAAATCCTTTTATGATTATATCAGCTGATTTATTCTTTGCAGATTAAAAATGAAGAAGAACATAGGTTTATTAATTGCTGGATTTATATCTGCAGCCTGAAAGTAAGTGAATCAAATGTAAATTTCATGTCATATGCAAATGTACAATAGATTTATATAATATAACAATTTACTCCAGAAAATTTTATGGTGTGCACTAAAATTATTTTGTGGCACATATACCATAAAATTTGCATTGCAAACAAAAATACTACCTGTAGCTCATCTCTGACAAGAACATGTTTGTGGTTTCCAGATCACTTTAATCCCACAATACATAAAAAAGAGCTTTACAGTATGAAGAAGGCATTTCAATTTCCCCCAATAGAAATTATTCAATTGAAACCACAAAATCCAAACCAAATCCCATCACACACAAAACCTAAAGTTCCAGAGACCCTAATATTCATCAAGGTTTCCCAGGATTTAATCCTAAATGGATTCCCACAGCTTCTGGATTAGACAGTGCGAAGCTCATTTGAGTATCTTATTAAGGAGGTTCAAAGTGATAGAGCACATATGTAGCATGGACGAGATCCTGGTTTGCTTTCTCAAACCAGCAGGATTCTGGGAGCATTGTTGAAGTGGCCATGGCAGCCTCTAAAGACCAATGAACATGAACTGCTGAGATTGATCCCTGAAATAAACAGCAACAGAGAGAAAGTAACATTTAAAGATTGTGATTGGGAGGGAGCGCGATAGCACAGTGGGTAGCAGTTTGCCTTGCACCCAGCTGACCAAGGTTCGATCCCCAGCATGCCAAATGGTTCCCTGAATTTACTGCCAGGAGTAATTCCTGAGTGCAGAGCCAGGAGTAACCCTTGAGCATTGCCGTGTGTGACCCAAAAAGCAAAAAAGATCTATTGTTTTAGAAACTGAGAAAATACTTGATGCTCGATGCTAGTCAGCCAAAGTGAAATTTGGCTTCATAGATAATTGTTTTAATGATCATTTTAAAATTTTCCTCTTATTAGTGTAGCTTTATACTTTGAAGATTTAGTCAACAACAAAATTATCCAACTTGAGTGCAAGCATGTCTTTCCTAACATCCTACATACAACCCTTAACTGTCCCCTACTCCACTAGCCAAATTCAAAGCTTTGTAGAGCAAATTAACTAATTATGAATCAAACTCCTCCATATTCTGCTTTTAAAAATCAAGTTATAATTTAGGACATCTACAAAAAACATATACCAGAAACAAACACATGAATTAAATTTACTCTCTACAACTTTGGAAATATTTTTGTATATTAACAAAGATTATAGAGAAAACATACCAATATAGTGGTGAAGTGGATATTTTACTATAGATGAAAAGTACAGCATGCTAATGATGCAACTACTTTTCTTTTATCAGTTTTTAAGTTGAAACTCTAGATTTTAAAAGTTTTTACATCAAAATATTTCGTTCCTAAAAATACTAAATCTATAACAAAGGCATAAGAAAATATGCTTTGTTTCCAAATTGTATAATTTTCCACTCATTTTTTTTGCTGACTTTTATTTGCATTATATTTGCCTTACAGCACTTGAAGAATTAAGTGAGACACTGTGAAAGAATTTTGCAATACTGGTAAAATATTTCTGCAGATTGTTGTGCTTGTTTAAAGAATGGAATTCAAGCATCATTCTTCTGTAATTTAATTCGGCAAATACATTATAGTGGTTTATAGTGCACTTCATGATACTGAGCATTAACATACTTTAGACATAACGATAAGAGTTATGGCATACAAAGAAAAGAACTGTGAAGGCGGCAGGAAGGAACGGAAGGAAGGAAGGAAGGAAGGAAGGAAGGAAGGAAGGAAGGAAGGAAGGAAGGAAGGAAGGAAGGAAGGAAGGAAGGAAGGAAGGAGGGAGGGAAGGAAGGAAGGAAGGAAGGAAGGAAGGAAGGAAGGAAGGAAGGAAGGAAGGAAGGAAGGAGGGAAGGAAGGAGGGAGGGAGGGAGGGAAGGAAGGAAGGAAGGAAGGAAGGAAGGAAGGAAGGAAGGAGGGAAGGAAGGAGGGAGGGGAGGGAGGGAGGAGGAAGGAAGGAAGGAAGGAGGGAAGGAAGGAAGGAAGGAAGGAAGGAATGAAGGAAGAATGGAAGGAAGGAAGGAAGGAAGGAAGGAAGGAAGGAAGGAAGAATGAAAGGAAGGAAGGAGGATAGGAAGGAGGAAAGGAAGGAAAGAAGGAAAGAAGGAAGGAAAAGGAAGGAAGGAAGGAGGGAAAGATAATTTAATTCTAATCAAAATGCCTATCATTTTCATATGATGCATATTGTTTCTGCCTCAAATCTTTTGTCTCACAAGACTTTTTCTAGGAAATTTTTCCAGAGTATCCCATTCCTATCTTCTCCTCTCTCACTGCCTTAAAAACATTATATTATTCCTTTCTTCCCTTGAAAGATGGAGAGGGAGAGATACAGTCAGTGGTTCCAGTTTAAAAGAAAGTATGTGTGGAATGTTTAACACCCTCATACGCACAAACAGAAAATAAATAGTTATATTAAGAGAGTTAGAATAAACAATTCAGGAATATCTATTGGAAATAGTGAACAAAACGTTTAAATGACAGTGTAGCTATGAAAATGAGGTCTCCGGGTCTGAGCATAGTACAGCAGGTAGGGTGTTACCTTGCATGCAGCCTACCTGGGTTCTATTCCTGGCACGCCAGGAATAGTTCTAGTCTCTGGAGCACTGTCAGTAATTCCTGAATGCAGAGCCAGGAGTAACCCTGGAGCATCACCAGGTATGACCCAAAAAGAAAAAGAAAATAACAAATGAGGTCTCAGTTGAGCTCCAGCTATGGCACCTAATTGGTGAATAACTGTGATGAAGTTTATTGCTCCTAAACCTGCTGTTTGGCAACATGACTATTTTCTTCTTGATTTAATTATTTTCTGAAATATAATATAGATCCTCACTCTAAGTATCTATTTGTTGAATGCATTGATGTATAAATCTACCCAAAAGTTATAATCTAGTTTGAAAACAAAAGGTACCATAATAGATGCAACCCAAATTATATGATCAATTTCCTAATGGAAGAATTAGAGATTTCTTTTCTTTTAGCTTATTGATTGAGACTCTGTGATTTACAGCGCTGTTAATGATGGCTTCTCCTGCATTTACTTCCAAAACCACACCCACCTCCCTCCTTCAAGGACCCCAGTGCACCTTTCTTTTGAACTATCCCCCAAACTCAAGAATTGAGATTCACTAAGGGGGAATGAAATTTCACAATTGATAGAACTAGATCATGAAGGATTGTGACTGAGACTAATTTCTAAGGGAACTTAGTGTAATTATTAAGATATCCCTCCACAATACCTGTGTGAGTTAGGGAGATAAAGATGCCAAATGAAGGTCGATTTCTTTTCAGTTCAAATGAAATTGTGTATTATAGGAACTTTCTCAAAGAACAAAGTAAGCTACTACCTTACCTGAAAGAAGAAATGTAGTAAAAGTAACCCACTCATTTCAATGAGTCCAAGGTATGTAAAAAGTTTGCTAATGCTCTTGAATTTCCAAATTGGTTTTGCAATTCTCTGAAGTACAAGCAATGCCCTTCAGCTCCACATTGTCAGAGAAGCTCTACAGGAGAGCAAGGGTGATTCCCCTCACTTTGGAAATTGTGCATGTGGCGTTAAACCTATATAACATAAAGCTGTGATGTTGATATGGACAGAATTATTGTGGTGAGTGATGAGACTCATATTTGCCCTCATCTGGACATTTTATGAGACAAGTTTATGAGATTTTATTGTTGAAACTTAGGGGATACCTTAAATTGTAAAATAACAAACTTTTCAAATAAATATAGAAAGTCTAAAGAAAGCAGGGGTACCCTTATTGCATACGTATATGAATTAAATTAAATGTTTTCATTAGCTTGGCAATTTGGTAAGACAATAAGGGCACAGATTTTGGAATTTTGAAAAAAAAAGAGTGAACATTTTGCAGAAATAAATTATTGGTAGAACTTCTACTTGTTATGAGTTGTATAGTAACATGTTACTTAATGGAGTTGTATCAGTAGTGAAAGTGCTAGAGAACAGATATTTTGAAGGAATACATACAGGTTAAAACAGCAATGTGCCGGACACACACCTACACACACACATACACACACACACACACACACACACACACCGCACACGCAGTCGTGGTGGGAGAAGGGGCTGGAGAGATGTAACGGTAGCACAGCAAATAAAGGAACTTGCCTTGCACTCACCAATCTAGGTTCAATGCTGAGTTCTGCATATGGTCCCTAAAACACTGGCAACACCGAGAAGAGTACAGAGCCAGGAGTAAACCCTGAGAACCAATGAGTATGAGCCGACACCAACCCAATATCCCCCTCAAAAAAAGAAACAAAAAATTCTGACTTTGTTACAAGAATCAAATGTCACAGTTACTCTTATTATTTAGGAAATGGCACAGCTGCTCTTATAGCCCAGGTTGAACTTGACTCAAAGTAGGGTTAAAGTACAAATTGCATTTAGAAAGTGATAATGGAGAGATGAGCAAGAATATGAGAAAACAGAGAAATAAAGCACAAAAGAAAGAAATGTCTTGGGGCGGAGCGATAGCGCCAGGTAGGGCGTTTGCCTTGCACGCAGCCGGCCCGTGCCAGCCTGGGTTTGATCCCCGGCATCCCATATGGTCCCCCGAGCACCGCCAGGAGTAATTCCTGAGTGCAGAGCCAGGAGAAACGCCTGAGCATCGCCGGGTGTGACCAAGGAAAGAAAAGAAAGAAAGGAAGGAAGGAAGGAAGGAAGGAAGGAAGGAAGGAAGGAAGGAAGGAAGGAAGGAAGGAAGGAAGGAAGGAAGGAAGGAAGGAAGGAAGGAAGGAAGGAAGGAAGGAAGGAAGGAAGGAAGGAAGGAAGGAAGGAAGGAAGGAAGGAAGGAAGGAAGGAAGGAAGGAAGGAAGGAAGGAAGGAAGGAAGGAAGGAAGGAAGGAAGGAAGGAAGGAAGGAAGAAGGAAGGAAGGAAGGAAGGAAGGAAGGAAGGAAGGAAGGAAGGAAGGAAGGAAGGAAGGAAGGAAGGAAAGAAAGAAAGAAAGAAAGAAAGAAAGAAAGAAAGAAAGAAAGAAAGAAAGAAAGAAAGAAAGAAAGAAAAGAAAGAAAGAAAGAAAGAAAGAAAGAAAGAAAGAAAAGAAAGAAAGGTCTTTAGATATGATTATTTGCATGTGAAGCTAATTGGCATCAATTTCTAAGTGAGTTATACTGTCAGAAATATTCTATGACTCGATTGAAAATTCCAGAACAGTCGAAGATTGGATCATTGAAACCTAAAAATGTTTCTTGATCAGGTTGGATCATTGAAACCTAAAAATGTTTCTTGATCAGGAAGTTGCCAAAGAAACCTGTTTTGCTGTCAAGAAAAGCATGTTCCTCAGTACTGCTTCCATCTCCAAGAGGGGTTTCCATTTTTTTTAATAGACCAGAGACCACTGTTAGTGATCCATTCTTCTTTCTTTTTTTATCTTTTTGATTTTGGGACACTCCTGGTGATGCTCAGGGGTCACTCCCTGTTTCTGCATTCCTGAATTACTCCTGGCGGTGTGCAGGGAACCAGGTGGGATGCTAGAGATCAAACCCTGGTCATCCATGTTCAAGGCAAATGCCCTTCAGGCTGAACTATTTCTCTGGCTCATTCTTCTCCTTTCTAAACAGAAGTGCTTCATATAGTTTTGCTTTCACATTTTATCATTGTCAGTATTAATATGAGAGAATGGTAGACAATTTGTCATGTTAGTTCCATCAGAAATATTATTGCAGAGTTGCCAGACTTCAATCCCAATGGTGTAACCGGATGGAGCCTGGGGGTAGAGTCAGATGGGAGTATAAGTGCTACGAATCAGCTCCGTAGCTACTGGGAAGCACATGACTTGGATCTTCCATCTCTAAAACTTTATATAGTCACTGATGCCTTTATAGTTTCCAAATTTGCATATACAAAGTCATTGCATAAAACATCCTCCTGTGTGATAAGTGTTTTCAAGGCAGCACAGATGGAAAAAATAGCCAAAGTTCGAGCATGCTGGTATTTGCTTTCTATGAGAGAGAGCTATCACATCAATTAAAAATATGATATATACATAATTTTTAATAAAATCTACAAATGGGGGCCTGAGCGATAGCACAGTGGGTAGGGCATTTGCCTTGCTCGCAGCCAACCTAGGTTCGATTCCCGACATCCCATATAGTCCCCCGAGCACCGCCAGGAGTAATTCCTGAGCAAAGAGCAGAAGTAACCCCTGAGCATTGCTGGGTGTGACCCAAAAAAAAAAAAACACCTACAAATGTACAATGGATTTAGGGATACAATATATAAAAGAATTAATTATACTATGCAAATAAAATAGGATATGAGAGACAAGAACTTCGGTGAAGGCCCTTTAGTCTCTGGTTTATCAAACTTAGCACGTTATTAATATTAAGTTCATGGCCATATGCTTACTTTTTACCCTTTGTATAGTCTTCTTGGGTATCTTAACTCCCATTCTTTTTTTCTTAGCACTGTCTGCATCTGAAATACTTGGTTATACTTGACTTCTTTCCTTTCCTTCCCTTGCCTGTCCTCTCTGGGTAATCACATTCATTTAAAAAAGTACTTTGATAAATAAAGAACCTGCCATTGAGGCAGGCTATGGGAGGGAGGGAATGGGGGACAAGGGTGGTGGGAAATGGGCACTGGTGGAGGGCAGGGTGCTGGAACACTATGTGACCGAAACCTCCAAACATGAACAATGTTGTGATTGTATGTCTCACGGTGGTATAATAAAATATTAATTTAAATAAAATAAAATAAAAAAATAAAAAAATAAAAAATAAAAAGTACTTTGCTGGCCACCTGCCCCTCTAGGTGTTGCAGGTGTGGCTGTGGTACCCGGTTACGTTGGCAGGTGACAGACAGGAGATAGGCTTGTCTGCACTCCCAGGGCTCTGCCCTGTGGGCACTGGATAGTGGATGGATAGTCTGACATAGGAAGAACAGTGTGCAGCCATGCAAAAGGATTAGATAACAAAGTAGGCTAGGACCAGGTCCTTCTCAGGATCTTTCACATCCGCATACAACATAATGATAATTGTAGTTGTAACAAACTGGGGAGGTTGATGGGGAATGAGGGACTATAATGTCACATTAGAAATCACTACTAAATATACACATAGATAATTGCATCATAAACTGTAAAGCAAGTCACAAGGTGTAAGAGAAGAGAGAGAAATACAGAGACAGAAATAGAGATAGAGAGAAAGATGAGAGACTCAGATGCATGGGGGAGAGCTGCCATCCGGCTCTCCCTAGCTCACTGACCATGAGGCTCCCAGGAGGCAAGATGGGTTTTGGGAGTGGGCCTATCACTTCTGTAGGGCCTCGGAAGCAGCCGGATGAGACTCTCTCACCATAATAGCTACCATTATCATGGTCCGGACCCCACAGCTCATCAGAACCCACGCAGGAGAAATGCTGATCTCAAGACCAGCTCAGAGCAGCCAAGTTCAAGCTCAGGTAGGTGGCTCTAGAAGGCGGAAGTCACCAGGTGTTCCTGGTGATAGAGCTGGGCTACCCATTCCCCTCTCTGACCCATCCCAGAAATCTGATACCCCTGCCCACCGACTGCCTCAGGCCTCTCCACCATGATGCAGAGACTCAGATGCACAGGGAGAACTGCTATCCGGCTCTCCCCTAGCTCACTGCCCATGAGGCTCCCAGGAGGCAAGATGGGTATAGGGTGTTGGCCCATCACTTCTGTAGGGCCTTCGAAGCAGCTCGATGAGACTAACTCACCATAATAACTGCCATTTTTGTGGTCCGGACCCAGTACATCAAACTAGAGGATCCAATCATGTTCTAGAATATATTACAATACAATGTGTAAGAAAGGGAAGGGAGAAGGAGAGAGAGAAAAAGAGAGAAAGGAGATAAAGAACCTACCATGGAGGCAGGCTGGGGGAAGGGGGAGGGAGGTGGGGACATAGGTGACGGGAGATGGGCAGGGGTGGAGGGATGGGTGTTGGAACACTGTAGAACCAAAATTCAAACAAGAACGTCTTGCAATTGTATATATAACAGTGGTATAATAAAATATTTAAAGTGTAAAAAATAAAAATGTTTAAAAAATAAATAAATTGATGTTGCCCTCCCCAAAAAAAGAAAATAAAAAGTATTTTGCATGTGCTACTAAAAGTTATATACTGAACCAGACAAGAAATATTTTTTCTCATGATGTTTACAATAGTCAGAGATAATTTATTATATTACTTTTTAGTGATCTATAATGTAAAGGAAAAGTTCAGGCTGTTCCAAGAGCGTGCTAACAGCACAGGATGATATTATGGGTGAACTTTAAAAGAGAAAGGTCTGGTGGACTCTAAAGCAGAGGAACCACTTCTCACCCAGTAGTTCTTTGAACCTAGGACAGGTAATGCCTCTGACACTTCTAATTTATATATCCAGACTGGCACCACATTTGGAGTAGGAGAAGTACCTAACAAATTCTTCTTAAGCAAATATCTTAAATTAGTGATGGAGAAAAATAGTCAGTAGGAAGGCAATTAGAATAGTTGAGAAAGTATTAAGGATTATATATTTTAAAACATGTAACATAACTTGCTAATGAGAATTTGTTAATTTTTTTTGCTAGGAACAAATATTATTTAAAGGTGACTGTTAACTTTATGAGTAACCTATGTGCTGTATAGAGCTAAACTAATACTCAAATTCAAAATCAATTTTCATGGCTTATAAAAGAAATTATTTTTTTCTTGCTATCTGAAATGAGTGTATATTAAAAAGATATATGACCTGGGTTTACTTATGTAGTACTTCTAATATAAAGTTGAGATTTACAGCCTACATTAATTACATAAGCTATAAAACAATGGTTCTGTGAGCTGGTTTTAAAATTCACTTCAACTCCATTAGGCTCATGATAGTTTTTTAAATTTTTTGAGTTGGTTTTTTGTGTATGAGTGAAAGCAATAGAAAAAAATGAATATAATTTGAGAGTCTTTATTTCCCCACCTGAGACCCACTTATTTATGCATTGTATAGTAATATAATTAATGTTTTCCATATTTTTCTTTACTCATTTCTAACCTAGAAGGAGAATAGTATATGTACATCCTCTTTAATAGCAAGTGCATATAGATTCAGAAGTGTTGCCAGGGTAAATCAAAATAGTGCTTCTATGTTTTAAAGATCTCTTTGCCTTATCTATCTTTTTCATCTCATTCAATCCTCTGGAGAGATCGCAGTCATCTAGATTTTAGACATCTGGGAAGTGTTTGAACTTCTGTTACTGCAACTCATTTCAATTCTTTATAGCTAAGTGATTAGTATTAAAACAGAACTTGAGAACATTATTCCCTTTTTATAATTGTTCACTAGATCAAGGGCCAACCTATATCTGCATGGTAGAGAAATAAGCAGAGAAGTCCTCTTATAATTTGTTAAGAAAGAATATAAAGAGAAAAGAAAAGTGCCTGCCATAGAGGCAGGCTGAGGGATGGAGTGGAGGTACGGAATCTAGAAACATTGGTGTTGGGAAGGATACACTGGTGGAGGGATGGGTGCTGGAATACTGTATGACTGAAACCCAATCAGAAACAGCTCTGTAGTTGTATATCTCACAGTGATATAATAATTTTTTTAAAAAGCAGAAGCTGGAGCCTGTGCAATATTACAGTGTGGAGGACTTTTGCCCTGCATGCTACTGACCCAGGTTTGATCCCTGGACTCCCATATGGTCCCCCAGACACTGCCAAGAGTAAACCCTAAGCATTGCTGGGATGGTCAAAACCAAAACAAGCAAACAAAAATAAAAAGTAAATATAAAGGAAATGGTGACTGGATTTTCAGTAAGTTTGGCAAGAAGAAAAGGAGAGAAAATGTGAAATGAAGGTAATGAAGGAACCAAAAGAAAGATTATCAGAAGAGGGTTCTAGATGTTCTGAAAAATAGAAGAGGCGTGGCCAAGTCAATGTCAGAAGAAACTGGAAGGCAAAGTTAAATATTTATCTTCCTTTCAGAGAAGTGAAAAATGGGAGATGATGCATTATACATTAATAAATTTTTAAAAATAAGAAAAGAATGGATGACTATCATCTTCCATAACACAGAGATGTTATCAATATCTATATTGTTTCTATCAATATCTATATTATTGATAGAAAATATATAAAAGTAAAAAAGATCCAGAAAAACAATATTCTATATTCCCAGTATCAAAGAATGCTAAAATAAAATAAAAAATCTATTTTTATTTTATTTTAATTTGGGGTCACACCTGGTGATGCTCAGGAGTTACTCCTTTTTTCAAAATATATTTTATTATACCACCATGAGATAAACAATTACAAAAATGTTCATGTTTGGGTGAGGGGTTACTTCTGATTGTGCACTCAGGAATCTCCCCTGGCAGTATGTGGCGGACCATATGGGATGTCAGGAATAGAACTAGATTGAAGGAGTACAGATAAGCACCTTACTACTGTGCTATCTCTGTGGCCCCCACACACTATCTTATTTTTAAGATAAGGTTTCTTATCTGCCTGTGAACCAATACCAATAAACTTTCTTTTCTGCCTGTGAACCAATACCAATAAACTTATTCAAATATTCTTTACAATATATCTGAGTGATAATAAGCACAAATTACAAATATAATATAATTGGAGAAGAATTACATACATTTTTATTACCATAGAAAAATACTTATTATAGAGCCAAAATTATCTTCAAAGACTCGGTTCTAAATTGAAACTATGCCCAGATCAAATATGGAATATTCATAAGACCATCTAAAAATTTTAATGATTGTACTAACAGCATGTTTTTAAGTGTCATGTTAGAATGTGTTATTTCCTTTGGAAAGGTAAAATTATTAACATCTATTAGAAGCAAAAAAAATAAAAAACAAAGTTGGTGATGAAGATAGATGATGATAATATAATTTTACTTAGCATAAAACATTAAGAAAATCTGATTCTAAAAAGGCAATGTGGTTTAGCACATGGTCATATTTCATATCATAAATGTGAAATATAATTCTATTGTCTATTCTTTCTATGAAATGTTAGCTGCTTCAGTACTGTTAATGAATAATAAAACTGACTTGATTTTTACCACTGCAGTCAACTTTTTGGCATGCTATTAACGATTAATAATAAATGCATGCTCAATCATTTTTCTTCTCCACATAAAAGTAGTATTCTAACATAAGATCTTTACTTTTTATTGGTACAGGGGGTTAAAAGATACTTTGAACATACAGAACAACTGAAATAGAAAAAATGAAAATGTCAATCAATATCTCCATTCTACTCAAAATAATTAACTTTTAATACCTAGGCTTCAGGAAGTTTTTTTATAACATTCCAGAAGAGATGGCATATTTTTTGCATGCATTACATTTTCTTCATTGGCATTTTATATTGTAATACAGTAAATCTGAACATTAACTTAAATTTCTTAAAATAAGAAAGTACAGTACCAACTCAAGAATATTTTAACAGGATAAAAAAGCACAATACATATTTTTTAAACTAGGAATTCTGTCTTGTATAAATGTTTCTTTACAAATTTACAAGAACAGCATACAAAGGTCTAAAAATGCCTGGGAAAGTCAAACATAATAGCATTGTTATTCTGCTACTTATTAACAGAACAGCACATCCTATAACAATTAGATATGAATATTGCAAACTGAATTTAATATTAAGCTGTCTTTGAAATGCCACTTTGAGCAGGTTTTCAAATGCTTAAAGCACAGCAGGAGATTAACTTCATCTCCAAATATTAAATCAAAACCTTTTTTAACCTGATAAATCTTACTGAAAGCAAGGGCTCCTTTTAAAGATAGGATTATTCAACAATCAAAAAGAAAACTGAACCTCCCAACTATTACAGTCACATGGTCTGTTTCGACAGTGAAACACACATATAAAAATCATTAAACAGACAGAAAAATGGAAGATCTTACTTCCATTGGTTTATAACTGCAGTCCCATTGTGTCTTAAAATATTAACCAACTATTCTTCATAAATATATTTCATCATTTAACCCTTACTATTGAAGGAATATCATCAAAGGTTGTAGGCCTCATTTTATTTACCAACATTTGTTGGCTTGAGTAGCATAATTAACAACATAATTCATGTATTAGCATATATATCCTCAGCATAAAAGATACAGAGAAATTTCTACTTATGTGCCTACATTTTTACTTCCTTTCTACAATCTAGTTATATCCAATGCATCTTATCGTTTCAAAGTAAAATTCCAAGCAAGGTCAAAGTATTTCAGTTTCAAATTCATTGCAGGAACAAGAGAGTTTATCATCAGTAAGTTTCTAAAGATACGTGTTACCTGTCAGACACAAACTGACTTAATACTGGCTGGAAGCTAATGTAGATAGAGTAGCACATGAGTTCCCCATGGAAAGGGAGCTCTCTTCCTCAATTCTTTCTACTGCCAAACCAACCTTAGGAGCCTGAAACAATCACTTCACAAGGATGATCAGAAAATGCAGCAAGAATCAGAATAAACACATTGTCAAATATTGAGGAATCTCATAAAGAGGTCATACATAGTTCATTTGGGTTGAGAGAGAATTGCTAGGATAATATGGTAAATTTTCTAAATAACATATATATTTTCCTCTTGCTGTGATAATACCCAACTTTAATACATTTCTAGCAGAGGAAAGCCAATTGGGGGCTAACCCGAAAAAATTGTTTTTAAGTAGATGTTTATTTCTGAGAATTTGTAATGAGATGATCAGTTTTATTTCTCAAAGACAAACAGCTCAGTGATAAATAGTAACAACTCACCCTTAACTTATCAAATAGAGAGAGGCAGATTTGCTTTCTACACATGGTTATTTGCTTTCTTTATTTTATGAGTATTGCCACTCTCTTTAAAATTGAGTCTATAAATAATATATAAGTGAAAATCTATCAGATGTTGCTTGTTTACTTGTATAATACTAATAATACAAGATTTATAACTTGCATTTTATCTGAGAGAATCTGATTATATCAGAGACCTACTGAACATAATTTTTCAATTTATAGATTTGGTTTAAAAATTAAAGTTATAGAGACTGAATAGATTTACTATTTGAAATAAAATGTCATCGTAGAAACATGGAAGAGGTTTCAGGGAATGATAAACATGAGTCCCAATCCTAGCAAAAGTCAATTACCAACTTTATGCATAAGTCAGGTGCCATTCAAGACACAACGGTTTCTTTAGCGTTAAAACTGCATGATCTGTCAGACCTACCTCAAGAAATAGAGCCAAATATAAAATTTGACAATATTTTAATAGAATGTTTGTGGGGTTTTTCTCATATGGCCTAAGATTGATTTCTCCTGCCTAAAACTCAAATGGCTAAAAAATTCAAAGGTCTCTTCTTAAGCAGATCCACAATAAAAATTTAAGGAGGAGACAGGACAGCTTTTATCACCAGCAGAAAAGATCTAATCCTATCTTTTGTGTCCTAGAAAATCAGAAAGAAGAGGAACTGGTTATATTTCTGCTACACTGAAAACAGTATAGTGTTGCCAGTGACAAATTCTTTCACCCAAACCTCTGACCGCGTGCTCACCCAAATCAGAATAGGGAGAACTTCAACCAAATCCCTCACAGAAACCAGCGGTTTCTACGATAATGCGAGAATTTTGAAGTTTCATTAAGCAGAAAAATTGGCTTACCCACACTTACGCTGCAATCGCTGAAAGCCATGGGAAAACTTGATGAAGCAATTCCCTTCCAAAAAGTCTTTGGGGGTATAATAAACATAGACTCCTCTTCCTGCTTAGTATTAGAGACTATCAGGCTATGAAGAAACAATCAGAATGGAACATGTACAAAAATAAAGTCAAATTAGTGTCTTCCTTATTAGCGCTATCAGTAAGCATGGGAAGATACCCACGGTTTCTCTTCCACCACTCAATGTGGAGGTAGGAGGAAGAGACAGGAGAGATTGTGTCTGGGTCCTCTGGCGCAGACACACCAAGTTTTCATTGAGGATCAAAGCTAGGAGCTTTACTGGTACAGCAAACTTGAGAAGTGATTGCCCTACATAGCTCTACTTGAGGTGAAAAAAACGTTTGAGTGCCCCACAGAACAATGGATCACAGAGAAAAACCATTTGAAGAAGCTATCCGAAGAGATTCGTGGCTCCAGAGAGATAGTACAGCTGATAGGGCAATTACTTTAAGGGGGTCATGCTGCCTCAAAAGAAAGAGTGACCAAGACACAAAGACAGTCCACAGAATGGGAAAGAATATTCGCCCAATACCCATCTGATAAGGGGTTAATATTCAAGATCTATCAGGCACTGGTAGATCTTTACAAAAAAGAAAACAGCCAACCCCATCAAAAAATGGGGAGAAGAAATGAACAGAAACTTCGACAAGGAAGAAATTTGAAAGGTCAAAAGACGTGTGAAAATATGCTCATCAGGGAGATGAAAATCAAACAACAATGAGATATCATCTACACCATAGACACTGGTGCATATCCAGCAGAGCAAGAACAACAAGTGCTGGTGTGGATGCAGGGAAAGGGGACTCTCATCCATTGTTGGTGGGAATGTTGACTGGTACAGCCTTTTTGGAAAACAATATAGACATTCCTCCAAAGACTAGAAATTGAGCTCCTATTTGACCCAGCCATACCACTCCTGGGAATATTACCCTGTGAAGCCAACCCCAATACATCAAGATCCTTCGTGAGCTATATTACGGATTCACCACCAGGATCTCACCATTCTACAAGGAAGTGATCATTGATGTCAAAAGAGGGGTTCGGCAGGGTGATACCATTTCATCAAACTTCTACAGTGCCACCCTTGAAAAGATCATGAGAAAATTAGAAGGGGAAGAATGGGAGTGAAGATAGATGGTCGGCAACTACACCACCTCCGCTTCGCTGATGACATCATTCTAATAACAGCAAACATTAGCCAAGCAGCACAAATGCTGGCTGGCTTTGACTGAGAATGTGGAAAGATAGGTCTACAGCTGAATCTCAACCAAACAATGTTCATGAAAAACAAATTCATTCCAGATGCCCCATTCACTCTAAACAGAACAAACATCTCTGAATGCAGCAGTTATGTGTACCTAGGTCGAGAAGTCAACATGATGAACGACCTAAAACCTGAGCTGTGCAGGAGGAAGAGAGTGGCTTGGAATGTCTTCAAGAGCATTGAAGAAATAGCTAAAAGGACAAAGAAACTGCAGCTCCAGGCACATCTCTTCAACTCCACTATTGTCTCTGCATCAACATATGCCTCAGAGATGGGTCTCCCAAAGAGGAATCGAAAAAGCTATGCTTGGAATATCATGCCTCACTCAAGTGAGAGAATGAATGTGGAGTTCTGACCTCCATCGACAGTCCAGAGTCTGGGACGCTGTCTCTTTTGCCAAGGCATCAAAAATCAGATGGACTGGACATGTAATGCGATTTGGAGATGACCGCTGGACTGGAGCCGTTACTGACTGTGTCCTACAGAAAGTCAAAAGATCTCATGGTGCCCACCTACAAGATAGTCAGACTTCTTCGACAAGATCTTGAATGAATGGTTTGAGGCTCTTCATTTCCCTGGAGCAAGCAGATGCCATTGGGCTACAATTGCACGTGACAGGGTCAAATGGAAAAGTTACTGGTGCCTGCTTGAGTAAGTTGATGAATGACAGGATATCAAGTGATCAAGTGATTAAGTATATATCCAGAAATCAAACTCTTCTGACTAATATAAAACAACAAATAAAATTATGCACTCAAAAAAAGATTTGCACCTTTAAAATTGTTGTTCTTAAACATCTGTCTTTTCCCATTTTTTTTCTTCTCAACCTCCAGAACATTTGCTCATGCTTATTCCTTAATTCCTATACCTAAAATACTATTTCTTCTTCCCCCATACTTTATAATTCTTAGCCATCATTCAATTAGTCTTAGAAAGTATATACAAATTATAATAGATATGACTGATATATATTGTGCCTATGTAAATATATTGAAAAATATGTTTGTCTAGTTCCACAAAAAATATTTTACATTGCTAGCTTTCCTAGGATAGTTTCCGTTCTTCTTCATTATTTTTCTTTCTCATTTTTTCTATAAAATTTTTAAATTTCTAATACTCATGTAACAATTTTATAATAGCTGACTTTATGGATGAATTATAATTATAAAGCCAGGAAATTTCCTTGATATATTTCTTATTATTCAGAAGAATTTAAAAACATTATTGTACTTTTATGGATCACCTATATACTTTACGGATGATTCTGGAATAAGAGATTAAGTAAATTTTTACCATTGATAAGCTTCGCACACAAGTATACAAAATAAAGATGCCAAGATACTATTTGCAGCTGCTTCTAATAATTATTATTAAATAATTTAATAGTAATTTAATTATAAAGGAAATGATGACCTGTTTCCACGATTTTTTAAAATTTTCTATAAATATGACTAGTCAAAGTACTCAACTATGATTAAAAATGTATCAGTTGACTTTACTTTTTTAAAAACTGCTTGGGGCCTGGAGTGATAGATAGCACAGCTGGTAGAGTGTTTGCTTTGCACGCGACCTGGGTTCAATCCTCAGCATCCAATATAGTCTCTTGAGCACCGCCAGGAGTAATTCCTGAGTGTAGAGCCAGGGGAAACCCCTGAGCATTGCTGGGTATGACCCAAAAAATAAACAAACAAGAAATTAAAAAAATTAAAAAAAATAAAAACTGCTTGGGTTTGGTTTTAGAGTTATACCTGTTGACACTCAGAGCTTACTCCTAGCTCTGTACTCAAGAATCATTTCTGATGGTTGTGGGAACATACAGGTTGCTAGGGATTGAATCTGGGTTAGTTACACTATACAGCACAAGCTTGCGACACAGTGTACTCTTTTTTAACCCTTTGTATTTTTTGATACATGTTGAATTTTTCCCCATTCTTAACAGAACTAGCAGTTACTGTTAAAAAGTGAGGTGTTAAAGCAGCTATATTAAAGTCCCGCTCTGAAACTTTCAAATTATCCAGTCATATTGTTTCCTAAAAAACTTATCATATTCTGGCTTCAGTCATCTCTTAAACAGGGGAAATCTACATAACTCACTTGAATTGATGGGAGTTTTACTAATGTAATAAGAAGTATCCAGTAAATTAGTTTATGAGTGTTTGCTATTTTTAAGGTTAAAATGCTGCAGTTTCAGATACTTTTATTTTCAGATTTTCACTATATCACTGTCTTCCCGTTCATCATCGATTTGCTTGAGCGGGCCCCAGTAACATCTCCATATGTCCTGTCTCATGCTAGTAGAGCCCAAGGGCACCTGCTTGCTCCAGGAACATAAAGAGCCTCAAACCATTCCATCAGGTCATGGGAATGAGGTTTATAATTGTTACTGGTATTTGGCATATCAAATACGACACGGGTAGCTTGCCAGGCTCTGCCGTACGGGTAGCATACTCTTGTAGTCATCTCTAAATCCAGCATTTATTGATGAACCATGCGGCTGCTTGTGGCCACGAGAGCAGGGCTGTGATAGGCTGGTCTGCTGGGTGGAGATGATATTTTATATTAAATATATTCTTGTGTTCATTAGTCACCAGTAAATAGAGTATCCTTTGATTTCTTAAGTCTTGGATCATAGGATATTTGAATCACTGCACCTGTAACTCAGCTAACATTTTTCAGTAGCTGCAATGTGCTAAGTGTTTTGTAAACACTTCACTTTGTACAGTTGTTATTATTTAATCATCACGATAATCCTACAAAGTAAAATATATTAGAGGTTTCTTGTACACAAAAAATTAATTTTTTCTTTCCCATCAAATGTCTGCACCGCAAGGCTACATCTTCCAGACTCTCTGTTAGATGTGACCGGGTGGTAAAATACTTGCAAAGGGATTTGGAGGCGGAAGTGATCTGTGCAATCTCAGAGCTGGGCTTCAAACCAAAGGGCATTTTTCCCTTTAATAACATTTACTTTCATTTTTACAGGAATTCAGATGTGAACATTATACATATACATATGACATATTATACATATACAGATGACAGCATCACATATGTACATATCTGGGGGAAGGAAAAAAATCCTAGTCCCTGCATCACTGCAGTTGACTTGATCTTACATTTCAGAACTGTGTCCTGGGTAAGCTGATGGAAGGCTGGTATAGAAATGATGTATGCGTGAAAACCTATATTGGAAACCATGGTGCTTCCCATTAAAAATTAAAAAAAAAAAGAGTGAGATAGAAAAGTGTGCAGTATGCTTGATTTCATGTTTGTGTAACTGGTCTTTTTTAAGTGCAGTAACTTACTTTATGGTATTTTAAAAAAACTAGATCAAATATATTTAGAAATCTAATTGCACTATTAAATGATGCATGAATTGGGCAGCCTTCCACTTAGCAAGGAAAAAGATGCTGCAAAAGAGTTGTACAAAGCTTCAAGGTTTTATAGTCAAAAAAGTGAAGAAAGGGACCGGAACGATAGAACAGCGGGTAGGGCATTTGCCTTGGCGCACCCTACCCGGATTTGATCCTCGGCATCCCAGATGATACCCCGAACTTCACCAGGAGTTATTCCTGAGCCGAAGAGCCAGGAGTAACCCCTGAGCATCACCACGTGTGACCCAAAAAGCAAAGAAAAAAGTGAAGAAAACAATCAAAGATTAAGTCTTTCCCATTAGCCCTATTGTTAGTATCCCCATGACTGGTGGGCACTTAGGTTCCAGCATAGGAAAAATAGTGTTCATAAAGGCTGATAAATTTACCCAACCTAAGAGGAATGCATTAGCATAGGACTAGCATGGAAGTCAAGTTTTCAAGATGGCTAGTCTGCTGGCTGTTTCTTAGAACTTCCTGCTTCTCAATCCCAGTTTGGGCTATAAAACTAGGACCCTGTTCGGTGCCTTGTCTTTATATAAACCAAAGTGGGGAAGTGCTGTGGGGTGGGGAAAATTGTTAGGATTTTAAAAAGTCTTTGTAAATTTGCAGCACTTCACCGCAGATCTTCATTTCCCAATGAGGCCCTGTTAGAAGTCTTTGCCCTAGCTAGAAAGTATTGTTTTCACTGATGCTGGATAAATGGAAACTGTAATTAAAAAAAAAAAACTAAATAATAATAACATACACAGTAATACAAATTCTAGTTTTTAGAAAGAAACTGAATTGTTTGGTTTAAAATTCTGCTTTTAGAAGAGGCAGAAAGGTTAAGTTTTAAGACTTTACACAAACGGCTCCATTTAGGGTCTTTTGTTTCTTTTAACACTAATAATATTGATAGCAATAGCTTCATTTTACTGCTAAAGAAACTGATGCACAAATATTTTATATCAATTGTTTAAGACGACAGATGTAGGGGCTGGAGTGATAGCACAGCAGGTAGGGCATTTGCCTTGCAAGCAGCCAACCTGGGTTCAATCCCCGGCATCCCATATGATCCCCTGAGCACTGCCAAGAGTAACTCCTGAGTGCAGAGCCAGGAGTAACCCCTGAGCAAGGTGACCCCAAAAAGCAAAAAAAAAAAAAAAAAAAAAGATTACAGATGTAGTAAAGGGTTGGGTTAATATTTAAAACATAGTTAACTCCTGTATGACATTTCCTTGGTGAAAATGTCATTTCCAGCATTCACTGAAAATGACTACATAGTCCTTCATTCTGTGTCATGTATTATTCTATGTTTACTTGAATTTTTCCATTATAAAAATATATTTAAATAAGTCACTTATGATCTCATGCAACAAATCATAAAAATATAAAAATCATAAAAATATAAAAATAAATTATTTAAATGTATAAGATTCTCTGGTTCTCTATATAATAATATTAAACATGTTTGAAAGCACCTAACATTGTAAGCTGATTTTTGGTAGACTTGTCTGTGTGATTTTTTTGTGTATTTTTCTGTATAATCCTGGGTCAAAGCATGAAATCATAATGGGAAACACCATTTTTCTACAGTTGTTAGGAATTATTAAGATGAATTTATCAATTGAAAGCACCCATGTCATTTCTATTATCAAACTACATTTAGTATGTTGTTATTCTATCTTTTCAGCTGAAATTCTGTACATTTACTGAGATTCCAAAATAAATAATACATGCTAATTCCAAAAACTCTGAATTAGTTGACGTTAATATAAAACATTTGCTATAAAAATAGATGAGAAGTCAAATATAACACAAGCAATCACAAAAAGTTGTTTGCTCTAAAAGATAGATCTTACAGAAGATGTAAATAAACAGGTATAAATCTTTTCAAATGAAAAGTTAAAGAATGCTGGATTTGTTAAATTATGGCATTTTCTATAGGGTCAAATCTATGTAGGATTTAGTTGCCAATTATATGTGGTCCTGTAAGAGAGACAGTTCTGGAATAGAGGTGTAAAACTGTTACATTTAAGCAAATATAAAGGGTTTTCTTAAGTAAGACTAACACTAAATATTAAGATTATGTACACTACATTAATATTTGTATTTTTAAATTTTAATACTTTAATTAAAATTTTAAAAATGCAGATGCTTCATTGTTCACATACTCTTAAATATTATTTAAAAAATTATGCTGATTCAGTTTTAACTGTGACTCTAATCAATTATCACCAACTTAGTGAATTAAAATAACATAGATCCAGGGCCAGAGAAATAGTATAGTGGGCAGGGAGTTTACCTTGCAAGCAACCAAGCCAGGTTCTATTCCTGACATGTCATATCGTTTCTCAATCCCTGCCAGGAGGAATCCCTGACCACAGAGCCAGGAGTAAGCCCTGAGAAACAACAGGTGTGGCCCAAGAATAACAACAATAGCAACAGCCACAACAACAAAAGACTACATAGACTGATTTCTTATAGTTTGGGAGGTTAATGGTAAAGAACAATTCCACTGGGTCACAAGTAAGGTGGCAACAAGGCAGTGCTTCTTTCTGGGGCTTGAAAGAAATCTAACTTGGAGCATTTTCTAGATTGCAGTGGCTACCTGCTTTCTTTGGCCTATGGCTCCTTTACATCTTCAAAACTAGTTGGAGTTTTGTATATTCTCACAGTGTCTTTCTGTATCCTTATGGAATCATAATTGTTTTTGACCAACCTAACTAACTTAATCTTACTGTTCAGTTCATTTGATTAATTACTTTCCTTCCATCAATAAGTTTTATTTCTTTTTGTCATGTGACCTTATTTTTTCACACATCCAAGGATAAACATGTTAAGTGAACTTTTGGAGAAAGTCATAATTCCACAATGAGCCCAGTTGAAGTTTGTAATACAAAGTTCTTTTTTCCATAACTAGTCTTTTCCACAAATGGTTTACTTTGTTCATCTACTGGTAGGAAAATGTGACTGCTAAAAATTAGTAGAGATGCTAAATTCTCTAAGGTGACTCAGAAGGATCCATTAGGTGATTTTGAATGCTTGTCCAAATCCTGATGTCTTTATTAAAGTATTCAAGTAAGACACCTGTAGTTTCAAAACAGTGAACAAAGTACAGTTCAAAACAGAGAACAAAGTACGGTATACCCTTATATCAGCAGCATTTGTTTATAATGTAGGAACAATATATGATGCAATTTTGGAGCTCTGTGATTTAGCTAAACATATAATAGACATAACTTTGCCAGAAACTTCCTCTAGCTTATCAAGGCAGATTTAGGTCTCTGCATCAATGGCTGACAGTCTGGATCTTTTGCTGAAGAGAATGTCAAAGTTTTTCAGAAGCTGTTCTTTTAACAAAATTCACAGCACATGATAAAATGTCTTAAAAGAAATAATGGGAAAATTTTCGTTTGTTCTCAAGATAAAAAAGACTAAAAATTCTGCAATCGGCATTTCTTCAAAAGACTCTTTTCAGATAGCTATATTAGAAATCATAAACTATGTCATATGTTTGGAAAACTCTTTCAATAACTGTACCAAGAAATAGCACCCCTAGAAGAAGTTTGCTCACTTCATCATTTATACAAGCACAGTTTTAAAAAATAATACTTTCATTTTTAGATACAGCCGTTATAATAAACGCTTTTGTGATATACGTCTTACAGGAACTTAACATCTACTCTTAACATCCTTGTATTTTAATGGTTACTCCTGCAGGTTGTTTGCTGAAGTATAATATATAAATACATTATATGTTTGAGTGAACCTCATGAAAAAATTCAGCATATGGACAAAATACAAAGTAGCGTAATGGTATCACACTAAAATTAGAATAGTAATTTAGCAACAAAAATCTTCACCATCAGGTCCTTTCAATTCTTTCTATGTTCTGTGTCCACTCTCTTTATTTTCTCAACCATATTCCAAAAAACTCTATCAAATTCATATTCCAAATATGTTGTATATAGCTGTGCTACCAATCAGATAAAGATTAAACTAAGAAAGCCATTATTTAGTGTAATAGCTCTATTGAACTAACTTAACCTTTGTGGTGATGTTCTTTCAATAGCACCAGGATTTTCGTAGTTCTTGGGGTACAATTTATCACTGAACTTCATCTTCCCATTTCATTGTTCAACCTATCCCAAATATAGCAATATTAAAAAGTAATGATGATTTTTATCTCCATCACTGTATCACTGTCTTCCCGTTCATCATCGATTTGCTCGAGCGGGTACCAGTAACATCTCCATATGACCTGTCTCATGCAAGTAGAGCCCAAGGACACCTGCTTGCTCCAGGAACATAAAGAGCCTCAAACCATTCCATCAGGTCATGGGAATGAGGTCTATAATTGTTACTGGTATCTGGCATATCAAATACGACACGGGTAGCTTGCCAGGCTCTGCCGTAGGGGTAGCATACTCTAGTAGTCATCTCTAAATCCAGCATTTATTGATGAACTGGAGCCGGGCTGTGATAGGCTGGTCTGCTGGGTGGAGTTCTGACTAGGGGGAAGTCCGGATGTGGAAAATGCAGGTCCTCATGGAGTGGGGAGTCGTTTGGCTTATTGTGAGGCTCTGCGGGGGTGGCGGGCCAGGGCTAGAACCTGCCATCCCTCCCGGGCACCTCATTAGTGGCTGGGCACAGGGAGAGCCAGTAGCAGCACTGCCCCAGGTCTGTCTCTGGATCAGCATATCTGGGCCGGATTAAAAAAGACTGCAGCAGGGTGGATCTCAATGAGCCGGGCTGTGATAGGCTGGTCTGCTGGGTGGAGTTCTGATGAGGGGGGAAGTCCGGATGTGGAAAATTGAGGTCTTCATGTGGCTGGGCACAGTGAGAGCCAGTAGCAGCTCTGCCCCAGGTCTCTCTCTGGATCAGACCTGGGCCTTGTTAAAAAAGACTGCAGCAGGGTATATCTCAATGAGCCGGGCTGTGATAGGCTGGTCTGCTGGGTGGAGTTCTGATGAGGGGGAAGTCCGGATGTGGAAAATTGAGGTCCTCATGTGGCTGGGCACAGAGAGAGCCAGTAGCAGCTCTTTCCCAGGTCTGTCTCTGGATCAGACCTGGGCCGTGTTAAAAAGACTGCAGCAGGGTATATCTCAATGAGCCGGGCTGTGATAGGCTGGTCTGCTGGGTGGAGTTCTGACGAGGGGGAAGTCCAGATGTGGAAAATGGAGGACCTCATGGAGTGGGGGTCATCTGGCTTGTTGTGAGGCTCTGCTGGTGTGGCGGGCCAGGGCTAGAACCTGCCATCCCTCCCGGGTGCCTCATGAGCAAGCGGCTGGGCACAGTGAGAGCCAGTAGCATCTGGCTTATCTTCATTCTATGTACAAATTTGCCAACATCTCTAATATCTACAATTCTTTCAGATAGATATTAAATTTTCTCATTGTCTGAGGAAGAAGTTAACATTCTAGAAAACTAAATGACTTTTTAAATTTATGATGCTGGTGTGTGTTGGACTTTGCATATAATTCTACCAGGTCTATTTTACTCAAAATTAAACAATTCACAATTCCATTGAACATTGATCATCATGCTAATCAACCACATCACATCAATTGCATTTCTAATGCAGTCTGTATTTATTCTTTCCTCTCCATATGGCTGTTTTCTTCTTTTTATCTAGGCCTTTATCATTCCTCATTTTGTCTCTTGAAATTGCTTCTCAGCTGGTCTCTGAATTTCTGGTATTACAATCCTTAAAAAGTCAGATTAAACATCTTTGATCAGGTCCACTCCATACTCAGAAATGTCCATTGGTGCCACAGCACCTGGAGGTGGGCTTTCCAACAGGCTGATCACAGACCTTTGCCAGATGGATCATAAAACCACAATACCACAGTCTTTGCTGACTTCCTTCTCTCCCATGTTGTGCTTCACACCTTTGAAATGTGCATGGGGGCTACCACCCCACTCACCTACTTGCATATCAAATGCCTGAGATTAAAGAGAATATGAATGACTAGAAGGCTTCTGCATGCCTCTCTTCACTGCTAGATCCCAATCATTTGGGGAGTTAGCAAGAAACCATACAGATTGAAATAACCTAAACTGCCTGCAAAGTCTAAATTTTTCCCTTGATCCATGTGATACTCTGACGGAATTTTTCTTTCATCAAAATATCTGGTAGTTTCTCATATATATTCTGGAGAGAAAAAAACACAAAACCTCACGATATCACATTGTCCAATTCAAGATGCATGTTGACATAAATTCAGTCTAAGAGCTGCTGTGCAAACCCTCATCAATTGAACCCTTGTTCATTTCATTGTAGTTCCACTGCTTTCAAACATACTTGGTCTAGTAACCTAGGTATTCTCTTACTAACTTACAATCATCTGATTATATTCAAATAACTATATATTTGTTCAAAGGGTCTTCTGTTTCATTTGTTATCTACATTGTTTTGTATTTAGCTAAACGTTAGATACATGGTTTTTGTTTTTAAAAAGCTAAAAGTTAAAGGAAGAGCGTTCGATACATGGTTTTTGTTTTTAAAAAGCTAAAAAGTTAAAGGAAGAGTGTTCAAGGACCAGGAGTTAGTGTAGTAGATAAGGTGTTTGCTTTGTCAATCTGGGATTTATTCTTGGCACCACATAAATTCTCCTGAACAAAACCAGGATTGATCCTTGAGTACAGAGCCAGATGTAAGTCCTGACTGTGAAATGTTTGTGTTTACCCCCAAAACAAAATACTTAGTTAATTAAAAAAGGAAAATAACTAAAGCCTACTGTGAGACACTGGCCCAAGTAATCTCTGTTCTTTAGCCCAAAAGAATATGAGTTTGTCAAATATCTCCTCTTCAGATAAATTTCAAAATCAACAACAAAAAAATTTTCACACCTACTAAGAATATCTAAATCAGTCCTTGTAATATTGACAAAATGGTAGTACTCGGTAGAGTTTTGTACAGATTCAATGTTGTGCCTATAAAGATACCTTGGTCATTCTTCAAAGAAATTGACCAAACACTCCTAAAATTTGTTTGGAATAATAACCCCCACAGAGAGCTAAAGCAAACCTTGGGAAAAAAGAAGATGGGTGGCATAACCTTTCCCTAATTCAAAATGTACTACAAAGAAGTGGCAATTAAAACAGCGTGGTATTGGAATAAAAACAGACCTGTGGACCTATGGAATAGAATTGAGTATCCTGACACATTTCCTCAAACACATGATCATTTAATCTTTGAAAAAGGTGCAGAGTCCAAAATGGAGCAAGGAAAGCCTCTTCAATAATTGGTGCTGGGAAAACTAGGAAGATGCATGTAAAATATGAATTTGGACCTTTGTCTAACACCATGTACAAAAAATCAGATCAAAATGAATTAAAGATCTCAATATCAGATCTGATCATAAAGTACGTCAAAGAAAATACAGGAAAAACCCCCATGACATTGAAGCTAAAGGCATCTTGAAAGCTGAAACACCACTAACAAAGCAACTAATAGCAAAGATCAACATATGGCACTACATGAAACTAAAAAACTTCTGCACCTCAAAAGAAACAGTGACCAAGATACAAAGACAGTCCACAGAATGGGAAATAATATTCACCCAATACTCATCTGATAAGGGATTAATATCCAGGATATATCAGGCACTGGTAGAACTTTACAAGAAGAAAAAACCAACCCCATCAAAAAATGGGAAGAAGAAATGAACAGAAACTTCAACAAGGAAGAAATTCGAATGGCCAAAAAACATATGAAAAAATGCTCATCGTCACTAATCATCAGAGAGATGCAAATCATAACAACAATGAGATATAATCTCACACCACAGAGACTGGCACACATCCAAAAGTGCAAGAAAACAAGTGCTGGCTTGGATGCAGGGAAAGGGGAACTAACATCCATTGTTGGTGGGAATGTCGCCTGGTACAGCCTTTTTGGTAAACAATATGGACATTCCTCCAAAAACTAGAAATTGAGCTTCCATTTGACCCAGCTATACTGCTCCTTGGGATATAACCTGGGAAGCCAAAAACACACAGTGGAAACATCATCTGCACTTTTATTTTCACAGCAGCACTATTAACAATAGCCAGAAAATGGAAACAACCAGTGTGCCTGAGAGCTGATGGCTGGATAAAGAAACGCTGGTACATCTACACAATGGAATACTATGCAGCTATTAGGAGAAATGAAGTTATGAAATTTGCCTATATATGAATGGACATGGAGAGGATCATGTTGAGTGAAATTAGCCAAAAGAAAAAAGACAGATATAGAATGACTGCATTTATTTGCATGACATAGATAGATATAATATAGATGATAGATAGAATGATAGATGATAGATGATAGACAGATAGATAGATAGATGGATAGATAGATAGATAGATAGATAGATAGATAGATAGATAGATGATAGATAGATAGATAGATAGATAGATAGATAGATAGATAGATAGATAGATAGATAGATAGATAGATAGATAGATGATAGATAGGTACATAGGTACATAGGTACATAGGTATATAGGTACATAGGTACATAGGTACACAGGTACATACGTATTAGGATACCATTATTCAAGGTTAGGTGAAACATGGATCAGGCGATCTTGTCAAATGTGGAAATTTCCACAAATGTGTGAAAGTCAGAGGTCAGGTAAGACAGAGAAGGTAAGTAACAGTGTGCTAATAATTGTTGAAAGTGACAATACCAATCTAGAACTAAACATTAAATACAGGGAAACCAATACATATGATAACCTCTAGGTGTATGTATTACAATCCACAATATGTAACAGAAGGAAGAGAGAAAGAGAGCGAAAGAGAAAGAGAAAAGATATAAAGAACCTGCCATAGAGGCAGGCTAGAGAAGGGGGAGGGACATTGGTGGTGGGAAATGGGCACCGGTGGAGGGATGGTGCTGGAACACTGTATGACCAAAATCCAAACACGAACATCTTTGTAATTGAATATCTCATGGTCTTATAATAAAATATTAACAATAATATTAATAAATAAATCAGTCCTTGTAAAAAACAAACCAAAAACTTGGACATGATGTCTATAGATTATACAAATTTTAGAACGAATTAAATATTTCATCAATTCTCTTCTTTAGTGATACTTATGATAATTTATTATAATAGATATTGTATATGTGTTTTATATCTTAAACAAGGACTCTCCTTTAGGGAAAATTGAGCCACTGTATCACTTTATTTCCTTATAGTACTTAAGCTTATTTTATATACGTTATAGTCACTGAACACCACTAAATTTTCAATTCAAACAATGTCACTACACATCATTAGAATTCGTGTAAGTTATTAAAACTAGTTCACATAAAATATTTCATCTGAGAGGAATTTAGTTCTGGCCACAATTAAGTGCAGAAATGACCTAGGGAAGAAAATTGTGCAAACAAATAAATCTCACTTTTATGAGTGCAAGATACACACATAAGAAAGCATTTGAATAGTTAATATTTTGAAATTGCCAAACGATTTCTTTTCTGACATATGACATTAAACAAAATCATAGTGCCAAACCATCAAAACAGAAGAGTAGAGCACAGTTTAGAAAAAGTCAAGGTATACTATGGAACCTGGGGGAACAAAGTTTAGAAAAATGAATCTCTTTATAAAGGATGAAATTTTAACAAAGCCACACATTAAAAAAGTCTAGAAACCATTATCTATAATTTTCACTAAACTGCTTATTTTAAACAAATAGTTGCTATTCTAAGGTGAATTAATTAGGAACTATATTTGTTTTCTTTGTATATATAACTGCAATCAAGTCATGCATAAAATTTATTAAAGCTTGCTGATATTTTTTCAACAGCACTTCAGGCTCTATATTAAATTCAAATAGGCATCTAACAAAAATATTCACTTCTACTTTAGTTTTAAGTCTCTAAAAAGGGTATAATTGTTCTTTGTTTAAAGTTGTATTAAATAAATACTTAAGGTTTTGATTGACAAATTTGCCTTCTTAGAAAGGAAAGAACGCTGATATTTTCCTGACAAAGGGTTCCTAATATTGAAAATTAATCAACACATAACTATGTATTTTCAAACAATGAATCCTAACTCTGGGATAAAGTAGTAGGAATCCCGATTCTTCTCAGCTCTGCTGAGGGGAATTTAAGAAAATGCTAATTTTCATGCTAATTTTCAAAGAAAATGCCATTTTGTGCTAATTAATAGGGAGAAGGTAAAAGATAGGGCCACTTCCCAGAGACCAAATGTATGACTCTATATGATTCGTCAGAGAATTGCTCATGACTATTGATCCTACCATAGTACAAACTGATTTTCCACTACCTTCACTGTACAATGGTTAGACTCCAATGCATCATATTCTTTGTTCACTTTTTCCTAATTTTATGTAGCAAGATCAGTGATACTGTCTAGCATAAGGAATTTTAGCAATATGAGTTCAGAAAACTACATAAATATTTTGACTTCACTTCCGTGTGTTATTTTTGGATAACAAAAGCATTTTTTGTTGTCTTGGGTTTTTTAATGCCATATTGGGTCAAAGAGATAATGCAATTAGTTAGACACTTACCTCGCATATGACCCATCCCAGTTTGACCTGCAGCTCTAAGTCTATTCTCTTGAGCACTCTAAGGAAAAACTTCTGAGCACAAAACCAGAAGTAAACCTAGAGCACCACAAAACCCTTTTTCCAAAATCATACCATATTTGAAATTTCTATTTTCTTTGTTGTATATGTCTGCCATGTCTGCTATTGCTCTAATGCAGAGAAATATGGATAAATAAGACCTGATTCCATTTTTGGACTCATCTTCCAGTGAGAAAAACATATTTCTGAATTACCCTAGAACATAATGCAAGAGTAAGATTCAGGGTTCTATCTTAACACGACTAGGCATGTATAATTAAGTTTTGACAGGTGAGTGACAAAAGGTCACTTGAACCAAATCTAAGAAATAGGTATCAACATTTGAAAGTATTAGAAATATAGTAGATCATGTGGAAAATATGGGATTTTATTCACAGCTACAATACAAGATAAATATGAAACTTGTAGGATTTTTTTTAAAAACTAATCTCTGCTTGCTCTGGATACCTCTACTAACCCTTACTGTGCTCACCAATAATTAAAAAAACTGAAACAAAAATAATTTAAGATTCTGTATCACCTCCCATATTGATATTAATTTTCTTTTGATAAAATTGTTATATTTCAAGGTTCCATGCTACTCTGATTACCACAGTGAGCAGAGATAAAGCTTATGTCATTTTTTGTGGAAAGAAATGGGTGTGGTTTATTTGATTGTTTCTCCACAGGCCTAGAGGCTCTTACAAATATTCTCCTATGATTCTATTTTCTTAGGTAAGAAAGAAGACGAAGAAGAAGAAGAAGAAGAAGAAGAAGAAGAAGAAGAAGAAGAAGAAGAAGAAGAAGAAGAAGAAGAAGAAGAAGAAGAAGAAGAAGAAGAAGAAGAAGAACGAAGAAGAAGAAGAAAGAAGAAGAAGGAGGAGGAGAAGAAGAGGAAGAAAAGGAAGTAGAGGAAGAAGAGGAAGAGGAAGAAGGAGGAGAAGAAGAGGAAGAAGATGATGATGATGAAGAAGATGATGAAGAAAAGTGCCTATTATAGAAAATACTGGGGTAGGGGTAGGTAATCTGGGGACATTCGTGGTGGGAAATAGGTACTGGTGGAGGGATGAGTGCTGGAACACTGTATATCTGAAACCCAGTCATGAATATCTTTATTAATTGTATATCTCACGGTGATTAATAAAATAAAATTTGGAAAAAAGTAAGCCCCAAACTTACATATAATTAACCCCATTGACTCGAATTCCTCAACTGCCTTATCTATATAATCACTAATTTGGAATTTCAATTTAAAAGTTAGACTATGTGAGACTACTTTTTAATTTATTTAATTAATTTTTCTTTGTGTTCAGTGCATCAGTGAAATTATGATACTTTCTTTCTCCATTCGATTTATTTAACTAAGCCTAATACCCTTTAAGTGCTGCAATGGTAGAACTTTATCTTTACTATAGGTGCCACACACCTATAGTAGAAGAAGATGAAGAAGAAGCGTGATGAAAGGTGTGTGTGGTTGATCCTGGAGATTCTCAACGAAGCCTGATGGTTTGATGGCCAAAATCGGCAGTGCTAAGTGGCTACCAGGACCACATACAGTACAGCCAGGGATGGTCTCACTGACTAGCTTTTCATGGCATATATATATACCATGGAGATTCACAGACATGGGGCAGAGCTGCTACTGGTTCTCCCTGTGACCAGCTGCTCACGAGGTGCCCCGAAGGGATGGTGGGTTCTAGCCCTGGCCCACCACCCCAGCAGAGCCTCGCAACAAGCCAGACAAGCCCCCACTCCATGAGGGCCTCCATTTTCCACATCCGGACTTCTCTCTCGTCAGACCTCCACCCAGCAGACCAGCCTATCACAGCCCGGCTTATAGAGTTCCACCCTGCAGCAGTCTTTTTTTTAAATCCGGCTCAGGTATGCTGGTCCAGAAACTCACAGATATGGGGCAGAGCTGCTACTGGTTCTCCCTGTGACCAGCCACTCATGAGGCACCCGGAGGGATGGTAGGTTCTAGCCCTGGCCCACCACCCCAGCAGAGCCTCGCAACAAGCCAGACGACCCCCCCACTCCATGAGGGCCTCTATTTTCCACACCGGACTTCTCTCTCGTCAGACCTCCACCCAGCTGACCAGCCTATCAGAGCCCGGCTCACGCTGCCGCTTGTGGCCACAGTTCATCAATAAATGCTGGACTTAGAGATGCCTACAAGAGTATGCTACCTGCATGGCAGAGCCTGGCAAGCTACCCATGTTGTATTTGATATGCCAAATACCAGTTACAATTATAGACCTCATTCCGGAATGGATTGAGGCTCTTTATGTTCCTGGAGCAAGCAGATGCCTTGGGCTCTACTAGCATGAGACAGGACATATGGAGATGTTACTGGGGCCCGCTTGAGCAAATCGATGATGAACGGGAAGACAGTGATACAGTGATATATATCATATGCTGTTTATCCATTCATATGTCTTGGTTCATGGATATTTAATTAGTTTCCAGCTAGTGACTTATGTAAATGATACTCTAAGTATAGAGGGTACAGATAGGTCTTTGAATTTTTGGTTTATTTGTTTTTCCCCTTTGGGTTAAATACCCAGATATTGTATAACTGGATTGTATGGAATTTCCATTTCTAGTTTTTCCATGGTTTTGAAGGAAGACATAAATGGTATAATTTCAAGTATCTAATTAAAGTTATTATAAAATTAAATGGAAATTGAAGTTAATATAATATGCAGACCAAAAGTTTCTTAAGTTGAAAACTATATAAAATACTCAAATTGTCTGTAACAAAATTCATATTACTACAGCATTCTAAGTAAAAACAATAAAAGACATGAAAAGTGAACCAAACTTTAAACTTGAAATTGATGCAAAAACTTGCATTATTTCTAGAGAATGCATAACTTGCTGAATAAAAGGCTTATATGCAAGAATTAGTTTTACACATACATTTAGCATGATAAAGTTTTTATTGTTGTTTCAGACACTTAGAAAATTCTCAGATTTGAAACAGCAGCTAAGAGAGAGCTGCCACCGAAGTCATCTTTCTCTTCTCATAATCAGTTTTTGCTTATAGTGGTACTGTAAGCCTTTGGAATAGCTTTGTTTTCATTTTTACAAATACTGGAAATTTCCTTTTGTATAAATGGCATAAAGGTAATTGTTTCCATCTTTGAGAATAAGATCATATTCTTCCTCACTAATAACATTTGTAACACATTCAACGTTATAATATAGCTTTCAGCTCAGCAGAAATAATCACATGTGAAATTTTTTAAATGATAGAATGAGAAAAAAGAACAATTAGAGAGTTGCAAAACTTAACAACAGAATGCAAAAGAATCTAGTGAAAATAGGTATGTAGAGGATTTATGAACAAGAAATGCAGCACCAGTCATTCTTTCAGCTGGCATACATGTTCCCTTGAACATGTATCTAGTTTGCTTTTCTTTATGGTTCTTTGCTTGCTTTGCTTTCTTTCTTTCTTTTTCTTTTCTTTTTTTTTTTTTTTTTTTTGCTTTTTTGGGTCACACCCGGCGACGCTCAGGAGCTACTCCTGGCTCTGCACTCAGGAATTACTCCTGGCGGTGCTGGGGGGACCATATGGGATGCCGGGATCGAACCCAGGCCGGCACAGGGCCGCGTGCAAAGGCAAACGCCCTACCCGCTGGGATATCGCTCCGGCCCCTGCTTGCTTTGCTTTCAAGGTCCTTTTTTCCCTTAAGCAAATTCCTTTCCTTTTCCTCACCCAGGAGTTTTCTAAGTAATTTTCATTCAGTAAAAATGATTTTGCATCACTAAAAAAAAAACCCAAAGAATCAGAACTCTAAAAAACTGTATGTTATAGGGATCCAGTTGCAAGCAACTTTATTATTTTTTTTAATTTTTTTTATTTTTAAAATTACAAAGATATACAATCAAAAAGTTCATATCTGGGTTTTGGTCAAACAGTGTTGCAGCACCCATCCCGCCACCAGTGCCCATCTCCCACCACCTACGTCCCCGGTTCCCTCCCCCTCCCCAGCCCTGCTCCATGGCAGGTTCCTGATTTCTTTCCATTTCTCTCTCTCTCTCCTTTCCTTCCCCTCCAGACCATGGATTACAGAACATACATTAAAGGGTTGTCATGTGTATCTTTTTGCCTCTATTTAATGCTCAGTTCTAGGTTGGCATTAGTACCCTCAACAATTGTTAGCACACTGTTCCATTTCTGTCTTACCTAGCCTCTGAATCCCACACGTTTGTGATAATTTCCACCTTTGACAGGACCTCCTGATATATGTTTCACTTGACCTTGGATATTGGTATCATAATCTGTACCTATATATTTATGTTATGCAGATAAATGCAGTCATTCTGTATCTGTCTCTCTCCTTCTGGCTAATTTCGCTGAATATAATCTTCTCCATGTCCATCCATTTGTAGGCAAATTTTATAACTTCATTTTTCCTAACCGCTGCATAGTATTCCATTGTGTAGATGTACCAAGCTTTTTTATCCAGTCATCGATTTTCGGGCACTCTGGTTGCTTCCAGATTCTGGCTATTGTGAATAATGCTGCTATCATCACTAACAAAGCAACTAGAAGAAAAAGATAAACATATGGGACTACATGAAACTAAAAAGCTTCTGCACCTCAAAAGAAACAGTGACTAAGATACAAAAAGCAGTCCACAGAATGGGAAAGAATATTCACCCAATACCCATCTGATAAGGGGTTAATATCCAGGATATATCAGGCACTGGTAGAACTTTACAAGAAGAAAACAAACAACCCCATCAAAAAATGGGGAGAAGAAATGAACAGAAACCAGCAAGGAAGAAATTCGAATGGCCAAAAAACATATGAAAAAATGCTCATCATCACTAATCATCAGAGAGATGCAAATCAAAACAACAATGAGATACCACTTTACACCACAGAGACTGGCACATATTCAAAAGAACAAGAACAACAAGTGCTGGCGTGGGTGTGGGGAAAAGGGACACTCATCCATTGTTGGTGGGAATGCCGGCTGGTACAGCCTTTCTGGAAAACAATATGGACTTTCCTCCAAAGACTAGAAATTGAACTCCCATTTGACCCAGCCATACCACTCCTGGGAATCTACTCTGGGAAGCCAAAAATACGCAGCGGAAGCAACTTTATTATTCATATGATCCTATTGAAACCATCACCTAGTAACTGTCCACCATAGTTGTCTGAGTTTTTTTGCCTTGTCTGTCCTCATCTCTCCAGCATGTGGAGAATATAGTGCTGTAATCTGAGTCCAAAGGTTTACTTCTGTTTGCTTTTACTTTTCACTGTTTTGTTTCTCTGATTCCTGCATTGGTGAGACTGTCTGGTAATTCTTTGTCTTCTGACAACTGTCACTAAACCTGAACCCCTCTGGTAGCATCCATATTGTTGTAAAAGGCAAGATTTCATTTTCACTCATAGATGAATGATATCCTATTGTGTTTATCAGTTCTTTATGCACACATATGTCTTTAGCCATTTGTGCTGAAAATGGAGCTGATATGTTTGTGTATACTAAAAGATACATGTCCACATATTATGTACATATGTATGTATATATATGTATATATATATGGGCATGTATCTTTTAGAATCAATGTTTTTGAATTTTTTGGTTAAATCATACATAGTTTGGGATACTTAACAAATTTCACGATGAAAATGCTATGTACTATCATACTTAATGAAATGAAATGGACCACTGGGTGTCTTATAATGATTTCAGACAAAAATTTGCTTGGTTTCTTAGTGTTTAAATATGCTAGGACATATGCATAACATACACAGCATGATATAACATAATCAACTCACACAACAATGTATGTTTACCTTCAGTTTCAAAACAGCCTGGTAATTCATCAAAATTTGATACTATGAGAATTTACTAACATGAAAACATCTAAACTTTTTTTCCAAGGTAGTAAAGATTAATTGCATAAAACTCACAATCATATATAATGTATTGTTTGTAATTTTCACCTCCTACTATCCTTTGTGTTTAACTTCCTTCCAATTCTGGCAAATTACTGATTTCAACACCCAAAGTAACTAGCATTTATTTTTCTAAAAACACTAACATCTTTTTTGCAAGTGCTATCAATACTGAACTCAAAAGAGTTAGAGTATGTGAGACCATAACATTATAGTTTGTTTAAGAAAACTGCGGAGAAGCATTTAATTATGCCAAAGAGAAATATTATAAAATGTAGCAAATAAAACACATAAAACCTGGGATCTACCTTAAAATTAACTTTAATAACATTTTTATTAGACATTACACAGAAATACTTTATAATATGATTCAATATCAATCAAGATTTCAAATTTGCAACCCAGATTAATAATAGCAAATCTCATTAAAAATGTTTAGCATCAGATAACTTCAAATGGGAATCTGATAGAATGAGGCAGGTAGATACCGATAAAAAAATAAAATCATTTTGTAATACCATGTTTACTGACATAAAATGAGGGAAAGTACAGTGAATATATTAATAAAATCTGAAGAACTATGAGTTCTAAAGTTTTCTTTTAATATGAAATACATTCTCTATACTGCTTTCAGCTTATGTGGGTAAGTAACTGTATTCTCTGTGCAGGAATGTACTTGTTTATTATCCCAAGTTTATTTTTTAGCAAGAAAATTATAAGACTTTTTTAAATGTTGCTTAATTTACTTAAAATTAAAATAGCCAAAAATCACTAAGAATTGTTCCATTGGTCAATCACTCTAACCTTACTCAATATATTACAACTTGGACCAACCAATCAAAATGCAAAATATTAGCAAGGTCATAGTAGTATAACAAAACATACTACTATATTTCACAGATTACAAAAGACATTAAAATTCTGATACCCCATTCATAAGGAAAAGATTGTAATGAGAATAGAAAATGGCACAACATTAATTCATTGTGTGACAAAGAATATAATGAGAATGGGAAATAGTACAAACATAACTCATTCTTGTTACAGTTTTAAGATTGTAATGTCATGGTTCATATCACATACTTAGCAAGAAGGTAGTAGTCAACGTGTTGCAAAAATTCAACGGCTATTTTGAATTTATTGAGAGCCTTTTAAGTATATATGTCTATGTGCACAATATTTACCTTTTTGCCTTTCAGGAATTAAATAATGTTACTAAAAAGTTTTTTGAAAAGATAACATGGTTATGATTAAAATATGAAAAATACTGTCATAAATTCACTAGACAAGTGAAAATATAAAATTAAAATGTGCTGTTGGATACATTCAAGTTAATATTTAAAATGGAATAAAATATGTTGGTAATAAATGTATTTAAATTATTTTATAAAAGGATGCATGATTTTATCAGTAATCAACTATAACATTACAAAGTCAGGGAATGTTTGTACTGTGACTGCAATGACTGCAAGTCTTTGTCTAATAATTTCTGGTCTCTGGTTTCCTGAGAACAAATATGCTCTCTATAAATACAAGACCTGATATTTCAGTAATATTGAAACACTGGAAAAGCAACACTATTTTGCAATGAAAAAATATAATCATTTTACACTATATAAAGTCAAATAAATGATTACTGCAGTTAGGAAGATGTTTCCCCAAATAAAGGTGTGGAAGTCATTTTAAGGTCATTACAGAAATAAAAACTGACAGCTCCATTGCACTAACTTAAATTATCCACTCTGGTACAATAGCATATTGTAGATTATCACAAACATTGTGTGTGTGCATGTGTGTATGTGTACATTTAAAAAGGCCTTCTACTTCCCCTTTAGCTGATTCTACTTTTTAATTACATTAGCAGTGGTTAATATTAAGATTAGATTTAAACTTATTTGCATTTCTTAAATAAATATCCAATAACATGCTGGGATATGGGGTCAAACTTAATTAACCCAGGATTTAAAAATTGACATAAATTATCCTAAAAATAGATAACACACACATTTTTAATTGAGTAGTTGGCATGGGAATATGCTACTTTTAAGCATCTTTGGTTTGTGGGTAAAGTTGAATGTATAAAAACAACTTTTATAAAATTAATAACTACTTTTATTAAAGATGTTTTCAATGGGGAAAAGTTTCAGTTCTGTTCTTAAATCAAAAGTAAATATACATACATGCTTAAAACCACATTTAATGTTAAAAATACAACTGAGTAATTTTTGAACTATAACACAAAATATAAAATTCTGAGAACTTTTAAGATTTCACTCATAATTTAATACATTAAATTAATAAAGAAATATTTTTATATTAATCATGCTTTTATAAATAAAAAATTGCTTTATTGGCAACATATTTATTATAAGACATATATATAAACAACATATATATAACATATGGGATATGGGGTCAAATTTAATTATGGGATATGGGTCAAATAATCAACATATTTATTATAAGATAGGCTATTAAATCACATTTGGTGAAACTAGCTACTACTGGTCTAAGATAATAGTGTCTTAATAGATTTGAAAGAAACTTCAGGATTAGAGATTACATTGTTCAAAATGAAGTGATTCATCATCTCATCCTTTGTTTACTGGGAGGTTCTTGCTAATCTTATGATGCTTTTAATAAAAGTGAAGGAAACCTATAGATAATGTGTAGTGAGTTTTGAAATAATGATGTCAGATTCCCAAGTTCCAAAATATTAGATGATTCCAATTTTTAATACAGGGGCTGGCGTGATAATTTTCCTTGCATGTGACTGGATGGGGGTTCAATCCCTTGCATCCCATATGGTCCCCCAAGCACTGCCAGGATTAATTTCTGGGTTTGGATTCAGGAGTAACACCTGAGCATTGAAAGGTGTGACCCAAAAAAAGCAAAAAAAAAAAAAATTAATACATACTTTGGTAAGTCAATTCATTAGCTAAAAATGTGAAAGGAAAAACAAAAAATATATTTATATTAAATGTGATGAATTAAAAAAAATTGGTGGCATATAGCCACTACATTTAGGCCACATAATATCAGGGCAGGGCTGCTACTGGATCTCCCTGTTGTACGCAGCCACAAAGCAGCCAAGTTCATCAATAAATGCAAGAACTGAGAGCCTACCAACTACAGAGAGTACCCCATCCACACGGTAGAGCCTGGCAAGCTATCTGTGTCGTATTTGATATACCAAAAAACATTAACAATAATGGATCTCATTCCCACGAAGAAATGGTTTGAGGCTTTCCATATTCCTGGGAGCGAGCAGATGCCCTTGGGCTCCATTAGCATGTGACAGGGACGAATGGAGACGCCACTGGCACTCACTCAAGCAAATCCATGAACAATGGGAAGACAAGTGCTACAAGTCAAGTGTCCAATTTACTCCTGGCTCTTCGCTCAGGAATTACTCCTGGCAGTGCCCGGGGACCATATGGGATGCCGGGGATCGAACCCGGTTGGCTGCATGCAAGGCAAATGCCCTACCCGCTGTGCTATGGCTCCGCCCCAATGTCAATAATTGCAATGCTTAAATATAGTCTTTTTGGTTGATAAGCTTACTATGTGTGCCTGTTTTCTTAAACAAAATTTTTGAAGAATTTGAACAGTGGCTCTATATTATACTATATAATAAAATTTTTCATTATAGTTTTATTATTCTTTCGAATAAAAGATTCAATATAAGTTAATTTAATGCAGATAATAATGTGATGCTTTCTTAACCATGGAATATTGTGCAATAGTTTATGCACATAAGCAGCTTTATGTATCTAACATGACTTTGGCTCTTTAACTTTTAATGCTCCAATTAAGATGTTCAAGCCTCAGATTTAAACAGCTGTGTATGACTGCTGACAGTTGATTTATTTCCTGATAATCATTGATGCTGTTAAGTGAAAAAGTAGAGAAACAATCTCTGTTAGAAGGCTTGCTCATCTTCTGAGTAAAACTTGCTTAATTCAGACTCTATTGTGACCAGGATGAAAGGACTGGAGGAAAATTTTTCAATCTTAGCACATTGTTTCCTTTCTTTGAGAATTGTTTTTCATCACATCAGAAACACTTGACCATTGTTATTATGCTAACCGTTGTTAGTATTTGGTATTTAGTAACAATATTGTGATAAAACTGGAGAGGAGGGGCCGGTGTCATAGCACAGCAAGTAGGCATTTGCATTGCATGCGGCTGACCCGGGTTAGATCCCTGTCATCCCATATGGTCCCCGAGCACCAGAAGGAGTAATTCCTGAATGCAGAGCCAGGAGTAACTCCTGAGCATTGCCAGATGTAACCTATCCCCTAAAATAAAAAGCAAAATAATAATAATAAAATTGGAGAGGAACTCCAAGTTTTATTTTCTCTTTTTTTTCAAATTTTCAGATAACAGATGCAGTTCATAGTCTTGGTAACTCAACTTTTCACAGCAAAGAAATATGTATGCCTTTCTGGAAAATAATATGACATTCCTAAAAAAGCAATAAATTGAGCTTCCATTTAACTAAGCAACTCCACTCCTTGAAATATATCCCCAACACATCAGAAACAAATGGAGTAAAGGCATTTGCATCCCTATGTTTCTTGCATTACTGTCCACAATAGCCCAAATCTGGAAACAACCCAAGTGTCCAAGAATATATGACTAGATAAAGAAATTATGGTGCAGGAGCTGGAGCAATAGTCCAGTGGGTAGGGCATTTGCCTTGCATGCAGCTGATCCAGGTTCGATACCCGGCATCCCATATGGTCCCCTGAGCACCGTTAGGAATAATTCCTGAGTGCAGAACCAGGAGTAATACCTGAGTATTGCCGGGTGTGACCCAAAAAGTTAAAAAAAAAAAAAAAACAAAACTATGGTGCATACACAGAATGGAATATTACTCGGCTGTAAGACAAGATAAAACCCCACAATCTGCTGTTATATGGAGGCACCTGGAGACTATCACCCTGAGTGTAGTTAGTCAGAGGGAGAGAGACCAACATAAAATAATCTGTCTCATACGCAGGGTATAAAGCCGCATAGTGGAGAGCACTGGATGCCCAAAGGCAATAGAAACATACAGGAATTGGTTTTCAGCAGGAACAGGCCGTATGGGGGCCTGAGGCTAGGTCAGAGAGGGGCACTGTCTGTAATGGAGGAGGTGGTACTGAAAGGTGGTCAAGTGTTAGGCACGGAACACTATAAGCAGTAGTATTGGAAACCGCAATGCAAACGTGGTGCGCTTGTGTGTGTGCGTTAGAAAAGTGCCTCTCATAGAGGCAGACTGGTGGTAGGAGGCAAACTTGTGTGGGTGGGCTCGCTGGTAGAGGGACTGGTGTAGAAACAGTGTATGCCTGAATCCCAGTCATGAATAACTTTGTAATTTTATGATGATTAAATTTAAATTAAAAATAGAAATATGTATACCTTATAGTAGGAAGAAAAATGACTCTCTGAAGGTGTCCTGATCCCCAGAAACTGAAAATATACCTAACATGGAAAAGAGTTTTTTGATTTTTTGATTAAGATCAGGATCCTGAGACAGGGGAGTTTCCCGGATGATCCAAGTGGGCCAAATGGGTGCAAATATTCCAATGGGGTCACATACTATGACAAATCCTGGGATGGTAGAATGAATCTTGAACTACTTGTAGCTTTAAAGATAGAGGCAAGGCCCAGAAGAAAACAGACATAGGACTCGAACATCTAAAAAAGTAAAGAAACTTTTATTATATATATAATATACAGTATATATTATATATAACTTGTATATGAAATATATATTTGTATATACACATACATATATATTATGTATATTTTATTTATATATAATATATGAAAATTTTTATTATTTATTGAGGTATCATTGTTTAAAATTTGATTGAAGTCTTTTTTTTTTTTTTTTTTTTTGCTTTTTTGGGTCACACCCGGCAATGCTCAGGGGTTTCTGCACTCAGGAATTACTCCTGGCTCTGCACTCATGAATTATTTACTCTTGGCGGTGCTTGGGGACCATGTGGTATGCTGGAGATGGAACCCGGGCCAGCATGGGCCGGCGTGGGCTGGCTGCATGCAAGGCAAACGCCCTACCCACTGGACTATCACCCGGCCCCATGATTGAAGTCTTTTTATAGTTGCAGAGCTACCAGGCCTCTTTCAGAGTCAGAAAGGAAAGCGTCTCTTTCAATACCTTGATTTTAATCAGACTAGACTCATTTTGCACTTCTGTTCTGAATGTCAGTGAATAGATAATTAGTTTGCATTATTTTAAGTTTCGAATTCAGTGCTATTTCTTGCAGCAAGAATAAGAACTAATACCTTCATTCTCTATGCTTCTTAATGAAGTTTGGGTTTTCTGCTGTAAGGGGATGGGGAGTCACACAGAGCGATGCTCAGAGCTTACTTCAGGCTCTGTGCTTCAAAGTCGCTCATCGCGGATCCAGGGAGTACCAGGCAGTGCCCAGGATTGAACCCAGGTCTGCTGCATGCAAGCAGGTGCTCAGTCCTTTGAGCTCTTTCCCTCTAGCAAAACACTGGGTTGCTTTTAAGGCACTGTTTTTAACATGTACCTTTTTAAAACCATACAAACAGAAAAATTACTTCTTAACAGCAATTAAACAATAACTATATCAAATTATAAAAAGCATTATGTACTTCATAATTGAACATTTTTAAGTAAAATATTGTTTCATTTAATGTGGGTGTATCATCTGAGAATAAACTGAAGTTTTGAAATTCTTTCCATTTCTTTTTTAGCATAGTGAATAAAAGATATTGCAATAAGTCAACTGCATAGTTATAATGTTTTTAATTCTTCAGTAGCTGGTAAGACTGAGGAGTCTTACTTTTCTGTTTGTTGCAGTAATCCTTGGTGAATACAACTCATCATCTGATTGTACCCTTGGTAAAATTCCTTATTTTGCAGTCTTTATAGAGGAAAGATACCCATCATCATAAATCTTAAATATCTTCCTAAGTACAAGTGAAAATACAAGCCCATATATGTTAACAGCTGTACAACTGCCTCTTGGGATAAATGTATTATAGATGTAGAACAGTCATAATAGCACTCACAATCTCATTTTTCCCATTTCATAGGTTTTATACCTGTGCCATCTGGGCAATACACCTGGATGTACAACGGGATACTTACAAGGCCTGGTTTTCTAAATGGCCTTTCCTGGACTTTGATTTTTGCGAAATTCTTTTCATTTTTTTTCATGCAGACCAAAGGGCATTATTGTATTGTTACAAATATAAATTTAATTTTACCATAAGCATAGTTTGTTGAGTTTTTTTAAGCATGGAATGTAGAGTCACTGAGACTGAGTAATTCCTTTCATTTTCTTTATTAACAAGGAGACAGTAGCCAAGTACCTTAGTTTTCCTGAAAACGAAATGGACAACTAAAGTTACATTAGGATAAAATAAGAGAGATATACTTGGAATATTTTAAAATAACATTTATAGAATATGCTGCATGGTTTTTGTGTTATTTTTTCAAGGAAACTAAAATACAGTTAATATAAATAAAATATTTTATTTGCCTTACTTCATTCCAATTTCATTTCATTTCTTATGTCTCATTAATTACTCTTCTTCCTCCCTCTCAGTACATTGTTGATAATTTTTAAGCATGGAATTTAGTTCTGTGAAATGCTAATTCATAATATTGAGCATTTTCTTTCATTTAGAATGAAGAAACTTTAGTCAAATCACTTAACTAACCTTAGCCATCTCCTCCTTTTCCTGAAAGCTGAGAAACAGTCTGAGCTATTATTCATATAAAATAAGATACACATATACAAGTGTTTAATTCAACTTTTGGAAAAAGAGATTCACAGAAACATTATTTAACATTTCAAATGCTTTTCCTCGGAGCGCCAGTGGCTCAGTGCCTGCCTAGCAGGCCCAAGGCCAGGAGTTTGGTCCCCAGCTCTGCTCAGAGTCTGAGCGGCATCTCCACGGCACTGCTGTCCATTGACCCCAACAATAAAACAAAGCGTTTGATCTTCAGCACATCTCAGTCAAGTGAGTGAGCACCACAACCAAGTACAGGATTCCCATTCAACAGGAAAGGGAAAGGGGTAAATGTTTTATTTTCAAGATAAGACCCTCAGATGAGAATCAGTTCCAAAGCTTACGAGTCTATCTCTGTGACCCACTGATGAGCATATTATGTCGGTCATTCCATCAGTGCTGTCAGGCTATCATGCTGCAAATAACCAGCGTAAAAATTCTCCCCACTACGTTTAGTCAAGTTCCTGTTTGTCAGTGTTATTTATAAGAAAGGCATCAGGTCTGGGAAACAAACCAAAGAAAATAATGTTAGCATAAATGCTTCAAGATGTGCCATTAATGGCTTTTCAGAAACCATAGGGAGTGAGGGAGTAACACTTCCACTCCATTGAACTGGCTTAATTTTTTGTAAGCCATGTGAGCTATTTGAAGAGCTTCATAGAATCTCACTTCTGAATCAGGACTTTGTTGCTTTAAATGTGGCTGTTACTATTCTAGTCATCAGCATGAATGGCAATAGGAAACACAAAGGCAAAAAATACAAGATGTGACTTGTGGAAATGCATCTGCCATTTTCATGGTGGTCAGGCACATATCCAAGGCAGCAGTGTTCTTCCATGGTGATAAATATAAAAGACGACTTTGAGGAAAACTATGCATGTAGATGAGTTCTCACTAGGACAAAGTCATAATTTCACATATAGCTCAGGAAGATGGTAATAGTTCAAACTTTTCTCGACACTTCTTTTTAAATGGTTACACACCATCCAAGTCAGTCCTACAAATCATACTAGTGGTTGATTTTGTTCAATTTGAAATGCAATTATCATTTATATATTTAACCTAAGTGGGGTCTGTTAACGAGATATGTTTGATCTTCCCTGTACGGTGCAGTTTGAATCATCTGTGTCGAGTTTTTACACATTATCTGAAAATTCAGTTTGCCATCAAGTTTCTTTGCACATATTTCCCAAAATATTTATAAGAAACATAAATGTGTTTAAATGAAGGTGTCAGGAGAGAGAGAGGTTCTTAAAATTTGCTGAATGAAAGCATGTGCCATGTACTAATAGTATTACTCTCTGTGGATTGCTTGATCCTTTTTGTCTTGGATCTTTTCATTTTAAACAAATACTTTTAACCCTGTTGCCTGCAGTCTTTATTCTACCTTCAGAATTCTGAGGCCTTTAAAATAAAGTTACCATTTCAAATGAGTATAGATGTTGAATTTCAGACTTTAAGAAAAGGTTTATGGAAAAACATTTTCAAACTCCTCAGTAAGAATAAACCAGCTCATTAGCTTTACCTGGGTTGTTAGATTGTTAGGCTTCTGCTGGTTCCCTGGCCTCTGTGTGACATCACCCCTATTCCTGTCATAATGTCTCTGTCTATACAATACACAGTGCATTGTTGCTCTGTTTATGTTTTCCTATAAATCCCAGCAAGAACTTTGAAACAGACATAATTTGGGGGAAATTATAATTTTTTTTTCTTTTTTGGGTCACACCCTGCGATACTCAGGGGTTACTCCTGGCTCTGCACTCAGGAATTACTCCTGGCGTTGCTCAGGGGACCATATGGGATGCCAGGGAAAGAAACCCGGGCCGGCATGGGCCGGCAGTGTGCAAGGCAAATGCCCTACCCACTGGGCTATCGCTCCCGGCCCCAGGAAATTATAAATCTTTCCTAACATCACAAGCTTCAGAAATTCCGAGTTGTTGGCTACAATTTTCCCCACAAAATATCCCCTTTCCCCAAAAGAGCTTTAATTTAAAGAGGGAAAAAGATTTTGAAAAAGTCTGGTTACTTTATGTGTAAATAAAGATAACCTCTTTTTTTAATTAACATGTAATCAAGGCTACAGATTCTTAATTTGTATGATGTATGAAAGAAAATAAATAATCTGAAATAAGTAACTTGTATTAGCCTAGATGTATGTAGTATGTTTAGGGGATTGAAGTATAGAAATCTCTCTCAGACAAACTGACAGGTTTTTCTTTCACCACTTCCTGAAATAGGCAGTGAAAGTGAAAAAACTCTTTGATCACTAACTGAATATCCATATTTTACTTCCAGGTCATTAATTTTCAGCATTTTGCTCTCTGATACAAAGTCAATCTGGTAATGATTATTTACAAAGGGAAAAACAGTCTAGCAGAAGCTGAAGAGAATATGGACTTTTTGCTTTTATGGAGTGTCTGGAATTTCCTTTGTAGTGCTATGCAAGAATATAATAACACTATAGATTCTCTGAAATAAAAGATAACTGAAGAATGGGGCCGGAGCGATAGCCCAGCGGGAGGGCGTTTGCCTTGCATGCGGCCGGCCCATGACGGCCCCGGTTCTGTCTCTCTCGACATCCCATATGGTCCCCTGAGCACCGCCAGGAGTAATTCCTGAGTAAAGAGCCAGGAGAAACCCCTGAGCATTGCCAGGTGTGATCCAAAAAGCAAAAAAAAAAAAAAAAAAAGAAAGCAAGAAAGAAAGAAAGAAAGATAACTGAAGAAATTAGAAGACTTTTCCCTTTTCCCTCTAAGTTTAAATATATAGTTCTAAATTGTAGAAGGCTTTTCTCTCTATATTGTAAATATCTCTGTAAATATCATGAACTTTGATAATTAAGAAAATGTGAAAAATATCTGTTTTTTTTTTAATTTTTATTGATTTCCAACTCATGCCTACTAAAATTTGGAGTCTTCCTGCCGTCATTTATCTTTTGATTTTGTGCTTCATATAATTTCCAGATACTTTTAGTAAATCAGTACTAACTAATAAATTGGGATAAGCTTTGAATTTCCCTTCTCTAAGAATTCCACCCAAATCTCAAAAAAAAGATGTTATGAACACTAAAAAAGAGTATCTTTTTTGAATATCACATAAATAGTAGCTACTAGCAAGAGTTAAACATAATAGAACTATTTGAGGGTGGATGTGCCTAGTTTTGAATTCTATATAAATGGAAGTTTAGAGATAAAAAGTGCAAAAAACTTATTTTAAAGCACAGCTTCTATATGACAGTTATGACAAAGTGGGAAAAGGAAAAGGTGTGTCTTCACCATAAAAGTAGGTGGAAAGAGGATTTTTTAAAAATTTCTGACTGTCCTCTGCTGAGGACTTAAACATTGTCTCCTTGGGCACACTCCACTAGTACCCTCATAACTGTACACTCACTAATGCGTGTCTGTACTGATGGATGGTGGTAGGACAGGAAACACGAACTCCAGAGCATACTGTAGTTCTTACACACTTACACATTTGTGAGAATTGAACACATGACCTCAGTGAAAGATATGAAAGTCAGAAAGAACACCTTTCTCTTGAAATATGGCTTTGTTTTTCCAATTTTGAGAGGCCTCTGGCTATTAGAACTACTTCCATTTTCTCTTAGATCTACTATTCGAAAAACAAGAACAGAGTAAAGAGTGAGGAAGAGCAAACATTGCCGCTTAGTGTAACCCTCCTGGACTCAATAAGTGCCAGGGGCAGTAGAGGACAGATGTCCTGTCGAAGAAGGGACTGCTACTAAACATTTTTTCAATTTCTTACTATTTTGAGGAATATGAGCTCAGGTTCATGCAATCTAATGTTTTTCAAAAGGTGCTACTAATACCCTGTTGTATGCACATAGAGGATGCTGGATGTTCCACCAGTATTTTTACTATTGTCTTGAAAATGCATTCTGGACTATAATGTTCATGGAAAGATCCTAAGAATATTGTTCTACATGTTTTACAATTTAGACTTAAGATTTTTTGGGGGATTGGACCAGGGTCCTCAACATTGAAGGCATTTATGCTACCACTAAGTTATATCTCTAGGCCCTACTTTTTAATTTGGAGAGAGCACATGCACGTGCGTGTGTGTTGGTCACACCTGCAATGCTCAGGGGTTACTCCTGGCTCTGTGCTCAGGAATCACTCCTGGCGGTGCTGGAGGCACCATATGGGATGCCAGGGATTGAACCCAGGTCAGCTTCGTGCAATGCAAATTTCCTACCCCTCTGCTATCGCTCAGGACCCTAGTTAGACTTTTCTTCACATAAAAGTATATGATAAATGTACCTCCCCAAAAAAAAAAAACACTTTCCTTTTTATACATGTCAATCACTGTCACTGTATCACTGTCTTCCGGTTCATTGATTTGATTGAGCGGGCACCAGTAACATCTCCATATGTCCTGTCTCATGCCAGCAGAGCCCAAGGGCATCTGCTTGCTCCAGGAACATAAAGAGCCTCAAAGCATTCCATCAGGTTATGGAAATGAGGACTTTAATTGTTACTGGTATTTGGCATATCAAATATGACACGGGTAGCTTGCCAGGCTCTGCAGTGCAGGTGGCACACTCTTGTAGTCACCTCTGATCTTGAGCATTTATTGATGAACCACCCGGCCGCAAGCAGCCACCTGAGCCGAGCTGTGATGGGCTCTTCTGCTGGGTGAAGTTCTGACGAGAGGGGAGTCCGGACATATTGAAGCAATAATGGGGCTTTGAGGGACACAAAAAAATTTCATTTTGGGCTAAAATTTAAACAAAAAACCATGGAAATAATAAATTTGGAATTATGTAATGTTAATGTGACTAGTATTTAATTGCTGTCGCACATACCTTTATTTAGGAAGCATTGTATTAGGTACTGGGTAACGAATGCTCTAAGACACAGTCATTTTCTGAAAGTATTTTACAGTCAAGAGATGCCCTCGAATTATAATGGTTAGAAAAAAAATACAGAGTTCAGCCTGGTGGAAGTAGTCAAGAGTGATTCCTTGAAGATGTTGGGCATTAGGTTGAGCCTTGGAGGGGGGGGGTGGTAGGATTTGTACTGTCAGATAAAATTTATTAAGCTTTTCAGGGTGGTGAGTGTGAATGAAGCAGAAAAGTTTTGCTGGGGAGTTGGTTCAGAGGGTTGGAGCCTCATAACCAGTTCCCAGAACCACATGGTCTCACAAGCATGTTCCCTGCCCAAAGGATAGATTGGTTTGAGGAATATAGTGTCTGTTGATAAAATTTAAGGAGGAAACTGAGTGGTTAATAGAAAGGTAATGTGGGGACCTTTAAATGCAGAGAAGGCAGAGTGGTACTGAACTTAATCTACTGTGCTTTGGGAAACTATTGAAGTTTGAGGAGCTGGGTTGATACAGTGCTCCCTGGCAGGAAATTTAATTTCATGTGTAATGATTAGCTAACTTACGTATTTTTTTTCTTTGCTTTTTCTCTTTTTTGGGTCACACTCAGCAATGCTCAGGAGTTATTCCTGACTCTCTCTGCATTCAGGAATTACTCCGGGGACCATATGGGATGCCGGGATTGAACCCGGTTGGCTGTGTGCAAGGCAATTGCCCTACCCGCTATGCTAACGCTCTGGCCCCTACCTTACGTATTTTGAATGACACATTTGTGTGTGTATGTGCGTGCATGTGTGATTGTGGACTAAATGATTTTATTTAGGAATTATGAGAGAGAAGTGGGGAGAGAGTCCCATAAAAGGGCATTTGTGCGCCCAGAGGTAGATGTGGCTCACATGAGAGAGGCGCACCAGGAAGGTAGTTTGAGAACTCTTTGGGCTCCTTGTGATAGTATTGGGTTTGATCCCTGGCACTGCAGGACTCCTGAGTGCCATCCAGGGATAGTGGGCTCTGGCCTCAGATCAAGCACCAAACACTTTTTTGGGCCTCCATTTTCCGCGATCTGGACTTCCCCTCATCAGAACTCCACCCAGCAGAAGAGCCTATTACAGTTCAGCTCGCATGGGTTCATCAATAAATGCTGGATTTAGAGGTGACTACAAGAGTATCCCACCCGCACGGCAGAGCCTGGCAAGCTACCCGTGTCGTATTTGATATGCCAAATACCAGTAACAATTATAGACCTCATTCCCATGACCTGATGGAATGCTTTGAGGCTCTTTATGTTCCTGGAGCAAGCAGCTGCCCTTGGGCTCTACTGGCATGAGACAGGACATATGGAGATGTTACTGGTGCCCACTCGAGCAAATCAATGATGAATGGGAGAACAGTGATGCAGTGATACAGTGCTACTAATACAAAATTTTATATGAACGCTCACATATTTTATTATAGTTTAGGTAACATGGACACATGTTTTTAGGTTTTAGGAATTGATGTACAAAGTTGCTGTACCCCCCCATCACCAAGTGCCTGTAACCCTCTACCACTGTCCTATGTCATCTCTAGTTACCTAGAGATGACTAGTTCTAGAAATGACATCACTTGCTCTCCCAAGCCTAAGCGATAAGTTTTACCATCTAAGTCCAAAGGTTTAATACTGTTTAGTAATATTTTCTTGGTTTGTGAAATATTACATGTTTTAACTGCTAATTTGAGAAATATTTTTATTTGAAGAAAAAACCAAATTGTTAGGAGCTTGAGGGAAAATACAAGAGATAGGGTGCTGGACTTGCATGCAGCCAACCTGGTGTGATCTCCAGCGTTCCCTTGTTGCCCTGGGCCTTGTCAGGAGTGATCATGGAGTGCAGAGTTAAACACGGCCAGCTGTGGACCCAAAACCAATTTTTTTAAAAGGACTATTATTCTGGGGGTTAGAGCAGTTCTTTCTTAAGCCACATAAAACTCAACTGATAGGTAACCACTGGCTTTTCTAATTTGCAATTTTGTTTTATTTATGTTATTACATAATATGTGTATGATATAAATCTGCAAATTCAAGAACCAAAGAAAAGAAAATTATGAATAAGAAAAGAACAACATAATTAAAAATTATGTGGGTTTTCTCAGATAAGTCACAACTTTGGTACCTCAGTTTCGTTTTCATTCACAAATTTCTATAATTTAATGTAATTGGACAATTCTCACAATAATTTGAAAATGTCTGGGTTAGTGTAAATGTGTTTTTTACTATAAGGCAGAATTTATGACTATATAGTTAATTGGATAGTTAATAAGAAATATTGGCATCAACCACTCATTTGTTTCTATTATAGTAGTCAGTGTGCTTTATCTCATATTTGAGACACAATGACATATTGTAGTGCCTAGCCAAGCATCATAGAAAGAAAATAGAACTATATGTCTTTACAATACTTTGGCCCAGTAAAAAGATATTTTAGAAATTTAGAAAACGTTTTTTTTTTGATTATTTGGCCATACCCAGTTGTACCCAAGACTTACCCCTGAGTCTCTGCTGGATCAGCCAAGGGGTACTCAGGAGCACATGGGGGCTCAGGATCAAACCCAGCTTTTCCTTGTACAAGGCACTACTCACTGTACTGTCTGCTATGCACTGAAAAAATTAACTCTTTCCTAATTTTGCAATTTATATTAAATAAATATAATATCAAAACCATATTGTATATTATTGCTTTATTTTATGGTTGTGTGTTACTTTATAACACCTATCTAGAAGTTTTTTAAAAGCATGTTTCTACCTAGTAATTGGCACTGTTAGTTTATTTTTGGTGTAAATTCTTAAGAAAATGTAAGAAAGTAGAATTATTATTTCTTTAAAGAGCCATGGAGATGAAAAATGGATTACAGTTGTTTTATTAAATATAAAGTGTAGACGGTAATGGGTATATTTGGATATAACTATATTGTTCATAAACCTATTTTAAAAAAAAACAAAAAACAAAAAGCGATATTTTTGATGAATATAAATGCAAAGATATTTTTAAAATATTCAGAAGCTAAATTCAACAGTGTATTAAAAGTAAATACTTCATTATCAACTTGGTTTTGTCCAGGGATGCAAGGATTTAGATAAAGGATGCAGGTTCTATATAAGTAAATAAATTCCTCTAATACACCATATAAAAAAAGAAAACAATTTAAACCAAGTGGTCATATCAATAGATGTTGAGAAACCTTTGGACAAATTCAACACCTATTTATAATAAAAACAACAGAAGTGGAAAAAAGAAACATACATATCGTCTGAACCAAGCCACAGCTAACATCATACTCTATGACAAAAAATGAAAAGATTTTCCTCTGTGATCAAGCATGAGAAAAAAGAATGCACACTATAACTTAAGAAGTCCTAGGCAATAAAAAACAAGAATTGGGACAGAGTAAGAATATTATGTTTCTGCAAATAATATAAATCCATAAAATCTCATAAAGATTACACTCAATTTTTACAAAACATTGGCTAATAAAAAGAAGTGGCATACTACAAAATTAATACAAAAATGTTACACTTCTATGAGCAATTGGAACTGCAAGAAAAAATAAGAAAGTAGTTGAATTTACAACTGTATCAAGGAAGCATCAAGTACTTAGGAGTCAGCCTAACAAAGTATGTGTAAGACTTGTACAGAAAATATTACAGTACACTTCTTAAATAATAAAAGACACAAGAGAGTAAAAATATAGTTCATGTTTACGGGTTGGAAAAGTTAACATAGTTAAAATGAACATCTGCACAGAGCACCATTCAGAAATAATGCTGCCTATAAAAATTCCAAGAAAATTACTCAAGAAAATAGAACAAACATTACAAAAACTTGTACAGAGCTACAAGAAACATAGCCAGAGCAATCCTGACCAAATAAGAAGACATCAACTTTAAGCTATACTGTAAATACTATAAAAGTATAATAATCAAAACATCTGTTGCATTAGACTAAAAGCAAATACACCAATGGATTAGAATTGAGAGCTTAGAAATAAATTCTCAAATATATGGACGTTTTATTTATGTCAGGGAAAGAAAGAGTATAAATTGGAGAAAGGAAATTCTCTTCAAAATATTATTTTGGTAGAAATGGAAGGAAGTTCTTACAAAGGGGACTGAAACTGGTCCAAAGAAATTAGGAGCAGCAAATTCAGGTAGCAGGAGTTTTATTTAGTCTATTCTCCCCTTTACTAAAAGCCTAATGATTAGGACAAATTCCTCCATTTGTCCTAAGTGTTTTATATTTGTCTATAAGATAAGGTGTGCTTTAGAGGACCAGCTCCTGAAAGAATTTATTGTCTCCTCAGGACCTCATCAGTGTACAATCCACCCTTTCTTCCTTATTCTTCCATTTTTATGCTCTTTTGACCTTACATAAAATAAGGATGTTTTAGGACATGAACTTACCAGTTTCCTTCTGTTGGCAAGTTACCAAAAAAAAAAAAAAACCCTTCTTTAATTCATCGCAAATCAGAAAACAAAAACATGATGCATGAAAAACTGAATAGCCACATGCAAACAAATTAACTTGGATCATTTTCTTTCACCATACACAAAAGTTAACACAAAGTGAATTAAAAACCTGGACATTAGACCACAAACTATAAAACACATTGAAGAAAACACAGACAAAACACTTCATGATCTTTGCTTTGATGTTGTATTTAATGAGTCAACTCCATCAGCAAGAAGAACAAAATCTAAAGTAAATAAATGGGTTGCATTCAAATAAAACACTTCTATATGGAAGAGAAAACTATCACTGAAGTACTTAACTGAGTTGGAGAAAATAATTATACTCAATTTATTAAAAGGGCTAATATCCAGGCTATCAAAAAAATTCATCAAACTACACCACAAAATGACAGTTCCATCAATAAAAATAGGGGGGAAAATTGCACACTGTTCTCCAGGTAAGGTTCACACATTTAACCAACAGGAATATGAAAAATGCTAATCATCACTGATCGAAAGGAAAATACAAATCAAAATGACAATGAGACCTGTCTCGGGTCTCAGCGGTAGTTCTCAGGTAACAGCTACCGTTCTCAGGTAACAGTTCAATGTAAGGGCCAAAGAATGTGATGCAGAAGCACTAATGCACTTCTATTTTCATTGCAGCACTATGCACAGTAGCCAGAATCTGGAAACTGAGAAACTGAGTAGATGAAAAAAAAGATAACTGAATAAAGTTATATACCATAACTATGTACCATAACTATGTAGTTATGGTACATCTACACAATGGAATACTACGAAGCTGCTAAGAAAAAATGAAGTCATTTGTCTCATTTATAAGCAAATTTCTTCAAAAAATAAATTTGCTTATAAATGAATGGACATGGAGAGCATAATTCTAAGCAAAATGAGTCACAAAAGGAGAAGGATAGATAAAGAATTACTGGGAATTTATGGGATAGAAAAATAAATAATATGAAATACTAATATCCAAGCCCAGGGAAAACTGGGCCATGAGAACTTGTCAGTTGTTGGTATCTAAAACAATTGTCTAGGGGTGGAGGGTAGGTAAGACAGAAAATGATAATAATGGTTGTAAGTGGTCAATGCTGGAATAGTTGAAATTATGTAAAGGGAAATACATGATTATGTAAAGGGATATACATGACAACCCTTCAGTGTCTATATGCAAAACACAATGTGCAAAAAGAAGGGGAGAGAAGGGGTGAAAGTGCCTGCCATAAAGACAGGTTGTGAGGGACGGTGGTCAGGTAGGCATGGTGGGGGGGCAAAACTGGGGACATTGGTGCTGGGAAATGTGCACTAGTAGAGGGATGGGTGTTGGAACACTGTGTGACTGAAACCCAATCATGAGCCACTTTGAATTGGTCTAGCTGAATGTGACTTGATTAATAATAATAATAATAAAATAATAATAATAATAATAACTTGATCACTTGATATCCCGTTATTTATCGATTTGCTCAAGCAGGCACCAGTAATGTTTCCATTTGACCCTATCACGTGCCAGTGTAGCCCAATGACATCTGTCTGTTTCGGCGATATTAAGAGCTTCGAACTGTTTGTTTAAGGTCCTGATAAGGAAGTCTGACCATCTTGCAGGTGGGCGGCCACAAGATTTTGGCGCCCCATGGGATCCAATCAGTAACGGCTCTACTCCAACAGTCATCTCCAGATGGCATTATATGACCAGCCCATCTGATTTTCGATGACTTGGCAAACGAGACAGCATCCCTGATTATGGAATAGCAATGGAGGTCAGAACTCCAGATTCCCTCTCTCACTTGAGTGAGGCATGATATTCCAAGCATGGCTCTTTTGATTCCTCTCTCGGAGACCCAAATGGTATTCTCATCCTGCTTTCGTAAGGCCCAGGTCTCTGGGGCGTATGTCAATGCAGGGAGAATGGTGGAGTCAAAGAGGTGTGCCCGTAGCCGGAGGTTCTTTGTTCTTTTGACTATTGTTTCGATGTTTTTGAAGGCATTCAATGCCACTCTCTTCCTCCTGCGCAATTCAGTTTTCAGGTTGTTCATCATGTTGACTTATCTACCTAGGTACACATAGCTGTTGCATTCAGAGATATTTGTTCCATTGAGAGTGAATGGGGCCTCTGGAACTAGCTCATTTCTCATGAACATAGTTTTGCTGAGATTCAGCTGTAGACCTATCTCTCCACATTCTTGGTCAAAGTCTGCCAGCATTTGTGCCGCTTGGCTAATGTTTGGTGTTATTAGAACGATGTCATCAGCGAAGCATAGGTGGTATAACAATAATAATAATAATAATAATAATAATAATAATGCGGTGCTTCTTGGACCTGAGATACCAGGATTACCTGGAAAACTGCAATAGTGCTGGGGCCATCCAGGTTACCTTAGCAGCAGTCTGTGGCTCAGGGGCTGAATATGATGATGTTTTGAGGTCTAATTTCACTGTCTTAGAATAGGGGATGGCCTTAGAGATTTGGTTCTAATGAACAGGACAATTCATTAATTTGGTTCTAATGAATCCTAAAGGAAATTGTTTCTCCCCCAAACCCTTATCTTGATAGTTTATGGTTAGGAGAGAAAATGTTTAGGAGGTCATGAGGATTAGATGAGACCAAGGTAATGAACTGCCCTGAGGCAGTTTGTAGGCCGGTCCACCAGCCCCCAGATGGAACAGAGGGGGAAGGGGAACCTGATGATTTTCACATCCGAGAGCTGCCTACCGGGCTTGAACTCAGCTGCTCTGTTGTGAGCTGGGCTTCAGATCAGCTTCTCTGTTGGATGGGGCTCTGATGAGCTGCGGAGTTTAGACCTTGAAAATGGTGGTGATTATGGTAAGCAAGTTTCCTCTGGCTGCTTCCAAGGCCATACTGAGGTGATGGACTGGGACTAAAACCCATCACGGGGGAGAGCTGCCATCCAGCTCTCCATGAGTAATGCGACTGTCCTAGGGGATAGACGCCAGTGAACGGAGAAAAAACACAAAAATCTAGTGAAGTTTTAAAATGCTTTACTTAACACAGGTTCAGGCATACAAATCAGCAATAGGAAAATCCCCAAATTTAGGTTCCCAGCTGGGCCCTGGTCACGTGTAGGTCAAGATGGCTGCTACCATGTGTGAAGGCCCTGTAGAGAGGAGACTGCCAAGTGGCACCACCAGAAAGGGGGGTGGGGGGGAAAGAGAGGAAGAGAGTGAGAGAGGAAGCAGACTACTAGTTTTTATATCCCTGCAACCGAGACCTCCCACTTCTATGGAAAGCCATCAGGGTCAAATTCCCTCAGGTAATTTCTCCCAGGACCTCACCTAGGCCCTTTGAGATATTAATGTTGCCAAGCCAAGATATGCTTTGGAAGTGCCCCTGCAGTGGAAGAAGGGCTTTTGAGATTAACTGTATCTCAGAGTATAAAGGCATGCATCTGTACCAAAGAATATTCTATAGCCAGTTAAGTATTTCTCTAAGCCTTCACAACAGTCTCGTCTTTTTACTTCATGGTTGTTCTGTATATTAGCTTTGAGTTATCAGAGAGCCATGCTTGCTTGCTTGGAGGCAAATAGCATTTCTCTCTGGTTTAATTACTTAGAGCTCCAACGTGGCCAGTCAAATATACCGGTAAGATCTACTATCCCCATGATGATTGTGGCAGCATGAGAGAATATTTATACCAGCCAGTATAGAATACATGATCAGATGAATTGCCACATTCAAACTGTCCTCCTCCTATCTACAAAGTGACCAGCAGGACACAACTCCAGGCCAGATGCAGAGGCTCTGGGCAGGTGTACTGCAACAATTGGGGTGGGTAGGAAATGAGGGTCTTTGGTGGTGGGAACACACTGGTGGTAGGCGTGGTGTTGAAGTATGAAGCTTTCTATCAGCAGTATTATAAAAACCTTTCTACTTTGTAAATCATGGTGTTTCAATAAAAAGGGGGGAAAATTAAAAAACATAAAAAATAAATAACAAAAAAGACAAAGAGAAATCCAAGGTAGCCCCTCAGAATATGTATTACAAACCACAAGGTGCAAGATAAGAGAGAGCAACAGAGAGAAGGCAAAGTACCTGTCATAGAGACAGGTGGGGGGTGGGACAAGGGAGGGAGACTAGGGTCATTGGTTGTGCAAAATGTGCACAGGTGGGGGTACAGGTGTTGTAACACTGTATGAGTGAAACTCAATCATGAACAGCTTTATGTATGTCTATATCACGGTGTTATAATAAATTATTTTTTAAAAAAATTAAAAAAGAGAGAGAAAGGAGTTAACTCTCTTTGCCAGGTTGAGGAAACAACTAATTCATGAAGAAGATTCTCTCAGAACTGATTGTATTTGTAGCTCTCAATCCTATTCCTTATAACTTAAGAAATAAAAGTCCATTGTTGAATTTACTCAATTGAGATATTTTATGCTAACAGCCCAGAATGTGGGATATCAAAGGTTGGGTCATCGTGCCATTCAACTTCCCTCTGACAACCTAGATCTCTCCCAGAACATGTTCCATGGGCTTCTGAATCTAACATATATAAAGTTGACTCTCCTGCAAACCACCATGCTGGAGTAAACCATGTGGAGAAACATATTAGCACAGAAGCAAGCTAAGGAGTGTCAGCTATTTCAGCCCCAGCTGTTGGTATCTTTACAGCCAAGAGACAGACATGTGGGTGAGGGGCCTTCAGGAGCCTCCAATGCACAAGCTTCAAGCAGCTCCATCCTACACCAAATGGAGTAGAGAGGACCCATCCCAGCTGAGCCCTGTCCTTATTTCAGACCATTAGCTAGATAGATGTGCTTGAGGCTTCACACTGCTCTTTTAGGGGTGATTTGCTGCACAATAGGTAAGAAGAATACTGCCTGTTCGATCTCACAGCCCTCCTTTACCAATTTGCCATTTCTTATATGGTTTATGTAGTAGGGAAATAGCCATATTGAACATTTCTGTTTATTATTTAAAAGGAAAATATACACTAATTGTAGAACTAATACGAATGAAATTGCGACTTTTATACCTGGATTTTTGGTATTGGTTTAAATTGGAGGCAACAACTTTGTGCTTGTATTCTAGTTTTCAATTGTTTTATTTCTTCAGAGGCATGTTATTGAGTCATAGATGGAAAAAATCACAGTATTTTAAAACATTTTCTCCCCATAGGACTTTATTTTCCATAGGCTAGACCAAAGATAGTTAACTAAGAAGGGACATTGATTATTAATGATAATCGGGAGGCATGGCGGGTTCTAGCCCTGGCCCACCACCTCGGCAGAGCCTCACAACAAGCCAGACCACCACCCTCACTCCACGGGCGCCGCCATTTTCCACATTTGGACTTCCCTCTCGTCACAACTCCACCCAGCAGACCAGCCCATCACAGCCCGGCTCGCACGGCCGCTTGCGGCAGTGCGGTTCATCAATAAATGCTTTATTTGGAGGTGTTTAAAAGAGTTTGCCTCCCGCTCAGCAAGCCTGGCAAGCTTCTCGTGTTGTATTTGATATGCCAAATTCCAGTAACAATTACATTAGGTCATTCCCATGACCTAATATAATGGTTTGAGGCTCTTTATGTTCCTGTAGCCAGCTAATGCCCCTGGCTCTACTGGCATGAGACAGGACATATGGAGATATTACTGGTGCCTGCTCTAGCAAAAAAGATGATCAATGGGAAGATCGTGATCGTGATCGTGATCATTACCTTTATTCCATACAAGCAATCTGATAGAAATTGTTTCTTTCATTGTCACACTCGCACAGATCAATTGAGTCACTTTTTGATTTTTTGGAGCAAATATTCTACAATGAGGCTACAAATACTGAGAGGACTGACATCAGTGCATTTATTCAATAAAGCAGCTTCAAGGACCTAGTTAAAACATGAATGCAGACTAAGAAAAAAAAATCTTTTCCTATGGGACCCAAGCTCTCCACAGCAAAGTCATTCACTTTTTATGCTCTTTCTAATTATTAGTAGTGATGGTGATAACAATACATCATTTATATAGCACTTTTAGAATAGCACAGAGTTTTCTAACGATCATTTATTAGCAGATCATCAGAATACAATCCAATAATAAGTCAATATTTCTGCTTCCATTTAACAGGGAGAACATTGAGGCACAGTTGAGGCACAATTTAGTTTACTTGCCTACAGTCTCCTAAAAGAATATTTGTGGCCAGAATTGAACACTTAGAAATCTTAGTAAGAGCACCATCCTCCTAGATCAAACTGGACTAACTCAACAAATCTGCCCCCTTCTTCTAAAATAAGTGACCATAAGCTTGAGTTTTAAAACAAACTTTCTGATATTTCAGTATATAATCTAAAGGAGTATGATAATAAAATATGAAATATGAAATTTTCAATTGAATGTGCAATACGAAGAGAAGATAATACATAAACTGCATCTCTATTTGAGGTCTATTACTTATGCCTTTCAAGGTTGATGTCACAACCCTTTGAAAATAATGGAAGACTTGTATTATATACCTTAAATATATCAATAATAACCTAGAGGGGTGATGAAATGATCCATCATAATTTGTTTTATGAATAGTGTACTCGATGTTTTCATGCATAACTAAAGAATATATAACAATTAGGAATCAGATTAAATAAAAATATCAAGTTCAAGAGGAAATGTTGCTACAATTTTCAAATTCACGCCAGAGACAAACATCAAAAATTCTGTTATTAAAGATACCAATCTTGCCTGGACTTTACTAAAAACGTTGCCGTGGTTATTCATTTAACTGTTCATATAGGTCATGTAGATATTCATATGTATATCTTGAGATATATTTATTTATAAAGAAGTCCTAACCTCCTTTCTTTTATCTCCCTTTTCTGCATTAAACCAGTGTTATACAGTCTGTCTAGGAGAGGACCACCTAGGCTTTCCCTTGATTCAAATTGACATCTCATTTCTTAAAGAGTGGAACAAAATAGCATATCTTAATATGCTCTTGCAAAAACTCATTGAGATTTGGTGATTGCGCTTTTAGTCCAACAATGGTAAGTCAGGGACTTTTTCTTCCCCCTTAGAAATGCTTCTCACCCAGCATCCATTGCATGTCAGGTCCTGGCAAATGTGCCCTGTGCCTGACACACCAGCCCACACACACACAACTGTGGCAGAGTATCTATAGAACCAGAAGACTTCTTTTCTTTAGCAGGCTTCTTCATCCTCCTAGCAAGAATTTAAATGTCAATCACTTCTAGTTAGATTTCATGGAGCAGCATCATAAAATTGGTAACCAATCCAATTGCAAATCACTTGATGAATCTTCTTTGAAAAGTTGCCAATAATGCTAATCGTCAAATGGTTGAATCCAGCTTTGTAAAGATGCGCTTTGAGAAGAACAGCGATCTCGGTGACTTTGACAAAGGAACTGCTGACTTGCATCACTGTTTGTCTTTTGATGTGAAAGAGCAAATCGATTTATAGAGCTTTTGCTTGCAGATGTAGGATATGATTAGTATGCAGAAAGACCTTTCCACAGTGTCATTTGTTTATTTAGCTGCCTCTGCACTCAGCTCTGATTGTGTAGACCTAATTAATGTATACAAAGCTAAAAAGAAATAAAACCATGGAACCACAATCACAGGATACTTGTATAGCATGTCGTTTGTCACCATTGGGTGGAGGGATTCTCCACTTTTATGGGCAGCACCTAAATACAACATGTAGATTTATAAAACATAACAATAAAAATGCAAGATTTCTTTTCTCATCAAAGTTCTTAGCTATTTATAAACTCAGATAGGTGCAAATTAACCTGCTTAAATATGAAAAGAATGTACTTTCTTTTCTGTCTTGGAATTTAAATTTTTATTCAAAGCAGTTGTTGAGTCTTTATGAAAAGTTGCTGTGATTTTTTTTCCAGAGGTCAAAGTACTTTGTAAAACATCCTGTGGGACCTGAATCATCCCATTCTTCAAGGCCTCACTGTTCAAATACTTAGAAATTTTAGCTGAGAAAGAGTTTGAAGTGAAAAAGCATAGACGCTAGAGACCTTCATGTCAATACTGAACGATCAATAGAAGTCACACACTCGAAAATTGACATTCAGTCAGCAGTTCCCTGTTATTCATGCGCATTTCACATTGTCTATTCATGTTCTGCAAGAGGCAGTGGTAGCAAAATGGTAGAGCTGCTGAAATCTTTAAACCTCCAAATAATGAAATCCAGAGTGACATCTAGTGACATCCTATATTAGAAGCACTTGCTTTGCGTCCAGAAACCCAGTCACATTACCCAACACCGTCAACTGGTTAGTCTTTCCAGGACAAGAATTCATGTTTTCTATCTTGTCATTGACCATGTCCTACGGTAATCTTCTTAGTTGAATACAAATTCAGCACCGCTGATACAAAACATCTCTTATTTTCAAGCACTAGCCTATGAAAACTTCCATGGTTATGTTGAAATGGTTCTTTGAATTTCTCACAGCTATTGAATCCATGCAAACAGGTCTTTCACCAGTTCCCCTACTGCTCGTCTTGTTTTAGTATGAACAGTGTGCCAGAATCTCTGCCTTAAATCATGCCAGGGAGCTGCCAAAAATAGTTCAAACCTCTCCAAGAGCAGAAGCCAAGGGAGCTGTTATCTTATTGCTGAAACCCAGAACATACTATCCCGTCTAAATCATGGTGTCATGGTCACATTTTGCAGTGAAATTTCTTTGATCTTTTTCATTCCTAGTGTTTTGGGAATTTTTTTTTCCTGAGTGGGGGGATGGTTGATCTGAATAACGTGTCCATTTTAGAAAGGGAAAACAGGAAAATTTGAATAAAACAAAACTGGTATAATACTCAAAATAAAAAGATGTAACCAGCATACTTTTCACGGACACTGGACATTTCACAATGATTTTAAACTGGTTGAATTGTAATTAGACTATAAGAAAGATACTTTCAATAAAATTATCATTATAATGACTATTTGTAAGTAATTTTTTGAAGTAGAACTATCCTCATTTTTAAAAGTTTCTTCATGTCCCCCTAAATGGGACATCAAGGGCATGACAGCAGCAAAACAACTAGTTCCCAAGGGGCAAGTGCAGTGAATGCAATATTTGGTGAGCAAACAATGACTCTGTATTGGGCCTGGTGGGGAGGGGGAAATCCCTTCACCCCCTGGATTCTTCTCAGATTGTTCCCGCAAACACATTGGCGCCAGATCAGTAGGGAAAAAGAGCAATGAGTGGGGAATTTATATGGCTTTAAAACTCAGGGTAAGTCCAACTGACTATAGGTTTGCATTCTTGAGCTAACAAATGGAAAAGGGGTTGCATCAACAAGAGGAGGCAACATGGCTATGGGAAACCCTTACCCCATAGTTAGCAATGTTATATATCAGATGCTAACACTAGATACTCAGTGCTAATGTTAAGCATTTTAAAATAAAGCATCTTTATTATAGAAAATTAAACTATATAAACCAGAAAAAAGAAAAAAAACCAAAATAATCATTAATCCTCTAACCAGAGAAGACTATTAACAGTTTAAAGTATTTGCTACAAAAATAACTGTCAGATGAAGTGCATAAAGGTTTTATATTTATAGCTTAGCAAATGGATTCAAAGTGAATATTCACGTAACTTTTCTCTGTAGGTCAAGAAATCACATCACTTCACTGAAGATCTCATGTTTCCTGAGTTCATCATAACCCTCTTCCATTTTGCCAAAGGGATTTACTTGTTCAATACTATGCTTTAGTATTCATTTGTCTTGTTCTCTCATTAGGTCATTTGTTTTTGTTGTTTTATAACCTCCAGTTGTGCAGCTCATATATTTATTGTATTGCTCCATTTTTGTTAATAAATATTAGCATGAAACCCTTCACTCTTACTCAAACAGCATTATGCTTCACATTGTTTTATAACTTGCTTTGAGAAATAAACAAATATTTAATTTCCTTATATATCTTTACAGTCTATAAAATCTGATTCTGTATACTCCATTTGGACCACATTTTACTTACTAGTTTTTGAATTGGTGCAATGATGAACTAAATCTGGTGGTGCTCAAGGATGTGTGCTCAAGGATTTGTCACTCCTGGCAATGTTTGAGGAACCACATGCAGTGACAGGGGTTGAAATTATATCAGTTGTATGCAAGGCCTTAGCCCAACCATGGATCACATTTGAAAATTAATGTTTAATTGGACAGGTAGTTATTTTCAATGTTATATAATTACAAATATTGGATTTGAAGATGGGGCACACCCATATATCTCCAGATCTTACTACTGACTTTGCACTCAGATTTTGTCCTGCAGAACTCAAAAGACCATATGATGTTCCAGGGATCAAATCCAATGCTAGACCAGCTCCGTACACACTGTCCTACATCTCTAGTTCCTGTAAATAATATTTTAATTGATATATTTAAACAGACAATGATCTCTAATAATCATCTTAGGATACTTTTAAAATAGGAATATTATCCCTGGTATAAATTCTATCTAAGAACATAAAACTTTCGCATTAGTACTGTTTTGTGGGCCTAGAGCCACTTCAAGGGAAACCTGGACCATCTGTGAGGGCCTGAGATTTTGGTGCTCTGACGCTGCATTATGGTGCTGCACAGGATGGCAGTGCTGAGGGCCAGAGACACATCGAGCAGTTCTGAGGAACAGGCCTTGATCCTAAACATCAAATTTATGAAATCCATTTGCAAGGAATAGGCTCTGGGAAAAGTCATAAAAACCTTTTAAAAATTTTATGTTACTACCTATTTTTCTTAAATGAGGTCCCTATCAGTTTGTCAAGTCAAAATATCAAGGGGTTGAGGGATAGTACAGCAGGTCAGTTGTTTTTCTTGCATGCAGCTGACCAGGGTTGAATCACCAGCTTTCCATATGGTCTCCCTAGCCCTGCCAGGAGTAATTGCTGAGTGCAGAGTCAGAGGCAACCTCTGAGCATGAGAGTATGACCACCAAAAAACCAAAGAAAAAAAGAAAGAAAAACGGATAAAATATCAAATGTCTGTTCTCAGCATTCTTACAATCAGTAAATATATATATTGTAAGTCTTAAAAAATAAAGAAAACAATTATGCATTATTTGAATCCAATTCCATTTATTTCCAAAATATTAAATAAGTCTTTAAACAGCATTTGTTATTATATATTGTTTTTCAATTATTGTGGGTCATGCTTTATAAGATCAGAATTTACACACTAATAAATGAATACTATTATTAATATTAAAACAGGGGGCTGGAGCGATAGCCCAGCGGGTAGGGCGTTTGCCTTGCATGCGGCCGGCCCGTGCAGGCCCGGGTTCGATCCCCGCATCCCATATGGTCCCCCGAGCACCGCCAGGAGTAATTCCTGAGTGCAGAGCCAGGAGAAACCCCTTAGCATTGCCGGGTGTGACCCAAAAAAGCAAAAAAAAAAAATAAAATAAAATAAAATAAAAAATAAAACTATAACACAAATAGTTACATATTTTCCATTCTGTTCTATCAATTTTTATCGCTTAAGGAGTTTATTCAAACACTAAAAAGGAAGACAACTGTCTCAGAAAAGAAGGTCAAAAAAGAAAAGACACACAAAGACTAAACTAACATCAAACTTCACATTTGGTGCAAACAACTGAAAGTTTTTCTTTAAAATAAGGCATATTAATTTCTGGGAGGAGCCCATCTGAGCAGTGGAAATCAGACTTGAACATGGAATGATTGTGGGGTGTGGAGGTTTTCAGCTCTAGGGCTCTGTTTGGACAGGCGAAACCCAAATCGGTCCCCTCCGAAGTGGCCTAGATGTACAGCCTGGCAGAGTGGGAGCATCTCCGCCCTTATAGATCTCTCAAGATTTACATATGAGTCTCTGCTTCATGGCTGGTGGATGAGATTATTTGACGCCTGAGGTGGCGCATGGACATGCCTGTGAGACCTTCCAGAAGAACAGTGGAAAGTCTATTAAAGAAACTCAGGTATGTGGGTTTTGTGACTTAAATCTCCCAGCTTTCACAGACTTGGGAAAGGATACCCCCTCCTACCCCGCTATTCTTCCAGAAGGCCCTACAGACAAGCCTAATACCCCAAAGCCTCCACACAGTTAAAAATCTAAATCCAACCTTATTACCCCATTATAGACTTTGGAACTGCTGGAGGGCATGACCACTAAAATACTGATATACCTAGTAACACATCACATGCAATTTGTAACAGCTAAGTAAAATGGTCATACCCTTCGCAACATCATTGTGAGATGTATGTCATAATAAGTAATATAAAGTTAATCATTCAGTGCCTGCTATGGGAACTGGCTCCGGGGAGGGGGTTTGGGAGGGGTACTGAATGAGAAACTAGGGGACCTTGGTGGTGGCAAGAGCACATTGATGGTGGGACTGGTATTGGAATATTGAGTACCTGAAACAAGTATATGGTAAGCAACTTTGTAAACCAAAGGGTCTAAACAAAGGTAAATACACAAACAAATAAATAAATAAATCAGGCATATGACAAAGATGTCTAATCTTAGCACTATAACTCTTAACTATAATATACAGATTAAATTTCATACCCATAGCAATTAAGGGAAAGTAAAAGGGATCCAAAATGGAAAACATGCAGAACTGTTTTTTTTTTGAGAAAACGGGCAATATATGTAGAAAAACTCACTAAAAGAAAAAGATGATCAGAAACAATATACCAGTATAATTAAGTGGCAGACAAAACATCCAGTTACCAAAAATCTGTTGAAACTTTATATGCAGCCTATAAATTTTAAGCTAAAGAAATTGAGAAAGCAATCATATTTTTAAATTTTTTTATTATACCACCATGAGACATACAGTTACAAAGGTGTTCATAATTGGTTCTTGGTAATACAGTATTCCAGCACCCATCCCTTCACCAGTGCCCCATCCCCACCACCAGTATACCCACACCCCTCCCCGCCACCCCCAGGCTGCCTCAGTAGCAGGTACCCCCTTATCCTCTCTTTCTCTCTCTGTTTCTGCATCTCTCTCTTCCTTCTTTTACACAAGCAATCATATTTTTTAAATTGCTATAAAAGTAATCAAATATATATGAATCTATGTAATAAAATGAGGGAAAATACATAAACCATTAATTCACTATCTTAATATTAAGAATAAAGGAATGAAAAGATATTCCATGTTCATTAAATGGAGGAATTAGTGTTCTTAAAAAATGATCATTTAGCCAAAGCATTATTCATAACTAATGCAATCACTATAAAATGTTTAACAGCATTCTTCAAGGACCTAGAAAAACATACCATAGAACATGAGTAAATTTTGCATGGAAACTAAAAAAGACATCCCAAAGTAATTCAGAGGCATAAAAGGGAAGAATGTCTAACTTCAAACTACCCACAAAGCTATAGTAGTCAAAGCAGTGTGGTGTTGAAATACAAGTAGACACTCAAATTATTAAAATAGAATTCAAAGCTAGAAGTAAACACTTTGATATATGGAGACTTCATTTATGAAGAAAGAGCCCCAGCACCACGGGATCTGTGGAGCACTGCCAAGTGCAACTGTGGAGGGTCTCAATCAATCACCCTGAGTTGTGACCCTGGAGCCAGAAAGACTCAGGTAACCTCCAATAATGCAGGCCCCAAACATTATGGTATCTCAGTCACTCATCCCTTCACTTCAGCCACCCGAATCCTCTGACAAGAAACTGATCGGTTTATCACTGTTTAAAGAGAATCCACAGAGCCGTAGTAAGATACATTTGCGCTCATTGTTTTCATTGTAGTGTTCTGTTTTTTCAGCGACAGATTAAAACATACACAGTAAAAATGAAAGACGCATGTAGGGAAGGTGTTAAAATTGACTGCTATTCTACCGAAATAGATAGAATGGAGAGCTTTCAAAATATTTAATTTTGGAAATGATATGAAAATTTGATTTTAACTGAGGAGATATTTTAAGAAAAACACTACAAAGAGCATTCATAAAAGCATGGATAACAGTAGAGTTAAGCAACGCTTTGTTAGCTTGTGGCATTCTGAGACCTCATCACCTTTCAGCTCACACCTCATGCTTCAGCAGCTAGAAAGACAAAGGTGAGAGAAAGTGAGTGGAAAAAACTGGGACAATATCTCCACTTTGGTGCATATTGTCCTCTACTTCCACCTTCATCTGTCTTCCTTTTTCCCTGTGCTTTTCTGAAAGGTGACAAGACAGATCCTTAAGACAGGCCCCAGTAAAATTTAATATCAACCTGAAAATGGTGAAATTAGAACAGGAGAGTTCATTCCTTGACTTATGTAAAGTTTATTCAAACCTGTCTTGTTCTCTTTTGAATCTGATAGTGCCTGGATTTCTTAATGATGTGCAAATTAAAAGGACTTATCAAAGACTCAATAAGTCAATACCAAAAGAGCTGAAAGAAATTCTGTAATAATTTCAAGGGAAATGTAATATATTTCACATACCAGTGTGTCTCTAGAACAAATATTTAAACAAACAAAAATCCCCAAGTGAATAGATCAAACAATTGTATTTCTCCTGTCTAATTACCGTGGAGGAATATAAAAAAAAAATAGATATTGCCAGTTATCTTCTCTCCTATTTAAACTTTATTTCTTCAATTAGTAACAATGTTTTTGGACTCCACATTATCAGTTACAAAGGTAGCTATGTTGTCAGAAACATAGTGAATATCTCTTGTAGTTCTAGTCAGATATGTCCTTGTGTTAGGTTTATTTTAATTATGACATCAAAATAATTACCCTAAATTTTAATTATATTAAATAAAAAATTATGAGTGCATTTGTTAGTATGAGGGAATACATTGGCAGTTGATTTCAGAAATATTCAGAACAAATGTTCACATTTATAAAAATAAGTTCAGGAGTTGAAGCGGTAGTAAAAGGGTAAAAGCACTTGTGTTGTCCCAGTTCAAGCCCCAGAACTGCAAATAGTCTCCTGAGTATCACCAAGCGTGATTCCAGAGCACAATGAGTACTGAGTAACTCTGGGTGTGATTCACTGTATCACTGTATCACTGTCTTCCGTTCATCATCGATTTGCTCGAGCGGGCTCCAGTAACATCTCCATATGTCCTGGCTCATGCTAGTAGAGCCCAAGGCATCTTCTTGCTCCAGGAACATAAAGAGCCTCAATCCATTCCGGAATGAAGTCTATAACTGTTACTAGTATTTGGCATATATATCAAATACAACACGGGTAGCTTGCCAGGCTCTGCCGTGCAGGTAGCATATTCTTGTAGGCATCTCTAAGTCCAGCATTTATTGATGAACCGCGCTGCCACAAGCGGCCGCGTGAGCCGGGCGCTGAAAGGCTGGTCTGCTGGGTGGAGGTCTGACGAGAGAAGTCCGATGTGGAAAATGGAGGCCCTCATGGAGCGGGGGGGTCGTCTGGCTTGTTGCGAGGCTCTGCTGGGATGGTGGGCCAGGGCTAGAACCCACCATCCCTCCCGGCGCCTCGTGAGCAGCTGGTCACAGGGAGAGCCAGTAGCAGCTCTGCCCCATGACTGCGAGTCTCTGGACTGGCATACCTGAGCCGGATTTAAGAAAGACTGCTGCAGAGTGGAACTCGATGAGCCGGGCGCTGATAAGCTGGTCTGCTGGGTGGAGGTCTGACGAGAGAGAAGTCCGGATGTGGAAAATGGAGGCCCTCATGGAGAGGGGGTCTGGCTTGTTGCGAGGCTCTGCTGGGGTGGTGGGCCAGGGCTAGAACCCACCATCCCTCCCGGCGCCTCGTGAGCACCTGGTCACAGGGTGTGATTAAAAATACAAAATAAATCCACACATAATAAAAAACCAATAATAAGGTATATTATTCAAAAGACAGCATCATGAAAGAAGAAAGAGAATATAAAAAGAATACCAAGAAAGAATGATAACATATTTAGCAATCCAAAGAGTATGTTTCTTAGGGGGCCGGAGCGATAGCCCAGCGGGTAGGGCGTTTGCCTTGCACGTGGCCGGCTCATGCTGGCCCAGGTTCGATCCCCGGCATCCCATATGGTTCCTCGAACACCACCAGGAGTAATTCCTGAGTGCAGAGCCAGGAGAAACCCCTGAGCATTGCCGGGTGTGACCCAAAAAGCCAAAAAAAAAAAAAAAAAAAAGAGTATGTTTCTTAGAGGTTTAAAAAGGTCAATATATACTACAAAATTTCATTGTGTTATGAGTGTGTGGAATATAACACATATCTTGATAGAGCTTCAAGGAACTTGGCTCTGTGAAGGTCTGATAGTAGATAGGGTTCTTTCTCATTATAGAAGATGGAAGCAAAACATACTCACATCTCTCACTATGGATATCAGAGCAGAGATTACAGACTATCTCAACAGAGCAGATGTTCCAAACAGGAGTCAGATTTGAGATTCAGATTCATAAGGACTCAGACAACCTGTGCTTAGCAGGGGACAGAAACTTGCCTCCTGCATCAAAGGACCTGTTTAAGTCGGGTTAGTTCAGGTTAGTTTTCAAGTTTCTATGGTTCTTCCCATGTCCCAACATTGACTGCCCCATTACCCCTCTGAGTCACTAGTATCTTTTCCAAGAATTCATTTCCTGCTTTAGTTGCAATCAAGAAAGTTGACCTAAGTCCAATTCAAAGTGAAAGTAAAGAGCCTCCTGTTCAATGCAACTTAGTCTTTTAAGATGATGGATAGTGAGAATTAAAATAAGCATGAAATTATATAAAACACTGGAAACAACCAGTGTTGGTGAGAAAGTGGTGAAAGGGTACCTCACTCACTATTTGTGGAAGTGTCATCTGGTTCAGAATATATGGAAACCAAAATTGGATTCCCAAAATCAGTATAAGAATAGAACTTCCATGTAACCCAGCAAATCCATCCTGGAATCATTTCCCCAAACTCAAAAAAAATTAACTTGAAAAGACACATACATACCTATTGAATACAGTTAAGCGGATCTGGAAACAGTCCAACAGCTGAATAGATAAAGAAGTTGTTGAATACATACACAATGGAATAACTATTAAATGTATGAGATCACGTAATTTGCTGTGACATAGATGGAACTGGAGGGCATCATGTTAGCAAAGTAAGTCACATAAAGAAGGACAAATACTGTATAATTTCAGTCATCTGTAGCATGAAGAGTCAAAACAAAGGAATGGTCAGTATAGAATAGTGACAAACATTATCTTAGTCTTAGATTACAAAACTGAGATTACCAAAGCAGTGTAGGTAAGGGAGAGACATGAAACTTAGACAAGAGGGTGCGCAAAGACAGTGGTAGAGGTTTCTGGGCATTTTAGTGGTGACTTGATCACTTGATCACTTGACATCCTGTTATTTGTTGATTTGTTTGAGAAGGCACCAGTAATGTTTCCATTTGTCCCTGTCACATGCCAGTGTAGCCCAATGGCATCTGCTTGCTCCAAAAAATATGAAGAGCCTCAAACCATTCATTCAGGTTCTTGATGAAGAAGTCTGACCATCTTGTAGGTGGGCGGCCACGTGATCTTCTAACATCGGTAATGGCTCTACTCTACTCTAGTGGTTATCTCCAAGTGTCATTACATGTCCAGTCCATCTGATTTTCGATGCCTTGGCAAATGAGACAGAGTCCCTGACTCTGGATCATCGATGGAGGTCAGAAGACATGATATTCCAAGCATAGCACTTTTGGTTCCTCTTTGGGAGACTCAAATAGCATTCTCATCCTGCTTTCATAGGATGAGAAAAACCCAATCCCAAGAGAAAAGTCAGTCTCAAGCCCGCTTGTCAGAGACCCACTCTATGAGGTGGGTCACCCTACAAGGTGAAATACTTTCATCCTACAAGGTGAAATACTTGAGGAAAGTATTTCAAGCCCAGGTATGCTTGAATGAAAGACGCAGATACACCAGGCAGAGCTGCTACCAGCTCTCCCCATTGCACTCACTGTACTCCACTGACCATGAGGGGTCAGGGACGGAGAGCAACTTCCAGCCCGAGCCCACCATCCCAATAGAGCCTCAGAGGAAGCCAGAGGAACCCCCCACACCGTGCTGGCAGTGTTTTACCTGGCTTGTCAGAGACCCACCCTACAAAGGAAAGTATTTCAAGCCCAGGTATGCTTGAACCACAAACACAGGTACACCAGACAGAGCTGCTACCAGCTCTCCCAGTTGTGCACGGCCACTTCATGGCTGCACGATTCATCTTTAAGTTACCAAGAATATTCTACCCGTCCTTCTCAGAGCACCCAGCAAGCTACTGAGTGCATACTGCCCGCACACCAGAGCCTGGCAAATTGTCTGATATGTATTCGATATACCAAAACCAGTAAAAACTTAGAGGTGACAGAGTTCTTTAAAATTGCAAACCAATGCTATAAACCTCAAAATATTATATCTATGTAATCTAAACTATGATTAAAAATAAATAAAATAAAATCATCAGAAGGGTTTACTAAGCAAGGTATTCTCCCACGGCAGAGCCTGAACCATGTTAGTATATCACAGGAGAGGTATTCATTTATGAAAATTAGATCAAGTGAAAATAGTTTCTCAGAAACTATGGCGTCTTTACATTTCTATACTTATTGACATATTTACATATTTATTTGTTGTGCTTCTTTGAGCTACATCCAGTGGTGCTTGGTGTCAACTACAGACTCTATGTAAGGTGGCTGCTCCCAGTTGTTCTAAGGAACCATGCAGTACCAGGAATTTAACCCAGGTTTCCCTTACACACACAGTATGCGCTCAGACTGTTGGGCTGTCTCTCTGGCCTCTGTCCATTTCTATTTGAGCAGCTGATGACCAAGGAGGATTACAGTCAGAACCAAGCTTTCAACCAGAGTTCAGACAAATCACACTGCTTTTTTGCCAGGGATCTAGTAAAGTTTGGCAAAATTTGTCATGCCTTCACAAAACAAAAACTTCTGCATGCACTTTTCATTTGGGAAGACCATGTGATGTATGTGCTCTGAGACGGAGAAATCAAAAAGTGAGTTACGGTTATTTTCACAGTTTCAAATCAGTCTCCACTTAGGAGAGAAAACTGAGCAGTTGCCATTTCTTTTGCCTCTGAGATGTCTGTGCATCTGAGCCAGGGTCCTCCAGCAACTGCACCCATATTCATGGACCCTTCCAGGGACTCTGAGTCTCTATGGACCAATACGCACATACAGGGAACAAGCCAGGAAAAGCCATGTTTTTCCATGACTATACTAGGGAAAGCTGTCCAACCTTGATATGTTCATCAATCAGTTTCATGCCCAAGCTTAAAATTCCATGACATGTTTTATTTAGTGAAAGGGTAATTTTCTTTTCTTTCCTTATTTTTTTTTTTTGCTTTTTGGGTCACACCCGGCAATGCTTGGGGGGTTTCTCCTGGCTCTGCACTCATGAATTACTCCTGGTGGTGCCTCGGGGATCATATGGGATGCCGGGATCGAACCCCCGGGCCAGCATGGGCCAGCCGTGTACAAGGCAAACGCCCTATCTGCTGGGCTATCAGTCTGGCCCTGAAAGGGTAATTTTCACACACACACACACACACACACACACTTGTGAACAGCTAAGTGAGAAAATTATGGTTACCATGCCCTGAAACATCTGCTGGCAGCACACATTGGCCTTGCCTAAGAACCACTTTCTGATTTGGTATTTAACATCAGCTGACCTGAATCATCTCAGGAAATGGATGGATTTCTACAAGCCAGTAAGTGGTCAAAATATCTACAAATATACATTCTATTCTCAAGAAGCCTTATATTTAATACCCATATATTTTTAGATCCAGACTCATATTTTGTGATAATGAAAAGGACAGGGAAGGACATGGGCAGGCAGACCCACGCATAGCAAAGGCAGTGGCTGTTTAGAACAGCCTGCAGTGACATGTAAAGACCTTTATGTTACACACATGGTTCAACATAGCAACATGGACTTTACAGACACATCTGAAGAAACTAGCTTTTCTTTGCAATCAGAAACATGAAAAAAAATTCCTCCTTTTTGGCAGACTAACAGAGCTAGTAGATTTTTCAGCCCAGGATAGAAAGACATTGGCTTATATGTCTACTTGGCCTTTTCCTCTATCTTGTACAACCTCCCTGAATTCATGTTGGTTTATTCAAATTAGTACGTACTGAAAGCAGCTGCTGTTTCATAGGTGACTGGAAGTCTTAATATTCTTTGGGAAACATGCAAAATTAACTGAGTTCACATAATTCAATATCCTTTTTTCACATTCATCTTCCTTAAATTGATCTTAATTACATAAATAAGTATCTTTATAGAGCACCTTCTAATTGCAAGTCATCATAGGATCGAACAGAAATTGTTTTGTATGTATTTCTTTTAAAATCCTATAAGTGAGCTACTGCAATACTACAAAATGTAGAAACTGAAATGTAGAGAAGACACATAAATGATCCAACATCACCTTAGTGAATAGAAGCAATAGGGTTCAAACTAAGTTCTTGATACTCTTACAACTTTTGTAGCTACCTCCAACATTTTTGAGAGTTGAGGCACCCAGGAGGGAAGGCGGGTTCTAGCCCTGGCCTGCCATTCCAGCAGAGCCTTGCAAAAAAAGCCAAAGAACCCCCCACACCATGAGGGGCCGCCATTTTCCACATCCGGACTCCACGGCTTGTCAGAGCTCCACCCAGCAGAAAAGCTGATCTTTCACCATCTCAGTTCATCAATACATGCACGAGATGTGAGGCTACTACAAGAGTATCCCACCAGCATGGCAGAGCCTGGAAAGCTACCCATGTCGTATTTGATATGCCAAAAACAAGTAACAATAATAGACCTCATTCCCATGACCTGATGGAATGGTTTGAGTCTCTTCATGGTCCTGGAGCGAGCAGTTACCCTTTGGGCTACACTAGCATGTGACAGGACATATGGAGATGTTACTGGTAGCTGATCGAGCAAATTGATAAACAATGGGAAGACAGTGATACAAGAAGCGATCTGTTATCGATATAACATCATGATTGTAGATAAAAAAATGTTATAAATCATTTTAGGTCTCAAAGAGATTTCAATACAGTGATAAAGGCCAAACTTGTATAAGTGATATATACATGATTAAATAGTCTTTGAAAAATTGCTAAAAGTGATTAAATGGAAAACATTCCTAAACTCAATAATAAGGAAATAGACAACTCAGTACAAACAGTCCAAATATTGATGGTTACTTTATGAACAGATATATATGAATATCAAATAAATACAAGAAAAATCGAATGTCATTAACTTTAGAAAAAATTCAAATTTGGTTCACAATGAGACGTCAAAATTTGTTTTCAAATAACCATACTAAAATTCCAGAAAACAGCTTAAAGTTACCTAAGAAGTTGAACATTCGCCACAAATGACTTTGCACTTTCACTATTAGTATTTTAAAAGAAAAATCAAAACTTATATTTGCATAAACATTATATCTAAATGCTCATAACATATTTAGGAATGATCTCCCAGCCTTGGACGCCTCATTAATGGCCACAATTGATAGTGTCTAAGTACTCTTTGAGACATTTATAGAACGGAATAGAATTATTAATAAAATTGACAAAGAACAAAAACATACATAATACATAAATCTCAGACACTACATAAGTCAATATATAACATATTATACTGAGCAAAAGAAATTGTATTTCTTTTAAACTGCCTACTGTGTGAATTCTATGACATCCTAACCATTTTTATAAAATCTATAAGGACAGAAGACATTAGCATTTTCAGGCATTGAAGTTGGAAAAGTGCTCAGAAACATATGATGCCTTTTATTTTAGTGTTATGAAAATATTTGCCAATTTTGGAAGCAGCTATGTAAATCCATAGGCTGTTGTGTTAAAAATAATGAAACCTGATGAATGTAAGTATGTTTTTACAAATCTGCCTTCCAGTGCTCTGCATGTACAAAGCACAGGCTACCCAGTAAGCTTTGCTCCTTCCGGGGAGGCAGTTTCACCTCCCAGCCACCTGGCCTCCGTGCCAGCTCTGCCCACTCTCATCACACCCAACTTGCAGTCAGCTCCAACACCTTATCAATCCCCTCCTTGCACCCCCTCTGAGAAAAACGCCTCCCTCTTTGTTCCTGCTGCCCTGCTTCTGCCAAGGCATCGAAAATCAGATGGGCTGGACATGTAATGCGATTTGGAGACAACCGCTGGACTAGAGCCGTTACCGACTGGATCCCACGGGATGTCAAAAGATCACGTGGCCGCCCACCTACAAGATGGTCAGACTTCCTTGCTAAGACCCTGAAGGAACGGTTTGAGGCTCTTCATATTCCTGAATCAACCAGATGCCATTGGGCTACATTGGCACGTGATAGGGTCCAATGGAAATGTTACTGGCGCCCGCCGAGCAAATCGATGAATAACGGATTCAAGTGATCAAGTGATCAAGTGATCAAGCCCCCTGCTTCATTTTCAGCATTTGTAGTTTAATTTCTTTCTTGACCTCATGACAGATATTTGTTCCCTAAAACGTTTTATTCTTCCATGGGATCCTCTCTTATGCTCTGGGCCCTAGGGTCATTATAGCATGATTATCCAAGATAGTGTATGCTCAAAAGCTTGTGAAATCTTCCCGGAGGGTCAAGTCAAAGACCCTCACACTGCCCGGAAGTGCCATCCGGTGAGTCGTCTGCAGCTTCCCCACGCCTTGATGTCCCAGCCATATGTATTGTCACTCATTTAGTTCGCAAGTGTGTCACATTTTTTATCCTATTTTGTATTTTAACAAGTTCTCCTTTTTTCACCTAAAATTCTTTTTGTGATATTGTCTCCAGTGAAAGCAGCTTGTCCTTCAATATTCCGGTCATCTCTTTTTCTCAACGGAAACTTCTTTGCTGGGGCCCCTGTCAGGCTACGTCCCCAGCCCGTGTTCCAGTAACACATACTTGCACCATTTGTTGGAGGGAGAGGAAGTGAGGAACTGTTGCAAATGGTCCTCCCTCCGACTAGCCCCCATAAATTATGTGCTGCTTAAGAGTGTTTATGCGGGTCAGATATGCTTGAATCCTTAACAACTAGAGGATTTGATAAATATTTATCAGATGATTGAGAAAATCATCTGATAAACATAAAATTCTACTACACTCAGTATAAAAAATTCAAAACGACGTTATCCTGTTGTCCTACATTCCTTATATTTAGGCTCTGTGTAGATCTGTTCAGAGAAAAGATCGCCTGATATATGCAATCACTAAGGCAGAATGTGGCCCAGACAAATCCGTGGGGCTACAGAAGAGCAAATGTGCAAGGCAGGCATCACCTACTCAAACTGGGTGTGGGAAGCAACGCCGGCTAGTACGGTCACCGGCCCTGCATGTCAGTCCTCAGTGAAGGTTTTCACAGGGTGTTTGTATCATTCGTAGGTCACTCCTGCTCCCCAATGAGTCTAAACCAGTTTCTGGACTTGCGATTTGTGGCACCAGTAGACTTGACTAAGGAAGTCTGTGGCGTGCATCTGTATTTGTTCTGCCCTGATAAGCATGACGATTAGCTTTTTTTTGGTCCATGAGGCTGAGAACGAAAGCTGGTTTTGGGGGTGGAGGGAGTAGCTGGTGGGCAGCCTATGTGGATTATGTGATTAAGTGGCTGTGCATTATTAAAAAGGAAGCGAGATAAGAATTGGGGCAAGGCATGCTTTCTGGGACTGCTCAGCAATATGGGTAACCAAGTTAGGGGCAGACATTGGTGAAGGCAGTGTAGGCAATAACATCATACGTTATCCATGAAATCTTGACATATAAGGCAAGATCTTCATCTCCGCCCTGAGATAATAGTACTAGGAGAGGGTAGAGGAGACACTGACGGCAGGATCAGGAAGACACAAAATGTACAAAACTATCATTTAACTGAAAGTAAAATCATGTTCACATTCACAGGTTAGTGATCTTTCGATGGATGCCACTCCCCCCAACCTTTCTTATCTTCATTTTTTTTTGAGGGGAAAGGGTGGAACTAATTAGGACATTTTAATACATAATAGAGTGTTTCTGCCACAGTTCCATTCATCACAATCAGTTTCAATTCTCTTTTCTTCCAGAATTGGTGGAGTGTCTTCTCTGCCTTTTTGTGTTGCGATTTCTAATTCATTTTCACTCAATCTGTTCCCATGGTTTATTCACTAGAAATGAATTAGAAATTACAAAAACCTCTAGATTATTCATTTGCAACCAAAACAAATCATTGGACTAAGCAGTTTCTGAATTTTAATCAAATTACATTTTTTTATCAGGTTGGCACCAGTGAAATTGTCTTACAGAAATGGTTTTGGGGACAACTGATTAGTGATAAGTTACTAGGAGTCCTCTGAATGGCCTCTGGCAAAGTTTTGTAGAGCCTCATAGAGGCACCAACCAAGCAAAGTGGTTAAAAGAGCCTGACAGGAAGTAAACCATTACTGAATGCTAGCCAGAAGGTGTCTTTTTACTTGCAAGATCCCCATGGTGTTCTCCCCAAATATCTCAGAGCATCACTCTGCAAAATGTGAAATTTATTTTTTTTCCCACTACCACTTCATGGCACCTTTACTGGATTTATAATCTTCAGATTCTGCTGGTAAGCCAAATTCCAGGGTCCCTTTCCAAAACACAGGATTGTGTATCATTAAAGACACTAGTATCAAAAGTCAGAGTTAGTACAAGGGTAAGGCTCTTGCCTTAAATGCTGCTGGCCCCATTCCCTGAGCACTACCAGCAGTGATCCCTGAACACAATCAGGAGCAAAAATCAATACAATATATTCAAGTCTAAGGGCTTTTTCCTTCTATAGTATCTCATTTCATTGTGGTATTATTTTTATTCAACCTGAACTTTCATTTTAAGTAAAGATAAAGTAAGATTTTATGTAAGTACGGATTCTTCTTCATATTATACAATACTTTTATCAAAGAGTTGATAGTAAAATAACTGAATAACTGATATTTCAGATTTTATGTAAACACATACTCATACAGACACAGCCTTACCAAAACCTGTTTTGGGGAACCTGTTTCCACTTTTATTATAAATTCACATTCTTCCAAGATGTTCAGACTCTAATTTAATAATAAAGGACTGAAAGCGAAAGGAATTATACGCTGCCCATTATTATTATTATGGACTCCATCATTTTACCTCGTCATTAGCCAACCATAAGTGGTTGGCTAGTGCCAGAAAGTAAGACATGTTTTTAAAAAGAGATATAATATTGTATTGCTAGTCACTTTCATTTTTTTAGTTTTCTTTACCAAAAGAAAGCATAAATTCTTGGAAGTCCCGAAGATTTCAATATATCCTACTTTGTCTTATGTTAGGAGAGACAAATGATCAAACGACCATCACCTACAAATGGTGACCAATGTGAACCATTGAAGCCGCCAATTGAGTCATGGCATTGCAGACCTGGAAGCTTTCCTCTCCCCAAGATACCTTAACTGCACTGGACCTCTTTGCAACACCCCAAAGTCAGCAGGAGGCGGCCTGACCAATTCAACACCTCTTCCCCGAATGCCAGGGTTTCATCTTCGAGAAAGAGGAATGAAAGAGGAAGCTTCAGTTTCCCTTGCCAGCTGCTAGGAGCAGTTCTATTTTTGACCTCCTCATTCTACAGTTTTGACTTCCAGCAAATTTCTGGGCTCTTCCTAGCAAACAGCAAGTTAACAACTATAGAACAAAAAAATTCTGCCCTCAAGCTTAGACTATAGGAAAGCTGAGATCATGGGAAAGACTTCTGTTAGATCTTTTCATCCTCTGTTAACATTTTTATCAATTGATAAGAAATGCAAAGAATTGAATTTCCCTTTAAATGGGTCTACAGGAAAACCCCTCACCTATGACTTCCCTGCATTCTTTGTAACACAAAGACCAGGTTTTCCTATAAAAACTCAACAAAACAGGCAAAACTGATTTTGCCCTATACTAAATTCCTCTGGGTGGGAGAGTGAGGGGGCTTCTTTTCCCTTCTCTTCTACTTTTCAATAAATATTTTAGAAAAGGGAGGGAGGCCAAAAGAGAAAATGAATGCTGGAAGAGAAAACCAACTTTGCAAGCAGCATACCTGAGCTCAATCCCAATCTCTCAAAATCCTGTGGTTGGGGCTGGAGCGATAGCACAGTGGGTAAGGCGCTTGCCTTGCAAGCAGCCGACCTGGGTTCAATCCCCGGTATGGTCCCCTGAGCACCGCGGGAGCAATTCCTGAGCAAAGAGTCAGGATTAACCCCTGAGCATTGCCAGGTGTGACCCCCCAAAAAAACATATTTCAAAATCCTGTGGTTGCCCAAGCAACACTGGGAGTAATTACTGAGCATAGAGTCAGGAGCAGCCCCTGAACATTGCCAGTTGTGCAACCCCCAAAAAAATAACCAAAAAACGAAAAAAGAGATCTAAAAAGACTCCAGGAAAACAACCCCAGGCTGAAACTTCCTAGATATCTATCAAGTGACAAATAGAGAAACTGGCTATTCACGTAATGTAATGATACTTAGTAATTATGAAGAAATTGATAATTAATATGTATCACTGTATCACTGTCTTCCCCGATGTTCATCCATTTGCTCAAGCTGGCACCAGTAACATCTCCATATGTCCTGTCGAAAGCAAGTGTAGCCCAAGGGCATCTGCTTTCACCAGGGACAGCAAGAACCTCAAACCATTCTTCAGGTCATGGAATTGAGGTCCATAATTGTTACTGGGTTTTGGCATATCAAATAAAACACGGGTAGCTTGCCAGGCTCTGCCGTGTAGGTGGTATACTCTCAATAGAAGGCTTTCATCTCGAGCATTTACTGATGAAATTTAAAGGGGAAAGATCACTTTTTCTCTTGGGTGGAGCTCTGAGGAACTATGGAGTCTTGATGTTGAGAATGACTGATCTCATGGTGTGTGGGTTGCTCTGGCTTCTTGCTAGGCTTACTGGGATGATGGGTATCAGTTAGAACCTGTCTAGAACTGTATACAGTGTATAAATGTGAAAGATCCTGGGAAGGACCTGATCCTAAAATCAGTTCTATCCAAGAATAGATAGATAGAGCTGTGGGTCTGGTGTGGATCTATCTTCCAGGCTAGCTGGCATGGAGGTGAAGGAATGGGCAGAGGAGCCAAAATCTCCACTCCAAGTCTCAAATCAATATGTATTCCAAAAATAACAAGGTGTGTATACCTTAGAAGTGTTCTGTTGCATGGATGAAGCCCAACACAATATAGAGGATACTATATGATCCTTTATTTATGAACATTTATAACAGGTATATTTGCAATTAAGATAATACAATATTGTTTCTCTGGGGAAACTCAGAAAGGAAGTTTTTGGCATGTTAGACATATTCTTGACTGATTGGGTTGTAAGCTATATGGATATACATATATATCCATATATGATTTGACATATATAATTAGACAAATATGTCCACACACATATATTACACACATATGTGTGGACATATTTGTCAAATCATTGAATTTTATATTTAGTATCTTTAAATTTTATTCCAATATAAATCAATTACTTTGTAGTGTTTCTTTTTTTTTACTAGAAGTGCAGTCATTGTTGTACAGTTTTTAAAAAGAAAGCTTAAGAGTAGATGTAGGCAAGTAGATAGGGAAGAGCCCCAGGGCAAAGGAATTCCTAGGAAGTAATAAAACCAATAGCCTGGAGGCTGCAAAAAACCCCACCTCCTTCACCTCACACAAGTTACCCTGACTGACTTCAGAGACATATAGTCAAATGTTGAAAGGTTTATGTTGAAATAAGGATTGGAAAAGCACTCACACAGAGCATTTATTTAGGAATGGACACAATCTTATTAGGTCCAAATCTTTGTATTCTATCGTTTCCCAATAATATTCTTTTTCCAGTTCTTTAATTAATTCTAGAGAAAATGTTTGTGCTATTGAATCCATTTTTTCAGTTATTACCAATCAGCTTATTTTATTTAGTTTTGGTTTTGAGGTCACACCCAGCTGTGTTTAGGGTTGTTGCCTAGCTCTGGAATCACAACTGTGGGTCTTGGGGGAAGAAGCATTGCTGAGTATCAAACCCAGGCTGTAATTGGTTTAGTTTAATGTGTACATTTATTTCACTCTTTTGAATTTTATATTATTAGAAGAAATTAATGATATTTTTAACTCAGCTCAAGTGATAAAATTGCATTTGCTTGATTATTAGTTTTTAGTTTATATTGCATTTTCTAAGTAATACATCTTAATATCAGTAGATGATTTCACTCAAAATTTTCCATTAATTCTTCTCAATTTTACTGTAATAACTACAATAGCTATAATATTAAGTTGCCCAATATTAAGTAGCAGGACATGACACTCTTCTTATTTATAACATTATTTTTATTATTTCAATATTATTGCTCTAAGTGTATAACAAGCAAATATCAGATTTTAAATATTTCCTTCAATTTGGGGGTATGTTGCTACTTTCTTATTGGAAAAATAGACTTTGTTAGTGGAAAATGGGTATAAAATGAGCAAATTGTTTTAATGTCAGGATATTCATATTTTCTTTTCCCTTAAAACAGTATAGTCATTTATATTGATAAATATGCCAATATTTAATAGGCATTTTAAAGTGCGAATATCCCTATTTCTGTGACTATATTAACTCCTATTTGTTAATATTTAATTTCAGTATTTTCCATTGATTTTATAGTTTAGATTACTTTCTGGTTTCTCTCTGAAACCCTGTCTAACTTTGATATTAGAGCTACTATGCATGCCCTCAATTGACATTGTTTTGCTGTGAACTTTTACCTATTTTTAAAAGAATTGTAATATTAAAAGAGTTGGAATAACTTTTTGTAAAATTATCTAGGAATACCACATTTGTTATAAATCCACTCTCTTTTTATTTCCTTTATGATTATTGACCCATTTGTGATTTCTTGTTTCTCCTTAAACCATAAATTTCTATAAAGTCTTTCATTAAGATCTAGATTCTCAAATCTATTGAAAGAGTGTTGTGTATTGATTGATGCCCTTTAAAAATATTTTTAATCTTTTTTTCCTAGAAAGCACTGCAAAAAGGTTAGTAGGCTTTATATGTCCTTTGGTAGAATAAGATTTATTAGTCATTTATATTTATTTTTCTTATCTCATAAAACACTGATTTTCCCTATTTTACATGCTTCCTTCTACTTTATTATTTTTATTTTTCTTGTTATTAAACTGAAAGTCTCAGCTATAAATTTTCTGTCTATTTTAATCTAGAAATTGCACTTTAAGAGTACAAATTCCTAGTGAATCGGGTTTTGCCACATCCATGAGATTTAATAAGGGTCATTCTGGTTAGGGTTTTTTTTTCTTTTCAGTAATTAGTATTTTTGCTTTCTTTGTGATCTTAAGTGTTTCACAAAAGATCATTTATTAAAAAATTTAAGTGATTGTAGGGGTGAGTTCTCCTACTGTATTATTAGTATATACTTTCATTATATTCTGGTCACAGAATGTGAAATTTAAGAGTCAGAACTGTCAAATTTATTGAGATTGTCTATGTGATGTAGATGTAGAGAGAATGTATAATTGTCTCTTCATGTTTGAAAGGATTCCATCCTTTCATCATTTTTCTTTGCCTAACATGTCCCTTTGTTGCTATTTTCAAATATTCCTCCTCATTATATTTTAGCAGTGTCTTTTGAAATGATCACAATTTGTTTTTATTTCTTTTATTTGATAACATTTGATATTCTTTGAATTTAAAATTTTACCCTTTCATCTTATGTTTTAGTTTTTATTTATGAATTTTAATATAATAAAATACATATTCAAAATGTGTAATATTATTTTAATATAGTAAAGAGATCACTACAGTCTCGCTAATTAGCATACCCATTTTCTTACACACCATTCTTAGGTAGTAATAATACCTAAAATCTACTCTCAGCAGATGTCCAGCGTTCAGTCAAGTATTCCTCACTGTAGTCATGTTTGTATACTGCTTCTCTAAAACTTAGTCATTATTACTTAATTGCAATTTTTCACCCTCAAACATTTTTAGTTAGTATGTAATTTCCCTATCCTATTCCCCTTCCTTTGTTGTTGCTGCTAGAAGGAATTAGGGGCCATGTGTGTGTGTGTGTGTGTGTGTGTGTGTGTGTGTGTGTGTTCCCATACATACTTGATTATTGTTCTCTGGAGATTTCACACGGGTTTCACTGGGACTCCCAAGGGCAGCGTTGTTGAGATCATTGAGTGAGCAGTGCTAAAGATTCAATTAGATTCTATGCACCTACAAACAGATACTCTACCACTGAGATAGCCCAGCCTCCAAATCTTACTGAATTTGTATGTTATCCTTTTACTTTAGGAATGTGTCTCACTTTTTACAGAAAAAAAAATCTTGAATTTAGCATTTTTTATATAGTCAACAGCCTAGAAGAGAGAGGTTAAAACTCTGTAAACAAATGAAAAGTATGATTAAGTTTTGAAGGTAGTGATCATGCTTTTGTTTTAGTTTTGAACAGTGTAGCCATGCCTGCTCATCATTATAAAATATTGGGGCTCCTCTACTAGAACTCAGCCCATTGCATGTCCATGAGCAATGTGTCCTCTAGTTCAGAGCTCTTTATACTTTTCTACTAGCAACTCCTTTACACCAGGGAAATGCAACAGGGATGCAGTGCTAACAGAACCTTGGGTTCATTGCTCCCTTTGATTTTGAACACAATATTCGCAGCTGCTCATTCAGAAACATTTAATTGTTGCCAAATTTTTCGTGGATATCACATTCATTTATAATGATCACATATATAGTTGAGCCTCGGTTTAAAAAATTAGGCTCTAGAAATTATAAGTTAGGCTCAAGTTTCCCAAGAGCCACGCTATGGGAATGGAAACACAAGGAACTAGGACAAGTATACAGATGTTGACTCTACTTGTAATAATGCCGCTGGCCTTGGACCAATGCATTTGACCTTCTACTGTCATCCAAGAAACCGGCAGACTAATTTGTTAGCACCCAAATCAGGTAACATCTTAGACCCTTCAGTTTTTGACAGTTTAATACATATATTTTTGACAGATTACATACACACGCACACACACATACACACACACACACTCTAGACCTCTATTGTAATGTTTCTCCACACAAAATTTGTTGAGTATGGAACTTTTGCAAGTTAATGAAAACCTTTTGATTATGAATGTGGTGTCATGAGGTAGCACAATAATTGGCACCACTTTTTGAACTAGCTTCAGATAGTTGAGTTAATGGCCACAAAGAATGCATGTGAATATGAAAGCATAAATTTTCAGAAATTGCATGTTCAGGCATTAAAAGGGAGACGGCCCCGTGAGGTGAGAATGACAATGCTACATGAAAAATGTAAACTCAGAGAAGCATAGGAGACTGTGACACACCAAGAACCTGGAGCCTTTGCAGCTCAGATTACAAGATAAGCAGGAGGCAAAGGGCTTTGGAGAGGGCAGGTCTCAGGTCCAGCCTACACAGGAGTTCTAATCTTAGATTGGGACATAATAGTTGATTTGGACCTGACCATTAGCACTGCAACCTAAGACTCTTTTATAAAAGCTCCTGTGGCTTGCAAGAGTCATGGTCTATGGTTATATTTACAGTCTAATAACTGTTAATCTAATTATTGTAAAAAGAGTAATCAATTTCAGAAGACAGAATGGGTTCTGTCTTAATGCAGAAAGTGAGGTGTATAAAAGTAGCATTGCATAAATATAGCTGAGTCTGAGTAAGGGAAAGGATAGTCTCTAATTACTGGTGAAGCAGGAGACCCACAATGTTTATAGGACACAGACAAAGGTTTTCTGGGAGATAATTGCTATAGCCAACCCCGACCCTCCAAATTCAGTACCCATAGTAGTGTTAGCTATAGTGTCAAATGAGTAGATTCAGAGTATCTGGCTAGTTGGCTACTGCGGTCTGAAGGAAGATCACTGTCACTGAAAGCTCATGAAAAAGCATATTCAGAGCTACACCCAACCCTCCAGCAGTGTTTTAAGATCCCTCTGCCATCATTCCATAGTATAGTTCTGCAACTATAAACAACTTCAGGATTATTGCAAACTGTGATACCTCAATTGAAATTAAATTTAGGGAAAGAAAGTTGTGATGTAGAGTTGCAATGGAATGCTACTCAGTTATAAAAAAGCGAAAATCAGGAGGTAGACTAGCAACTTGGATGGAACTGGAGGAGATAATGCTGAAAGAACTGAGTTAGAAAGAAAAAAGACCATCACTGAATGATCTTACTTTTATGGGGAATATAAAGAAGCAATACTGTAATGACAGTCCCCAAAGAATAGGCTCTGAGGGGACAAAGCAATAGCACAGTGAGTAGGGCATTTGCCTTGCATGCAGCCAATTTGGGTTTGATCCCAGGCATCCCATATGGTTCCCCTGAGCACCACTAGGGTAATTCCTGAGTGCAGAGTCAGGGGTAATCCTAAGCATTGCCAGGTTTGAAAGGAAGAACAAGGAGGAGGAGGAGGAGGAGCAGGATCAGGGAGGGAGGAAGAGGAGGAGAAAGAGGAAGAGGAAGAGGAGGAAAAGGAGGAGAGGAAGAGGAGGAGAAAGAGGAAGAGGAGGAGAGGAAGAGGAGAAGGAAGAGGAAGAGGTGGAGGAAGAAGAGGATGAGGAGAAGGAGAAGGAGAAGAAGGAAGAGAAGAAGAAGAAGAAGAAGAAGAAGGAAGAAGAAGAGGAAGAAGAAGGAGAAGAAGAAGGAGAAGGAGGAGGAGAAGGAGGAGGAGAAGGAGGAGGGAGGAGAAGGAAGAAGCGGAGGAGAAGGAGAAGGAGGAGGAGGAGGAGATGAAGAAGGAGGAAGAGGAGGAGGAGGGGTGGAGAAGGAGAAGGAGGAGGAGAAGATGAAGGAGGAGGAGGGGGGAGGAGGAGAAGAAGGAAGAGAAGAAGAAGAAGGAGGAGGAGGAGAAGGAGGAGGAGGAGAAGGAGGAAGAGGAGGAGAAGGAGAAGGAGGAGGAGGAGACAAAGAAGGAGGACGAGGAGGAGGAGGGGGTGGAGAAGGAGAAGGAGGAGGAGAAGATAAAGGAGGAGGAGGGAAAGGGAGGAGGAGGAGAAGAAGGAAGAGAAGAAGATGAAGGAGGAGGAGGAGGAGGAGGAGAAGAAGAAGAAGAAGGAGGAGGAGGAGGAGGGAGAAGGAGGAAGAAGAGAAGGAGAAGGAGGAGAAGAAGAAGGAGGAGGAGGAGAGAGAGGAGAAGGAGGAGGAGGAGAAGAAAAAGAAGGAGGAGGAGGGGAGGAGGAAGAGAGGAAAGAAGAGAAGAAGGAGGAGGAGGAGGAGGAAGTGGAGGAGGAGGAGAAGGAGGAGAAGGAGAAGGAGGAGAGGGAGGAGGAGAAGAAGGAGGAGGAGGAGGGGGAGGAAAAGGAGGAGGAGAAGGAGAAGACAAAGAAGGAGGAGAAGGAGTAGGAGGAGGAGAGGAAAGAAGAGAAGAAGAAGGAGGAGGAGGAAGTGGAGGAGGAGGAGAAGGAGGAGGAAGAGCAGGAGGAGAAGGAGAAGGAGGAGAAGGAGAAGGAGAAGGAAGGAGAAGGAGAAGGAGAAGAAAAAAAAAAAGAAGAAGAAGGAGGAGGAGGAGGAGAAGGAGAAGAAGGAGGAGGTGATGGAGGAGGAGAAGAAGGAGGAGAAGTAGGAGGAGAAGGAAAGTAGAAGGAGAAGGAGGAGGAGAAGGAGAAGGAGGAGGAGAAGGAGGAAGAGGAGGAGAAGGAGGAGGAGAAGGAGGAAGAGGAAGAGGAGAAGGACGAGGAGGAGAAGGGAGGAGGAGGAGGAGGAGAAGAAGAAGGAGAAGGAGAAGAAGGAGGAGGAGGATAAGGAGGAGGAGAAGGAGAATGAGGAGGAGAAGGAGAAGAAGGAGGAGGAGAAGGAGAAGAAGAGGAGGAAGAAGAAGAAGAAGAGGAAGAAGAAGAAGGAAGATGAAGAAGAAGAAGAAGAAGAAGAAGAAGAAGAAGAAGAAGAAGAAGGAAGAAGAAGATGAAGAAGAGAATAAGATTATGATGATGATGATGATGATGATAATGATGATGATGATGATGATGATCCAATCACTGGATCTTAGTGGAAATGTCAATGGGATTGTTGCAACTGAGCAGGAGCTGTCTAAATCAGTAGGAGTGAAATAGGCATCTGTCTTGCTGCTGCTGCTGCTGCTGCTGCTGCTGCTGCATGCAACTCTCTGAGCCTCCTCTCTGCCTTTGTTGCTTGCTCTAAACATACCTAAACTTTATTGCTCTGGGATTGGTAACACAACTTTAATTCTGATCATTTTAACCTAAAAGAGTCAAACTTACTCAATGACTGGCACAGATTATCCAAAATTATAGTTGGGAAAATGCAACAGTCTGACTGGGCTGATCACAACAATCTGACTGGGTAGTCATAAACTTCAGTGACTTATTCCTTCCCTTACTCAAACCACTATTGGTTCTAATGAAGGTGGACCTCATAGTCCACAGAGTAGAAACTGTAGCCAGGCTGCATAATTCCATAAATTTTAAAGTTATTCTATTTTTCCCCCCAAGATTGCTGGGGATGAAAGAAACTATTCTCTCATTTCAGTCTTGGAATAAAACAATGGAGGTAAAAAGCAGAAGCGATGTGTTAGACGTGATGATAGATCCAAACTATTGGGGCCCGGAGAAGGCAGCTTCAATGTAAGCCTTATTAATTCTATGTCAGAGTCTCCCTGCAGTATTCAAAATTACCAATATTTGCATTCTTGTATCTATAATGCATTTTTAAGCTAGGATTTATTTTAACACATAAAGGAGACATTTGTTAAAAAAAAGAGCTTGTAACCATGACAAAAATGCGTTGTTAAAGAAAAAATGTGCATAAAGAAATTAACCACAAATCACATGTTCAAACTCCCCCCTTTTTTTCTAGTTATGTTTAATTGTTTGGGTTAGGTTTGCAGAAAAGCAGGATTACCTCTACTTCAAATAGAGTTATTTTCCATATTTTTCTCATTTGATATGATCTTGGGAAAAAACACAGATATCCCTTAAGAGAGAGAAACAATTCACGTCATGAAAATGGGCTGCATAAAACAGTAATAAATACATATTCAAGGGCATAAATATGTAGTAACACGTTGCAGCTAAAAAATCAAATATGTGGTAGGATTTCCTCTAGGGAGAGAAACAGGCTGCATCGAAAGCAATTTACCCTTTCCCTGAAGGCCCCGAATGTCCCACTTTCTCAATTCATACATCCTGCCTTCTGCACCACTTTTGACATTAAAAATTCGTAATATTTTCATGTGTTCTTATTTTCAAATCACGGTGTCACTTTTAGGCAGGAAGGGTACAAATTCATATCTCTTAGAGTAATAACTATTGCCTCACTTTCTCTAAATACCCAAGACGGTAATTTCTCCTCTTTCTTCTCAGGATGTGCAGAATAGATTTTCATCCTCCACTCCAAATGAAGTTTTATATTTCCACCCACCATTGACAATTGGACGGAAGCTAAGATCACTTTACTTTTCTGATTTTCTCACAACATAAATCTTGTCAAGACCTTTAAAAATTACAAATCATAGGAAATACCGTTCTTTTGTCATAATTCTGTGTTACAAACTCCTATCTTTTTGTCAAATACCAAATTCCTATGATATTGTAACTGAGGTAAGGCTGTGATTCATTTGAGAAAGAAACAACTGTAGTAGTTGCATAAAGGTCTTTCTCAAAGAAAGAAAGTTCCTCCTCCTTTTCCTCTTCCTCCTCCTCCTCTTCTTCTTCTTTTACTTCTTTTCTGCACTCAGGAATTATTCCTGGTGTTGTTCAGGGGACCATATGGGATGCCAGGGATAGAACCCAGGTAGGCCATGTGCGAAGGCAAATGCCGTACCTGCTTTGCTGTTGCTCCGGCTCCTTTTTATCCTTTTTCTAGCTGCTTTTGATCAAGCTACTTAGCATTTCACTGCCTTCCAATTTTAGTCTATCCAGTGGGGGGGTGATGATAGAACTTACATCATAAAGTTGATTTGACAATAAAGTGGGATAACTTGTAAATTGAGAGAAATATTTCCCCCACAATAATAAATATTAGCTATTAGATAGGTATCTTTTAGTTTTGTGAAAAAATGATACATTTAGAGAACAAACTACTAGATTCCAGGCGAACGCTTTTGAATTCTACAAACTATGTAGCTGCATAAATACAGATTTACATAAAGCCATAAAAGAGTGGATCTTAGTAATTTAAATTCAGACATCCTTTAATTCTTTTTCTTTAATTGAATATCAGATTTGGTGCTGAATTCATGACCCTTCTCGAATCTGGTCTACTGTTTCCAAAGACTCCCTTTCGTATCATTTTATTTCTTATTCCACTACTACTCTTGTTCCCTGCAATACCTTTTTACCGCTGGATATTCAACACAAGTGGCAGAGCCTGGCAAGATACCCGGGTCATATTCAATATTACAAGTACAGTAACAATGATGGACCTCTTTCCCATGACCTGAACGAATGGTTTGAAGCTCTCTGTGTTCTTGTAGCGGAACAGATGCCCCAGGACTATACTAGCACTCGACAGAGATGACCAGAGATGTTACTGATGCCCGCTCAAGAAAAATTGATGAACAACAGCATGACAAGTGATACAAGTGACTCAACACACATAAACATAGGTGTTTATATGTAGGTAGCCATGAAAGGATATTTTTAAGTATAAATGTAGGTTTAAAAATATATTTTGAGGAAACTGAAGAGATAGTATTCACGTTGAGTTCTTGTCTTGAACTTAGCTAACCTGGTTTCCATCTCCTGTACCCTATATAGTACTCTGAGACCCACTAGGAGTGATTCAATGGCTCCAAGCCAGAAGTAAGCCTTGAGAACCTCCCAGGTGTAGCCCCTAAACTAGTATATGTGCCTTATGTATATATAACTAATTCATATAAAAACACTGTCTTCACTGTATCACTGTCTTCCCATTTATCATCGATTTGCTCGAGCGGGCCCCAGTAACATCTCCATATGTCCTGTCTCATGCTAGTAGAGCCCAAGGCATCTGCTTGCTCCAGGAACATAAAGAGCCTCAATCCATTCCAGAATGAGTTCTATAATTGTTACTGGTATTTGGCATATATATCAAATACAACACGGGTAGCTTGCCAGGCTCTGCCGCAGGTAGTATACTCTTGTAGGCATCTCTAAGTCCAGCATTTATTGATGAACCGCGCGGCCGCAAGCGGCTGCTCGAGCCGGGCATTGATAGGCTGGTCTGCTGGGTGGGGGTCTGACGAGAGAGAAGTCCGGATGTGGAAAATGGAGGCCCCATGCGGAGTGGGGGGGTCGTCTGGCTTGTTTGCGAGGCTCTGCTGGGGTGGTGGGCCAGGGCTAGAACCCACCATCTCTCTTGGGCACCTCGTGAGCAGCTGGTCACAGGGAGAGTCAGTAGCAGCTCTGCCCCATGTCTGCGAAGTCTCTGGACCAGCATACCTGAGCCAGATTTAAGAAAGACTGCTGCAGGGTGGAACTCGATTATATATAATATTATATATAATATATATTATATATTTATATATACATATATATTATATATATAAAAAAACAATTAACTATATATTTTAACCAACAGTCAACTTGTTGACTTTTAAAATCTATTAGTATTTCCTGTATGTACTAAATCATTTGTCTCTGCTGCAGAGTATTCCATGCCTCCACAATATTTCACACACCCACTCATCCACAGTCATCTAAGTAGCTTTCAGCACTACCAACTTAGGTATAATAGGCATGGTTTTTCAGGTTCTCTCATGGAACTGTTCCTGTGTTTAATATGATAACACTCTCGACTGTAAATGATGGCTGTTTTATTGTTTCCATTCCACATCTTAATGCCAACTCCTTTATCTTCTCTTTTGCATCTCTGTCAGCAGGGACTTCCAGAGGAATGTTTAATTAGGGTAGGGATATTAGACATCTCGTCTTATTAGCAATTTTGAGAAATTACATCTAAAAAGTTGGCTATAAGAATGACACTTGAGAACCAGGATAGATCAAATGACTAAAGATCACACCTTATATATGAGAGTTCTGTGTTTAGTCCCCATCACTGCACAGTATCTGAGCACCACCAGGAGGGACTCATGAGCACTGCATCTAGAGCAGCCCTATATGTATCATGGGTGTGGCCCAAACAACAGTGAATGACATTTGATTGAGTAGGCAGGTTTCATACATTAAAAATTGTTGAAATTAATGGTTTTCCACATATTGTATTTTGGTATACACATAATGAACCATGACCTATTGTGAAATAATATTTTCTTTTATGATTTCATATTCACAAGACTGTGTAAAATAGATTATGTTTTTCTTTCCTTACTGCCATCATTCAAGTTTGGGATCATAAACCCTTATAAAATCATATAGCCCAGTAAAGCAATTAAGTATTTTCTTTTTTTTTTAATTTTCACAGAGAACTTGTATAAACAAGGTATTTATTGTGGTTCAAGTTTCTTTTCAATGCAATATCATTAAACCTTATAGATAGGTTAGTAGTTTTGGTCTTTGTTGACAGATATAGTTGTCAATAGTTTTTTGTTCTGTTTTTCTAATTAATTTTTACCCTTTATATTTCATTCGTCTTGATTCTGAGGAAGGTCTAAAGCATGCTTTAAAGCATGATGTCATTGTCTTCTTTTGTTTTTTGAATGAGTGTACCAATAACTATAATACTGTAGTTATTCCCTTGGTAGGTCTCACAAATATAACAGGCTGCACTTTGCTATCCAATCCTCATTATTTTCCATTCCCCTTATGACTACTTTTATAACCAAAGAATCATTTTTATTAGCTCTTCAAATATTTCCACAACGTGTGAAATTTTAAAAATGTATTATTTAGCTTCCAATTATGTTATTTAAATTATAACTTTCTTTTCTCCAAATATGTTCTTTCTTTTGAGACATATAAAAGGTTCTATCGTTTATCTTAACACAATACACACACATGTAAGTACACAATCATGTCGGCATACAAAAGTGTGTTTGTGTGTGTGTACATAATGGAAAGAGGAGAGAAAGGGAGTGAAGGAGGGATTAAACATAGAGAAAGAGAGGAAAAGGCCTTTTTTTTCTCTTACCAAAGGCTTAGTTAAATAATACCAATTCTCCAACAATAGTTTAAATTTCCAATTACCATGGCATATTAACTCAGAGTAATTGCATAAAGTATGAACTTCATTGAGAACGTTTCAGTCCATAAATCGCCTTGTAAATAACTGCTATATAGATCAGTGACCAACCTTGTCAGTCCTTTCAAACTCTGCTTGACCAGTGCACATTTATTAGCATCTCACTCACAGCAAAGTACACAGTTTTGTTTTCTTCTTTTTTTTTTTTTTTTTTGCTTTTTGGGTCACACCTGGCAATGCTCAGGGGTTTCTCCTGGCTCTGCACTCAGGAACCACTCCCGGCGGTGCTCAGGGGACCATATGGGATGCTGGGGATCGAACCCAGGCCGGCACAGTCCGGCCGCGCAAGGCAACGCCCTACCCGCTGGGCTATCGCTCCAGCCCTGTTTTCTTCTTTTATCTTCTTAAACCCGTGTAACAAACCACAGAAAGTGAAAATAATTGAAAGAGAGAATTGATAAAAATTCTCAAGATAAAAAAATCATTTGTCTTTTGACAAAGATAAAAATTTATCAAATAAATGAAAGAAGACAATGATGGGAGTGAAAATCAAACTGAACTTAAATTACATTATAGAAGAAAGAGCAGGCAACATTGGTCCTCCCCGACTCAAGAGACTCTACATATGTTGCCAGAGAAGGTAGTGAAAGCAAACTAATAACTGTACCAGGGGAAGAAATGTCAGCAGAATTTCATATTCAAAGAACTCTCAGATATGACTTCACAATACTGCCAGTGCAAAAGCATCAAAAGTAGATTCAAACTTAACAACTTGCTGACACATAAACTAGATGTTTCCTTTCTTTCATAGATCAAAATGAAAAGACAAACATTGCTTAATTATAAGCCGTTTCTCTAAAAGGAAAACATAAATTCTAAATTTTGTTTTAAATTATATTTATTAAATGTATTAATTTACTAATTATTCTCTCTAGGTCTATACTGTTTTATAATGATATCAAAATAGCTGTATTTCTAATTTTTCAGTTCCAATATATTTTTTCATCTTCTAGTAAGAATTTCGTCCTATAGTAAGACGCAGATACACAGGGCAGAGCTGCTACAGGTTCTCCCTGTGCTCCACTGATCATGAGGCAGAAGGGAAGAGGGTGAGTTCTGTCACTGCCCATCATCCCCATAGAGCCTTGGAAGAAGCCAGAGGAACCTCCACACCATGATGGCAGCCATTTTCAACATCCGGACTCCACAACGAGTCAGACCTCTGCCCAAGAGTAAAGCCAATCTCAAGCCCTGCTCGTCAGAGTCCCACTCTATAGAAAAGCCTATTTCAAGACTAACTTTATGCTCGAACCAGACACACAGATACATAGGACAGAGCTGCTACTCGTTCTCTCCATTGCTCGTGGACGCAAAAAGCAAAATGAACTGAGAGTCTATCTAATACCAAGGGTATCCCACCGTATGGCAGAGCCTGTCAAGCTACCTCTCTCGTGTTCAATATGCCAAGTACAGTAATGATGATCGACCTCATTCCCATGACCTGACAGAATGGTTCGAGGCTCTTCATGTTCCTTACCGAGCAGATGCCCTAGGACTACACTATCACGCAACAGGGATGAATAGAGATGTTATTGGTGCCTGCTTGAGCAAATTGATGAACAACAGGAAGACAAGTGTTTAACAAGACAGTAGTAGGAATTTATAACACTTTGATAGGTTTCTCAAAGACTGCAGAACCCTCATTTTTCACATTGATTATTAAAAGCATTTCACATGACTTCATTTACGTAATTTTTAGAATTATGTAAAGATTGTGTTATGCATATAAGCATAATCTTTTCATTTATGAATCAGATTATTCAAGTATTTTATGTTTTATTTATGTGCACTATCTGTAAATTATAGTTACACAAACAACAATAAAAAAGGGCATTTCTTTTCACATCAATGGCTAGTCTTTGATTTCTTTCGTTTTTGCAAAGTAAAATAGTTTTTATTGAATTACTCAGTGAAGTGTGAGAAAAATCAAGAGCACATGTTCAAGGGAGATCATAGGCTTTACTGAATGATGGATAAAGGACTGTTGGATGATTCCTTCACCTGTAAATGTCAAGGTTCATTTTTAATCACTGTATATTCTATCCTTAACAGACTCAATAATCACTCATTTTTAACTGCTTTCTATATTACTTTGATGTATATATGTGTTTTAAGCATTCAACAGTTATCTAAACTTAAACCCAATTATATAAATAATGATATATATATGTATATATAAAGCCTACTTCATTCATATTTTTTTCTAAAACTCTCAATCAGCACCAACTTTTTTGGATATGCAACTTTTGCATTTATGAGTTAAGTGCTTGGTAAATGGCTCGACTGACTTTGTCTACAATGATAGTCAGAAATTATTACTCTGAACAAGAACTGAGTGCTTGGGACAGGAGCAACAGCACAGCAGGTAGGGCGGTCGCCTTGTGCGTGGCCCACCCAGGTTAGCTCCCCGGCATCCCATATGATCCTCCGAGCACTGCCAGGAGTAATTCCTGAGTGAAGAGCCAGGAGCAACCCCTGAGCATTGCTGGGTGTAACACACACACTCAAAAAGAACTGAGTGCTGAAAGTTGGTAAACAGATTAACATGGTGACCTTTAAGTATCTGTACTGCAAAACCATAATCTCCAAAAGGAAGGAGATAGAGATAGAGACAGTGACAGAGATAAGAGAGACAGTGAGAAAGAGAGGGAAAGAGAGGAAAAGTGCTTCCATAGAGGCAGGCTGGTACTGGGAAGGGGTTTGGGTAGGAGTTAAACTGGGGGCATTGGTGGTGGGAAATGTGCACAGGTGAAGGAATGGGTGTTGAAATATTTGATGACTGAATCCTAATCATGAACAATTTTTTAAAATTTTATCTTATGGTGGTTTAATAAATTGAAAATTTTTTAATTAAGCAAGTATTTTATGAGTTATTTAAGTAGTTCTGGTGTGAAGTATTAAATATTAAATTTCATGGACAAATAACATCTCTATAAATCTCCTCCAGAGTTTTCTGGGTAACTTATAGTGAGGTGTTTTGCTTTGTTTTACTTTTTAACCCACCAAGCAAGCCAAACCAAATTCTCAGGGATAACCCTTGCCTGTTTTTGTTTATTTCATTTGTTTCTTTGCGGGCCACATCGTCAGTCCTCAGGGGTTACTTCTGGCTCTGTGCTCAGGTATCATACAGTGGTCGGGGACCACAGCAGTATGTGCGAGGCAAGCTCCCTTCCCTCTCCCCTACCAGCTGCATATTCTCTCTGGTTCCAGGTCTAATCCTTTCTAAGCCCCACCTATTCCTTACTCCATGGGGCACCAAAATTCAAGAATTCTAAATGTGGTTTCTAGGCATATTTAGAAATACATTTTATTTGCATCCGTTTCATGTTCCTTACATCAAAGGACCATTTGCACTCCTGCAGTTCTCTGTTCTGCAAGTAACTGGTCTCACAGCAACAAGAGGTTGATCATCTTCATGAAAGGTGAAAAGAACTGTACGATGATATATCTTAAACATGCTAAATCAATGATTAAATAATATGCTGTAGGATCTGAAAGGAAGCCATATCTAATGGTGACCCATGGTGCAGAGCTAAGTACAGGAAGATTTTCATCTTAACATTCTATATCGTGACAGGATGTAGAATGTTAGGATTATGGGAAGATAATTTAAATGTTTGATTTAAGCATTTTTTCTAAACAAGAAAAAATAATCCTGTGTCTAATTCATATATTTCCTATTTGTAATGAAATTTGCAGACCTGCTACCAATTGGTAATTTATCTCCTGCCTCCAGTTTGTACCCCTGTAATTCATGCTTACATTATTGCAGGGTTTTTTTTCTCTTTCTAGAATATAGATTATAGCACTATCATGCTGAAAAACATCCTCAGAAGTAAATAATGAAGTTTGTCCTCTTTAGAATAACAGTTATGTTTCCAGTTTCTTTTTTTAGCCAACTTCCTACCTATTTCCTCATGCACAGACCCTACAGTTACTGGAAATGATTAAATTATCCTATCTGCTCCCAAGGTCCACCCTCCTAAAGCTATTCTATGGCTGGGACAGACCACACTCCTTTGTCCAGTTGGCAAGCATGTTTTGTCTTTTAAATTCTGATTATTGTATCTTATTTTGAATGTCTATCAATAATTACCCTTAAGAGCTCCATAGCAGAAAATAAGCTGCTTACCTTAATTATAAATATACTGCTATTATTATATATTGAATTATATAGTGAATTAAAGATGTAGTTTTTATATCTTAATGCCCTGAAAGCACAGTGCATGAATTATAACGGTAATATTATATGTATTGGTATAATTTGTTTCTTAGTGTCACATAATAATGATTAATTATATAAATGATAACTTCTAAGATGAAGTACAGCAGTTTATTTTGGTTTTAATTATGAATCTGTTTCTCTCCTTTGAATTCTTTATGTGCAGTATTATGTCAATTCATATATATTTTATATGCATTTATATATATTCCAAAATATTTTAAATGTCTAATGGAATTGGTGGTACAAGCACTGAAATACAGAAGGTAGATGAAATATTAAAATACAATATAAGGTTGGAGAGATAGAAGATATAGTATTCACCTTAAGACACTTGTCTTGCATGCCACCAAATCTTGTTCAATCACCAGAGACACAGATAGTCCCTAAGTCCTGTCAGGAGTGAGTGACCCGAGAGCACAGAGTCAGGAGTAATTTTGAGCACAATAAAAACAACAAATCAATATTAAAATTTAATATATTATGTATTATATGGTTTATATATAAATATAATAAAATACAATATAAAATGGCTGCTGAACACTGAGTAAGGTCAGTGGTCTGTACCAATATCAGTTCTCTAGTTTTGTTATTATCTATAACTATGTAAGGTGTCGTTGCTGGAGGAGTCCATCTCTAGTATAATTTGAAACTTCTTGGGAATCCACAATTATCTACAACTTAAGCTGTCTATCAGGAAAAAATGCATCAATATTCATTCAATGACAACATAGGTTTGGTACTAGTATGGATTAAAATCATAGTGGACCGTTAGCACCAATAACTAGTTGATATTACAATTTTACTTATTAAAGACTTACCCATTATTGACCTATGAAAATTACCCAGCTTGTTTAACTGGCTAAAGATTTCACATGTGTGTGTTCAAAGATACTTGGTGTTGGGTCCAAAACGGGTAGAGCACATGCCTTGTAGATGCCTCATCTGGGTTCAACACCTAGTACCTCTATGGTCCCCTGAGTCTGCCAAGAGAGATTCCTGAGTGCAGATCTGGGAGTAAGCCTTGAGCATTACTGGGGTAGCCTAAAAACAAGAAAGATGGGGGACACTTGGTATTTGTACCTTGACCACATAACTTCTCTCTGCTATTCAAAAAATAAGACCATTAATTTAACTTTTAATACAAAGAAAGTGTGGACCTCTCTCAATAGTCAAGGTGCACAATCTATGTAATCGTTGAGTCCAAATCTCACTTTAGGGTACAATTTCTTCCCTCACTGGGTATGATGCAGTGAAGAGGGTGGGTAATGGGTAAATTTCTATCAATCCTATTTACTGAGTTCGCGTTCACCCTCTTTTTCTCCTTTATCTTCAGGTACTTACGTGCTTTCTAGGTTAGTGAGGACGGCAAAACAGGTAACAGGTAAGAAAAGGCTTTACCTGATAGTTCCATAGTAAAAGGGTAATGGATCTTCTGGTTTTGACATTTTAAATCAGTTCTCTGTACTTTTCCGATGGACAAACTTGACTTTCATGTGTATTTGAGGATTAGTCTAATTCTGCAAAAACGAGAATATGTTTGAGTATACAAACAGTGTGGATCCATGCATGTGCATGTATATGCATATACATGTGTGTTATGCGTATTTCATATGACTATACCTTGCTCTTAATTAATGTTAAATTTTTCAGATATCTTTCTGAAGAGGTTTTGTGTAATTTTGATGATGTTGTTTAATAATGCATTAAAAACAAAACCACAAATCTGAATAAATATCCAATATTTAAAGTCTAAGTCAAAATCTGCACACTTGGAAGCCTGAAAAATAACCAGCTTTTAAATTCTGTCCTTTTAACAATACAACTGCACTTCCAAATGTGCTTTGTTGTTTTCTTTTAATTCACTAAAATTAATCTTATAGATGTAGATGCCAGATTTGCATTAATTAAAACTCTACTGTAGAAGCCAGGCTTAATTGCAATCAAATTTGCTTAATTATGCATGGCGAGATTCCCAAACGAGAAAGGTTTTAGTAAGGATTTTGGTTTTTTGCATTGACAAAATAAATTGAAATTGTCATTTTTGTGTTTTATGTAACACTTGTAAATAATTTGTGGAGCACCTTAAGTCTTCTATGTAAAGCAATGTTATTGCTTAAGTAATTATAACAATCTGCATTTTTCATTGTTAATTGTGGATGTCAGACTCATTAATTTTAATTTACAGACTGTAATGAAATTAAGAAAATTTTATGCTGATCTGCTGAAACTTGTCTTACAGGAAGTTGTTTAATACAACTAAAGTTTGAAAAAGTCAAGTCTCATTTTTGTAATTTGTATTTCAACCAACACAATCATTTTACTGCCATTTTTCAGAAAAATCTGGCTCCAAAAGAAAAGCTGATCAGTTTTATAAGCAATTATGCTTTCTAAAAGCATTTAATGTTTCAAGTACAGTAAAACTTTAACTTGAATTTAGGTTTAACTTGATACATATTTGGTTAAAATATCTACAAACATTAAAATATAGTTTTGGGATTCTCCTTCATCTGTCTTGTATAGATTGTGTTATGGAACAGACGTAGAGTAGTACAGACATAAAAAAAATATCAATTTAATCATTCTTAGATCAATGGGTTGTTAGTCCCTTACTTAACTCACATTTCAATATGGATCAGTCACCCATAGTTACTTTATCTCAGATATCTGTCATATATTTATAACTTCAAATACTACATTTATAATCTAATTTGATTTTTAAATGTGAATTTAAAACAAAATAGTTAATTTGGAGATTAGTAAAGCATGTTTTGAGATAAAGTTAGGTGTAGGAAAATGATAAATCTTTGTGCTTTTTATGTCAAGTAAGGCATTACATTTTGTTCTTGAAGCCTGCTTAAAATGTAGGTTGTATAATAATATTAAAAAACATAATGGAAACAGAAAGTATCTTTCATGCTTATTTAGTGACAAGTCAACTCATAGAGAAATTAGTTAAAGAGCCTTCACCCCAATTATTATTCATCCAATTAAAAATTCTAAAACAATTACTATAATTCACTTAAAACCAAGCATGAAATTTTGGTAGTCAAACACACTTAAAATTGTTGAATGTCTCAAGAAGAAAATGACAAAGCAAAGATTATTCCATAATTAAGGCTAATCTTTAATTATAGGTCTTTTAAAATCAAGTTGCTCTGAAGGTAAAATAAATTATCAAAAGGGTCTTGGCAGTGCTTTGTTGCTTGCAATTCCACATCAACATGCTGGTAGTAGGTCAAAAAACGTTTCCTTTTATTCATTCAATGGGAGACGTAACAGAGAGATGGAACTGCAATGAGAGGGAAACCCAATATACTATTAGGTAAGTACCAAATGCCAAAAGGAATTTTCCATAATCAAAATCCAGAGCAAAAGACTCTATAGTCCAATATTAAACAATAGTAAAAATTCAGAAAAGCCTTTCCCTGCCCAAGACTTTAATTTGCAGACTACTGACTGGCATTTTATTTATACAGCTAAAGTCTCACAGCCTGTTAAATTTCTTTCTTCACAAAAACTTTCCCACTTTTCCCAATTCCAATTCTAACCTATGTTCACAGGTCTCCCTTGAAGCTAGAGATTCACCACCTCAAATAAACTTGCCTAATGATTTTCTGTGCATGTCTTTAGGATATCATAAAGGATTGCTTTATTGTGATTCATTTATATTACCATGTGAATGAGTAATATCTAAGCTATATTTTAAATATATTTACATATTTATATTTATACTTATACAGCAACACACAAACAGAATTTGTTTCCCAATGCCCTTGAGAGTAACTTCCTCCCTTAAGTAACTTCCTGTCTTAATTATGCCTTTGTCTTTATTCATGTTTAAACCTTCACCTGGAGTGTGCTTTCTTAATAAGAAGTCATTTCTTCACTCTCTTATCTCCCATATCCTTACCTATTCCTAATCCCTAAGTACCTTTTCCAGTCATATTTTCACTCCTTTATGTCACTTTGTTGCCCATATCCTCTATTCCATTCTCTGTCCCATTCCATCCTGTCCTTTCTGCCCCTAGCTTCACCCAGAGATGCGATTATGGTGATTGATTTACACAGTGCAGAACATTCAATAGGTATCGTATTGCTATACAACATCCACATCCTATACCACAATAAATCTAAAAAATAACTAGTAAAAGGAGATGTTTAAGTTGAGAGTTAAAAGTGCTAACAGGGTCAACTGGTACAGTCATTGTGAGGATGGTGGTTTCACTACCTTGGAGATAAATGTGCAAGAGCCAGTGGAGCTGGGCACTGATGACAAAATCAGTAATAAATCAGACACAGAGCATAAGCATGAATCAAATTACTATACTCAAATAAGAGCTAGGCACAGAACTAAAAGGAAAATATGTCATTTCCTTCCTTTCCCACCGTCTCATTTCCATCCATCTTTTGTCTTTCTTACTTGATGCCTGTCTTTCTCATTCCCACATTTCTTTTTACATTTCCCCTATTCTGTAATTTTCTAAAGAAACAAGATTCTTATCTTAACCCCTAAATGCCTATACTGCTTATTAAATGTAACTTGAAGTAAAGACAGGATCTTAGTTCTCTAAGGAGTCAGGTGTGTAATGATGAATAACATATGTATATCTTAAGATGTAGATGGCTGTTCACAATTCATAAATGAGCAGATATCACATCCAAAGATAATTTGTAATCTTCATATGGACTCTAATAAGAGCACTCTATCACTTGCAGAAGGATGTCACCTTTTTGTTCGAGACTCCCACTTTTTCAACTGTTCTTTCAATCATTCCGTAGCCATACTCTGGTCAGCTGAAGTCACAGCACCTCTGTGTTAAACCACTTGTGAGACATTAAATTCAACCTCAAACAATTCAGTAAACATAGGGATTCATGGGGAGAAACTAGTTCTCTTAAACAGATCCCTCATTTAGGCCAAATTCTAGTTAGTTTCTGAAAAACAAACAAGTATTGCAGGTGTGGCTGTGGTGCCTGGCTGCATCAGCAGGTGGCACACAGGAGACAGGCTTTGTCTATACCCAGGGCTCTGCCCCATGGGCCCTGGTGGTTGATGTTCTGACACAGAATAAGACTGGATCCCCTTGATGAACCCAGAGCCATGGCAGAGCCTGGCAAGCTACCCATAGTGTATTCAATGTGCCCAAAACAGTAACAATAATGACCTCATTCCCAACAAATGGAGATGTTACTGGTGCCTGCTCGAGCTAATTGATGAACAATGGGAAGACAAGTGACAAGTTACAATGCAACAAATAGATTAGTCTTTTCTTTATGTAATGTAAATTTATTCTTTTTTTTAAATAAAAGATTAAAAGAGTCAAAAGGAAAATTTAAATGAGAATAAATCCTTTTCACCTTTGTAGTTTTACCAGTTTTGTTTCCTCTCTCAATCTCTCCCATCACATCTCAAACATTTTATATCATCAACCCCAATATACCTTTTCAATTTTAATTGAAATATTAAAATTTTAATTTTAATTTTTAAATATTGGTGAAGATTCACTAAACTTAAGAGTCACTTCAAAAAATAAAAGGATGCTTTAGAGAGAGTAGAGTGGGCAGAGTTCTTGCCTTGCTTGTGACTCATTCAAGTTTAGTACCCGAGCTCCATCAGGGTGAACCCAAAATCAAAAATGAAAATATTTGCCACTTATGTACTTTGTACAAAATGACCTGAGTGTTGCTAATTATAATCAGGAAAATTAGACTCCTTAAGCAATTGTAACAACACTCTTCATTGGTGGCTTCCATTTTTAATTTACTTAGAGATTTTTTAGTAGAAATAAATAAGCATTTATTGGTTTTATTCAGGATAATAGCAAGAATATAGCTTTGATATGTATTATTACTCTCATAACATTTTTATTATTTTCTTATCATTTACCCATCTTGCATTCCTAATTGTCTTTACATTTCTAAATGTATTCCATTTTCTTATTATTTTAATTTGTTCCTTTGTCTATTCTCTTTCTTGTTGATGCACTAAAATTGTCCTCTGAGTTGTCAAGCAGAAGTAGAAACTCAAAACTTCAAATTTGTGATTTCTATATCTGGAATAATTTAAATATTCCAGTGCTCTGTTCGATGCTACTCTGAAGCTAGCTTACATCAATATCAAATGTTACTTTTTCAGGTATTTGTTGACCATCAATTGTCAAATGTTGACATAAAAAAATTTTAGTAAGTATTTTATTATATCATCGTGAGATATACAATTACAAAGATGTTCATATTTGGGTTTTGGTCATACAGTGTTCCAGCACCCATCCCTCCACCAGTGCCCATCTCCCACCACCAATGTCCCCGGTTCTCCTCCCCCCCTCAGCCCGCCTCCGTGGCAGGTTCTTTGTTTCTTTCCCTTTCTCTCTCTTTCTCTCTTCCTTCACTTCCAGACTATGGATTACAGAACATACATTAAAGGGCTGACATAAAAAATTTAAGTTACATACACCCACAATTAGATAAATCACACATTTTAAGGGTTATAAAGAATGAAAACTCATCACTGCCTAGTGATTTAACTAGATTTAAATATTATCAATTGCCTTATTTTTCAATTATTACATTTGTAGAATGGAAATAGTATATAAATATGTGCCACTGTGCATTTATTCAAGCATTGCATTTAATGATTGCATTTAGCTTGAAACCAGGTATGGCAGAAGTATTTACACCACAGAAACCTGTATGCTATATGAATCAGAGCTTTAAAAAAACACTTTAACATCACCTTTTTGCATGCACCTTTAAAATCATCATAAAAATTTATATAAATTTTAGATTCAAAAGTAAACAGGATTTGAGAGATTGTTTTTAGAAAAATATACATTAATCATAAATATATGCTTAGCTATCAGGATATAATTCTGTATCTTCTGCAGTTTGTGGGACACCCATTTTCTCCTTTATAACCAAGCCTGACTTTATGAGAGCCCAATAATATAAGAACTAAACATGAATTAGATGTAAGTCTGTTAGAACTAATTCAGTACTCAAGAAAAGAGAGTAGCAGAAAATAAAGGGAGATAAAATTTAGTAGACTAATAAGATGACTGAATTTTCTGACAGGATTAATTCCTTTGTAATAATGAAGAAGATTTGGACTACAGGAGGGGAAATAAGTCCTTACTATATAGAAACATGTTTACATATATATTATTGAAATTCCAATCTTCCTTTGAAAAATAAATCTTTCATGAGCTAATCACATTTTTTTATCTTTCTTCTTCTTACTAATTAGTAATTATAAATTGCCTATTTTAAAATAGGATCTAGGACACAATGAAAATTATTTTAAAAGTTAAATCAAACTGGGCTGGATGCCCAGAAAAAATTTAAAATTTAGTTTAACACCTCTGGGATTCCTTGTATGTCTATGCTTCTGCAATAGGGTTTATTAGACATAACTAATTGAAATAAGGATAAATATCTGGAAATTAAACACAAGATAGTGCCTGTCAGAGATTTTTTTTAAAACATTACTTTAAAAATCAAAGTTCAATAGATTGAAAAAAAAGTCAATCAGTGACTTACCTCTAGTTTTCTTTGAAATAAATTTAGAGTTCAATTTGCCTGCTTTAAAATCATTATCTAGAGAGAGAGAATTACTCCTGATACCCATACCAAAAATTGTTCTCAATAATGAAATCTGAGTTAGTAACAGTCGCCAGAGTCAGAAAGTAGATTAAAAAGCACAATCAGAAGATCTAACAATGAAGACAGACAAAACAGACATACAGACTGGAAAGACAAAAAGAGAATGAAGAAACACAGTGTTTAGAACATAGTCCAAGAAACATTCTTAGGTTGTATCACAATACAGTGTCCAGTCACTATTCTCAGCTCTTTGTAGATAAACTTCTTAAAGGTCAGCTTTAGTTTTTCCCAATATTTAGTCTAGTGCTCTATTGTCAGTGACACTCCATAATTTATCACTGATCGTTTAACATTCATCCTAGAAACTTCAGAGGTTCTGCTTTGTATGGGCCAAAGCAGAGGAGTCAAGCCAATGACGGCATCCCAATCCCTGGAACTCCGACTCTGTGACCACAGCAATAAGTCTAACTAGGGGCAATTCTGCTCAAAAAAGAACCAGCCAGAATGGAGTCCCTCATTGTGGCCTGGAATAAAAAGACTTCAGAGGTACTAAATGCACTTTATGACGCTCATCATATGTTTTTATTTTGGCTTTCAGTATTTATTAACCCAAATTTGCAGTGTGTCTGGAAGTAAAGAGTTGCTCATTAAGACTAGAGCAATGGTCTTCAACCACCTGTCCATGGAGAGTGCCAATGCACAGTATAGAAAGGCTGTAAAATGCTGATTTGTACCCCAACCACTTTCCTAATGGGGCTTCCGGATCCCAGGATATCAAACAACAGTCTGGGTGTCTGAGAAATTCTCCAGACTATTTAATTCACCGAAACCTAGATCACTCCACCCAAACTGTCACATCTAAACTGACCCCAAAAAGCCCCGTTGGCTGTTATGCTGCTCCCTGAGGCAGGGTGCTTGCTAATAGAACCCTCTCACTTAGAGCTGAAAGTAGCAAAAATATCTACGCTCATCTATCAAAATGTCATGGTGTAATATAGTGTCATAAGAAGAATTTTTAAATGTTATAAAACATTAGTCCCATTTAGATAGGAAACTATTAGATAAAGGAAATAACCTAACCAATGGCAGTGATGACATAGCTATATTTTTCATCAGCATATTTACCAATAATGAATAACTTACATCTTGGCAAGCAAGTAATTAACAAAACATGCAGCAAGCCATATCCATTGGCGGTGCTTCTCACTGTGGCCTCCAGTCAAAGGAGAAAGAGCTCCAGAAGGGGAAACTGACAAATGGGTAAATATATAATTTCCTAGGACTCTAGTGCTTGTAATAGGATGTTCACACGCTATATTTAATCTCCCCAAACCCTTTTATTCTATTTATTATATAGAGGGTCAAAAATTGTTTTATTCTAGTGGCAAGAGGTTGGTGTTTATTATCATTGGGAAAGCAACTCTGTCAGTATATTTTTAAAAATCTGTTAGTTCCTTGCTCTTTAGTTTCTTATCTCTAACACCTAAATAATGGCCCCCTGGTCATTATATAATAGAGATGAACAAAGTACAGCAGTTTAGTTCCCAAAACAAGCTTGAAATCAAGGCAACTAATTGCCAAATACAATTGTTGCTAATAATTGTTGCCCTGTCCTTCAAGTTATCTTTCTATCCACTACTCTCATTGCAAACTCTTATTCTTATTCTGAGTCTTTTGTTCCTCATCCAGATTCTGTAACCTACTCTGGTGTCTCTTTCTTGCCAATTATTCTGAATATAACTTTCAATACTCTCTTAAAGGAAATACTAATAGTTACTGCTTCTAGCTCAAACTCTGCAACCTTACTTTCAAGCTTTCTGAGTCTCTTCATGTCCATTTCCTAAGGGATAAAGTTAACTAGTTTTCCCCGAGACTAAATCATGTGTTTACACATCAGAACAACACAGCTCCTGCTTGCTACAGGCCCCCTGATAACGCTATTCTTTTTTTTTTTTTTTTTTGGGGTTGGGTCACACCTGGCGATGCTCAGGGGTTAATCCTGGCTCTGCACTCAGGAACCACTCGGTGCTCGGGGACCATATGGGATGCCGGGATCGAACCCTGGCCGGCATGGGGCCGGCTGCGCGCGCAAGGCAAACGCCCTACCCGCTGGGCTATCGCTCGCCCCGATAACGCTTATTCTTAATCTCACTCCGATGCTATAACCTGTCCTGTAACTTCCTGTTGGATGAACATTGAAAAACCATAATCTTAGTCTAGTTTCAAAGCCAGTTCAAAGTGATGTTTTTGTTAAGACTTTTTCATTTCTTCTATGTAAACTCCATCTCTCTTCTTCTCCATAGCTTCTTTGCATGCTCTGTTGATAACATATATTCTGGAAACTTATTTTATACTTCTAAGTAAATCATGACTATGATTAAGCAAAAAATTATACCATGTATTTGTTTTGGTGATTTCCATGGCACACCATGTATTCATTAAAATTTGGGTTACCTAAAAATATCATGTCTAAAATGAAAGCTGGCATTTGTGGCAGATTTACTTTGTGCTCAGTATGTGTTTTTACACATAATAATTGACCAAAAGAGCAATTGAAGTGGTTGAGAATTACTGCCCTGATAGATGAAAAGCCTGAGGCTCAGTAGTATTAAGTCACATGCCCAAGACTGACACATCAGCAGCCTGGAACAACATTCACTGGCAGTTTTTCCATTGAATCCTCTGACAAATCATCAACCATTGGCAAGACATTTGGTCTTTCCTGTCTCCTTTGAGAGTCCAACTTCATTCCTGCCTCATTCAGGCTCCTTCTCCTTCAAGGAATTTCTCTTGTCTTTAAACCATTACCTCACTGTCAAGTCAAAGATTTCAGTGTGGTGTTAGTTCCTCCAAAATATATTTCCAGACTGCCTGAGCCACAGAGGACTCTAGTTATTCCTGACCAGATAATCTGAATTAAACCTCTGTACAACACTCCGCAATAGCCCCAAGGAATCTATTATTATTTATTTATTATAAAATAAAAGAAAATAGCCCATCTTTGCAGAATTCTGTACTTTTAACAAAGATTTACTTTCTGACTTTAAGGTATATGTCTTAAAATTATGAAATTGGGAGGGGGTCAAAGGGATAGTACAGTGGGTAGGGTGATTTCCTTGCCATTGCCAACAAGGTTAGATCTGTGGCACGCCGATGGTCCCTTGAGCCTTCCTGGAATGATCCCTTATCACAGATCCAGGAGTAAGGCCCGAGCACTGCTGCCTGTGACCCTCAAACCAAAAATAAATAAACAGATAATAAAACTAAGCCATAAAAGCAGTCCATTGCCTCTTTTCCTTCTTGATGGCATATAGGGCAACTCCTGTCTCTGTTTAGGTGTGATCCCTGGTGGTGCTCAGGGAAACCATAAGCTCTGCTAGGGATTGAACTGGAGTTGGCTGAGTGCAACACAGTAACTCTAACTTTTTTGTACTCTCTCCTTGATCCCACTGCATGTATTTAAACCATAAGGAGTCAGTTACCTTGGGCCAGGGAGATAGTACAGTGGTGAAGGCTCATACTTTACATGTTGATGACCCAACTGGACCCCCTGAACCATGGTAGAATCAACCCTGCTTCTAGTCCAGAGACAGAAGTAGCCCCAAACACTGAGGATTGCGTAAAGCACCCCCAGATGCCTCCCAATCAGGGGTAACCCCAAGCACTGAGGTTTTGGCCTCTGCTTTGGTCTTTTGCTTCCAGGCCCCATTTAACCTTTTTTTTTTATTCTTCTTTCTTTTTTACTACAAGTTTTCTATTATGGTCAAAATTTAAAGTACGTTAATTATAAAATTATTGCAAGTCATATGAAATTGCTGTCTTCAGAGGCAGGAAATAATATAATACTGTCAATTTCATACAGTTGTGTCAAATAGATTTGCTCTTAAGACCAATTGTCTCCAGACCTCACTGGCAGTTTTTGAAACCTCAGATTGCAGTCCTGGGTTTTCAAAGGGAAAAATTACCTTCTGTAATAGTTGACTTTTCTGAGCAGAAGAAAGATAGTGGCCACATTACTCAAAATAAACAGCATGCACTAAAGAGAATTCTAGCTTCCCTTTGCTACATGCTAGGGAAGCAAACGCTGTGAAATAGTTAAACATTAGCTTGATTGTATAGATAAAAAGGAGAAAACACTTTGAAATAGGCATGCTTAATGGCTCCCTTTTAAAAGCAAAATCTAACTATAGGCACATACACACTGACAAATAGTACATCCATCAACCTTAGAAAAAGGTTTCTGGTCTGAGTATTGACATGCCAGATAGTGGCAGAGCTTAAGATAATGGAGCAGCTTTATTCCTAGAGTGATGTTTTTAACTGGGACTTCATTGATGTGTTCAAGGTTTCCTGAGAGAAAATAACAAATCAAAATGGTTAGATTTCTGGGGCTCACAGATTTTTTTCCGAACACTCATTTTCCTATAGGTCACTGGACTTCACTAATTCAAACTTCAGACAAATCTAAATTACTTGACTCAGTTATCCAACTTGTATGTTATTTATAGAGTTCTTTTTAATTCTTGCCTACTATTTATCTAATTGCTGACCCACTTGCCAATCAACCCAATTTCTCGGTTGTTCACCGAAATGAACTCAGGCACTAACAGCTGAAGAAAATCCAAATGAAGATAAATGGTCTCAATTTTATTTTTTTAATTTTTATTTTATTCATTTATTTATCCGCTTATTTATTTATTTATTTATTTATTTATTTATTTATTTATTTATTTATTCATTCATTTGCTTTTTTGGGTCACACCCGGCTGTGCTCAGGGATTATTCCTGGCTCTTTTGCTCAGGAATTACTCCTGGCAGTGCTCCGGGGACCATGTGGGATGCTGAGGATCCAACCTGGGTCGGCTGCAGGCAAGGCAAACGCCCTACCCACTGGACTATAGCTCAGGCCCCAAATGGTCTCAATTTTAAATATTATATAACACATTGGAATTTTTTGGAAAATGTATATTCTGTTGAATATTGTGTTATGGTAATAAGGTCCTTTATTAGCATACAAATTTAAATTTTTATTTTAAAGTTTCAATCCAAAACTTCAAATACTTATCTCTTTCAAAGAATAACATGAGCTTAAAAAACGGCTTAAGAAGAGTAGGTATCCTTTTGTAAATTAAATACTCCTGTTTTAAATTATAGGGTTTACTGAAAGAATGCCAAAGAATTAACTCATCAATTTTATAAAAATCAGAATAACTTTCTTTTCACCACAATTCAACATTTTATTCTTCTGTTTTTTTTTTCTTGAGGGGATATTGGTTTAAAAGATTGTCTAGGCATTTTTTTGACTTTATTTTTTTTTTTTTATGGACCATACCTAGTCTGTGCTCAGGATTTACTCCCTGACCGTGTTCAGGGTCATCTGGTGTGTCTCTAGGGACTTCCAAGGACTGTACATGCAAGGTCAGCTACATGCAAGACAAAAACCTTAAACTCTGTAATATCTCTCCAGTCCAAGACTGTCTATGTTTCCAAAAATACAACTTCATATCTCTTTAAATGTATATTATAATTCCTCACCCACCACCAAAGTATCAATATCCCTGCATAAAGGCTGTAGGTTCCCTCCCCACTTCAACTTTCCTGATAAACCTCCTAATAACTGCGGCAGCATGATTTGGGGTAAGGGAACCACCTTGGTCTGTATCTGTCAAGGGCAGGGATCAAACCAGGGCCGGCTGTATGAAGGCAAGCATTTTAACCCCTGTTCTTTCTCTCCCATAACTAAACTTCGTAATAAAAATAGACAAACTTGAATATTTTTTTTCACTTAAGAAGTAATCAGAAGTTTAGAGAGATAGTACAATAGGGAGGCACCTGCCTTGCATTCTGCCAGCCTGGATTAGATCTCCCAGCAGCCCATATAGACACCTGAGTCACATCAGGAGTGAGTCCTGATCACTGCAATGTACAGTCCAAACCCAACTCTCCCTCCAAAATATAAGTAATGGGAAGAAATAAATTAAAAAAAAAATAGTTATGATTTGATGCTGGACTTTATACACCAGCAGAAATGGTTCTTCTCAACTCACAAATGCTTTTCAGTTGTTAAGCCTAATCTGGATTTTCATACTAAAATTTGAAATTTAAAAAGCCTGACACTGACAAATATTTTCTTGCTCAGCCATATGCCAATATGATCATCTTGGTCAGGAGGATTCCTTATAGATTTAGCAATTGAAAACCTTCTCAGAGCAGGCACTTGGTACTAGGGACAGAGATAAATATACTGCTTGCAGGAAATGAGAAGAGAAATGTATTTGTAATGGAGCTTGCTTATAAAAAATCATCCATTTAGGGGGCCAGAGCGATAGCATAGCTGGTAGGGTTTTTGCCTTGAATGCAGTCAACCTGGGTTCAATCTCCAGCATCCTATATGGCCCCCCGAGCACTGCCAGGAGAAATTCGTGAGCACAGAGCCAGGAGTAACCTCTAAACATTGCTGGGTGTGACTCCCCCAAAAAAGCAAAAAAAAAAAATTATGCATTTATTGTGGTAAAATTAGTTTACAATATTATGAACATTTCTGTGTTTCAAGGATACAATGTTAGGACACCACACCTACCACCAAAGTGATAAGGTTTACAAAATGCCAAAATTCTCTACCACAGTCCATAAAATACAACTCTTTCACACTCTGAAGTTAGGTATCCTGGTTCAGCTGTCAAGCCTGTACATTTGTTATTGTTGGATTTCCTTTTGTCCATAGCCCTCTACCTCCTAGTTGCCAGTAGGAGATAGGTACTGTATCTCCTTTTATTGTACATGATTTTTTTTCTCTTCCCTGTATTCCCCTTGTATTTTTTTTTTTGTAATAAATTTTATTTTATTTTTTTTTTAATTTTTTTTTTTAATTTTTTTATTTTTAAAATTACAAAGATATACAATTAAAAAAGTTCATATTTGGGTTTTGGTCATACAGTGTTCCAGCACCCATCCCGCCACCAGTGCCCATCTCCCACCACCAACGTCCCCGGTTCCCTCCCCCCCCCCAGCCCTGCTCCATGGCAGGTTCTTTATTTCTTTCCATCTCTCTCTCTTTCTCTTTTCCTTCTCCTCCAGACTATGGATTACAGAACATACATTAAAGGGTTGTCATGTGTATCTTTTTGCCTCTATTTAATGCTCAGTTCTAGGTTGGCATTAGTACCCTCACAATTGTTAGCACACTGTTCCATTTTCTGTCTTACCTAGCCTCTGAATCCCACAAGTTTGTGATAATTTCCACCTTTGACAGGACCTCCTGATATATGTTTCACTTGACCTTGGATATTGGTATCATAATATGTACCTATATATTTATGTCATGCAGATAAATGCAGTCATTCTGTATCTGTCTCTCTCCTTCTGGCTAATTTCACTCAACATAATCTTTTCCATGTCGATCCATTTGTAGGCAAATTTTATAACTTCATTTTTCCTAACAGCTGCATAGTATTCCATTGTGTAGATGTACCAAAGCTTTTTATCCAGTCATCGATTTTCGGGCACTCTGGTTGCTTCCAGATTCTGGCTATTGTGAATAATGCTGCTATGAACATAAAAGTAGGGATGGTGTTTCCGCTGCGTATTTTTGGCTTCCCAGAGTAGATTCCCAGGAGTGGTATCACTGGGTCAAATGGGAGTTCAATTTCTAGTCTTTGGAGGAAAGTCCATATTGTTTTCCAGAAAGGCTGTACCAGCCGGCATTCCCACCAACAATGGATGAGTGTCCCCTTTTCCCCACACCCACGCCAGCACTTGTTGTTCTTGTTCTTTTGAATATGTGCCAGTCTCTGTGGTGTAAAGTGGTATCTCATTGTTGTTTTGATTTGCATCTCTCTGATGATTAGTGATGATGAGCATTTTTTCATATGTTTTTTTTCCTTGCATATTCTTATACTAGAGAATAGACCTTTTGTATAGACACAGGAGGACAGTTAAGGCTATGCATTTGTGACATAAGAGTTAATTAACTGAAATAGATACTCCTGGGTATCCATCATATTTCCTAACTTAAAACCACAGTTGCCCTAGTTGCCCTTAGATTCATTCCTAGTTCCTTACACCCCAAAAAGGAGGCTCCCATCACAGGACTGGATGGATCCAGGGCAAGCCATGAGTAAACGACCCTGACCTTGGCATGGTATGGACTAAATGTCCTGAGCAATATAATATGCTAAGAGTACAGTCATGGAACAAACTCTCTTATGACTCAAAGATAAGAGACTGATTAAGGACCCTGTTGGGGGGTAGGAAAAAGAAACAACCAGGCAGTTGACTGATGTCAGGAATTGTAGCGAGATATCACCAAAATAGCCACCTAGTAAACTTAGTCCTGGGTGCAGATAAATGTCTGTATCTCCTACTCTGCTTCTACACAATCACTAAAAATATTAAGACGATTATTCACCAGCGAAGTAAAAGAGAGAAACTACATGCCAGGATTTTACCTCTGTCCTGGGCAGGTCTATAGCCCCCTGGGCAGGATCCATCTCTGGGGAGAGGTCCCTTAGGGGATTGCTCCAGAGAAGGGAACCTCTTGCTGTTTCTCATTGTTTCAAGGCCAAAGTTCATTACCTCCTGTAACTCCCATTCCCAACCTTTTGTAGAGTATATAAGTAGCAGGCTTGACTTAAGGTGTGTGAAGTGAGGTGTGGAGTGAGGTGGAGTAAAGAGTGAATAAGGAGTGGTTAAAAGGAGCCACCAACCCCAACATCTGTTGGGGACCCCGCTGAGCTCCAACCGTTTTCATTTGACTTTGCTCCATTTCTTTAAATACTACCATGAAAGAGATGATTCAGTTATGACTATAGCCTTACTACCCTGAACCACCTGTGCTCTTCAGGATTTTGTTTTTATTATGTGAAAGAGTGGTGACAATAAAGTCTAAAAAGAACCAGAAATATACACAATCATTGTGAAGCTGAGCTACATTAGCCATAGGCTGGATTGTTTCCCTTATTGAAATTCAGGTCACACAGATTAATTCTAATCCAATAATACTTTAAACAAAATGAAGGCTTTTTTATAACAGAGACACATGAAGAGTGTATTCCATAAGCACATGAAAATAAACATACAAAAGCAAGCTCAACTTCAACACCTTGGCCTGGGACATGTGGCCTCCAGAAATGAGAGGCAATAGATTTTTGAACCAAAAAATATTTATATTGTAAAATTTTGTTACGGCAATTCACACACATTCGCATTGCATAAAGGCATCAACCCCAGGTCCATCTCCATAACTGCACTCAGAACAAAATTCACATTAATGATTTTAGTACCGAGGAACTGTTTGGAGAAAATGTATGAAACTTCTGAATTCTGAGTATCTGCACATGTATAAAAAAGAAAGAAAACCTGATCACAAACAACTTTGAAACTATCTATCTCATGGTAATTCAGCCGAAAAGCTATGTTAAGAATAGGGTAAACCAGAAAGATAAGGCAATAGGCAAGACACTTGCAAACCCAGATTTTATTTTCAGCATCACGTGGTCCCCAAAGCATGATACATGTGATTCCTGAGAAGAGAACAAGCAGGAAGCCCTGAATATAGCTGATGTGGCCCTGAAACTAAAAATCAAAACAATAGTAAAATGTACCTGAGAATTATGCACTAACTAGTTTTTCAAGAATCAAAGTTAACAGCAACTTTTTAATAAATAGAAAGTAATATTTACTCAGTATTAAATAATTGGAAATGTATGCTTGATGGGGGGAGAGGAGGAGAATGTTACTCTCAGATATTTTCTTGACATATCTGAAGATAAAACATACAGAATTCTTTCCAATAAAGTTTTTTCAATAAAGCTAAGATTGTATGGCAGGTGTACTGCACATGTTATATTTATCTCCTTGAATGGTTGCATAATATTCTGTTAAAATAATGGTAAGCAGAGAAAGATGGTTCTTGAGGCTAAGTGATTAATTCTTCACTCACCACCAATTATAAGATCAACTGTCATGGAGGAAATATGGAGGAACTCCCATATATAAAAACTTTTGACTAGTCCCTTATTTTTTTATGCTGTCCGAATGGTCATCACACAGGTGCTATCTACAAAGGATAAATACGCAATCTGCCTGTCAGTTTCATAAATCTCCACTACATAAGATATAGCCAATCAGGTAGCAGGGGAATATGCATTACCTGAATAAACCAGGTCATCGAGTGTGAAGCTTTTTGCTGTAACTGTGCAATCACTGAGGTTACTCTGTCTCACATATGGAAATTGCTCTTGGTGCTACTCCATGAGCTATAGAATAAAGAGCTACAACACTGAAGACCTCTGGTGGCTGTGTGCTAATCTTACCACTCACAAGAACCCAAGCCACCAGCTATAAAATAAATTAAAGGAAGTAAGGAACAAAGAGCTAAATTGATACCAGAAATTCAAAAAAAGAGAGTTATTAAAATTTCAGAAATATCTTGGGATTTCTACTGGACATAAAGCAGGTATGAGGAGTTTAAGAAAAGCTAACCAGTGCTCAAAGTACAAATAACTTTAAACAGATTTCAACAGAATTTGATTTCAAAGAATTTGACTTTAACTTGAATAAAACAATTTAAAAATAATGGTGAACACATTTAACTTGAACAATGCAGTTATAAGTAGTAAGAAGAAAGCAGAAATTATCTGTATTCCTTTTTCTAATCACAGGGCAATAATATAGAAATAGTAGAGCCAAAAGAAACTAGAAATAATTCAGCCACTTGGAAATTAAACATTTTTCGAAGGCTTGTCAGAGAAAAACAAAATTAAAATAATTATAAATTAATTTCAGTGACTATACTATGTATAAAAGCATGAATATCGTTAACTACTGATCAGAGTAAGTTTACAATATTAAATTCTTCTATTATTAGATAATAATTAAAATAAATAGAATAAAATTAGAAATCCAGAAAAAAGCTAAAAAAAGCAAAAGGTGATAAAGGGCATTAAACTAAACATAGAAAAATATTGCTGTTTTTAATAAATCAAGATTTGATTATTTTAAAAGATATTTTACTAGACCAATATTTGATAAAGCTAAAAATAACAGTTGTAAAACATAAGCACATAACCACATAAGCAATATTTAAGGGTTTATTTTGCTAATATATAAAAATTTTGATAAAATTAAATTATCAAAGCTGATTCAAAATTCTATCATCAGAAACAGAAAGCTAAAAAAAGACTAAGGCTTTTCTTCCGTATAGTCGACATGATTCAATCCCTTGCACACATATGGTTACCTGAGCATTGTTAGGAGTGATCTCTCAGCATAGAGCCGTATGCAATCCCTGAGCACAGCTGAGTGTAGCCCAACCTTCCCTGAAAATGGTATCTATTAAACATTGAATATAAGAAATTAAGTTAGTCAAAGCTATCTCTCAAAATGGCATTGGGCCAGTATTTTATTAAGTCTTAAAAGCAGTCTTTTTTCAATCATAAAGTACAATATTTTATACTTATTACAATATTAGTATAATATTAAATTGTGCACTATTAGTACAATATTTTTTAATATTTTGTTATTAACAGTTAAATTCCACTGATTATTCATTCAAGAGACATATCATCCCTATACATCTTAAAGGATACTTTAAAATATCTTTTTAAAGAATAAAAACAAAAGTTTCACAAACTGTTTTATAGATTTGACATTATTCAATGAAGAACATATTAGGAAAGATAACTATAAAGTGAATTAATTCATATAGATAGAAACATTTCTAATAATTACAGATCTGACTTAGTGATATTTTAAGTCTAGTTTCCAAAACACAAAGATAGTTCAATCATAGGATGTCTTCAGCTGTAAAATTTATTATGCAATAGATAAAATGATGATCATATCGGTATGTGCTCAGAAAACATTTAATTAAACCTAAAAAATGTAGGAGAAAAATATCTTCATAAAATAAGAATATGATAGGATCATAGATGTGTCTCTACTGATAAAGAGCATGCCTTGTATGTGGGGACCCCAGGTTCGTTCTCTGGTAGTGCACACTCCTCTCTCTACTCTCCTGATTTGACCCTGAACCCCAAACAAGCCATCTGTCATGGCTATAATATCCCTTAGCCAGACTACCCCCACTCCATGAGGGCCTCCATTTTCCACATCCGACTTACCTCTCCTCAGAACTCCACCCAGCGTAAGAGCTTATTACAGCCCAGCTCGGCCGCGGTTCATCAATAAATGCTGGATTTAGAGGTGACTACAAGAGTATGCCACCCAGACGGCAGAGCCTGGCAAGCTACCCGTGTCATATTTGATATGCCAAATACCAGAAACAATTATAGACCTCATTCCCATGACATATGGAATGGTTTGAGGCTCTTTATGTTCCTGGAGCAAGCAGATGCCTTTGGGCTCTACTAGCATGAGATAGGACATATGGAGATGTTACTGGTGCCCACTCGAGCAAATCGATGATGAACGGGAAGACAGTGATACAGTGATACAGTGATCCCTTAGCACTAACAGGTGTAAATCATGTTAGAACACAAAATAATCGCAAAAACTAGTTCTTGCCAGAGTCAATAAATCATCACCCAAAATCTTGCTACATCACAGAGAGAATAGTGTTGCCTATTTAAAGAGTAACACCAGGCAGCTTACCATGTCTTTCTGGGAGCACCAACAATGAAATCATCAAGAGGAAGTGGTGCTTATGAACACTAGAGATGAGACATTAAATATATATAGCTATGACTATCTACCAGGAAAAAATAAAATTTGGGTACAGCTATTGCAAAAGTTAAGATACAATTAGAGCAGAATTAAGATAAATAACTCAGTTCCTTTCCTAGAAAATAGTATTTGAGAACAGGAAATGGAATATAATTTATCCACAGTAGAATTAAAATATAAAAACCCTGGTTAAAAATTAATGCTTGATGGGTCTGGAGCGATAGCCCAGCGGGTAAGGCGTTTGCCTTGCATGCGGTCGGCCTGTGCCGGCCCGGGTTTGATCCCCGGCATCCCATATGGTCCCCCAAGCACAGCCAGGAGTAATTCCTGAATGCAGAGCCAGGAGAAACCCCTGAGCATAGCCGGGTGTGACCCAAAAAAGCAAAAAAAAAAAAATTAATGCTTGAAATTTTTATTAATAAAGCTACAAAACTCTGCTGAGGAAAGTAAAAGTGTGAACAATTGAGACATTATATTTCTTAATATGAAGACCCAATACTGGGGAGACTACTTTTCACAAAACCTTATGCAATTGAGTATAATAGTAAATGCACAGTGTTTGAAGACAGTCTCAGATCCGCTTCCTGGTAATTCTGAGACATTATTCAAGTTGCTTAATCTTTCAAAACTAATTTATTCACAAAACAAGTTTTAGCCAGGAGTAAGTCGGAGGACCACCAGGACTACCAGCAAAACAAAATGGAGCAAAACAAAAAAACTGTGCTTTAAGGGAGTAGTTAATGAAATCCTATCTTACAGTATTTCTGTGGTTATTAAACAAAAACAATTCATTCAGATCTTCAGCTGTGTGCCTGCACATAAATTGTATTAATAATTTTAATTATTTTTTTTCGTTATTATCATTTGACATGAGACAGAGTTCTTACACCTTTTCCATTAAAAACTGTACAGTATTTTTTTCAGGCATTGTAGCTCATATAATCTCTTTAGCATAGTTTGGGGGGTTTGTCTGTTTATAACTTTTTAAAAACATGAAAAATAAAAATCATTTTTAGAGTTTTTCTCAAGTTGTGTTTAGTAACTCTGAACCACTCCCAGTAATAATTGTGGGGGGAAAGGGTAAAAAGCTTTTAATATGTGTCTTACTGGGGCCGGAGCGATAGCCCAGCGGGTAGGGCGTTTGCCTTACGCGGCCGGCCAGTGCCGGCCCGGGTTCAATCCCGGCATCCCATATGGTCCCCGAGCACCGCCAGGAGTAATTCCTGAGTGCAGAGCCAGGAGAAACCCCTGAACATTGCCGGATGTGACCCAAAAAAAAAAAAAATATGTGTCTTACTAAAAAAAAAAAAAAAAGAAGGAAAGAAAAGACCACAGGACAGTTTTGGTCTGTGGGTTCTTGGTCGCAGACTTACATTTTAAAAAAGCAAAGTTGAATTAATCTCACTAATAATCAGGTGAATTAAAGTTATCCAGTACGTAAAGAATTTTTTTTCATCCCCAGTATTTATGAAGAAGTGGGGAAATGAAACCTCACACAGACAGCTGGTAAATTTATGACTGGTATTCAATTTGATGCATCAAAATAAAGTACAATTTTTTTTGCACCCATAATGTCTATTCCTAGAAAATTGCCTTAAGAAATAATTGGAGACATTTTTATATGTTTGATTACAGACATTTATCACTGGGATATTTATAATGTTGAAAAATCAGTAGCTACTTAAATGTCTAATCATACGAGGATTGGTTAAATAAATTACAGTGACTCTATACAATGGAATAATATGCAAGAATTAAAAAATAATGATGGATTGCATGCTGCCTTTTTTCAATTGAAATACAGAGGACTAAAATAGTGTCATCAATTACTCATGGAATGGAGCTGGTAGAAAAGCCAGGTAATAGCTCGGCATTTAGAAAGAGTTGTCCCGGGTGACTCTCTCAATAAAAGGCTGGGCACTAGTGGCCTTCAGCGGCTATGTCAGAAGAAACAAAAATAACCACAAACGCGAGTTATCAGTCTACCGGGTAACAATTCCTTCCCTTTTTTAGATACGTGTTTTCAGAAAAATTTTCAGTGTTGAGATAAAGCGTAGTCCCCTCCCCCACCCAACCTCCACCCCCATCTCCCACCAGTTTTCTTAGCTTGAAAATTTAAAGTTCTCTTTTTAGGCTATGGGGTAAAAATACACTTGGAGAGGACTGAAGAGATAGCAGGCAGGTGAGGTAATTTTCCTTGCACGTGGTACTACACGCACGCCTGTGAGCCCTACCCTCAATTATGAACACAGAGCTTGGAGCAAGCCACAAGCACTGCTGAGAGAAGCCCCCAAAACACTCAGAAACGTTTCGCACACATTACGCGACGCACGCACACACAAGATTCATGGTGTTGCAAAAGACTTTCCTGTGTCCAATTTCATTGTATACAACATAAACTGTTACATTTTAAATAAGTAAACCACACATATGCACATGTGCCCACACACACAAAATTCATGGTGTTGCATAAGACTTTGCTGTGTTCTATTTCATTATATACAACATAAGCTCACAACTTTGGGTTTGGGTGAGATTTCTTCAAGAATGAAAAACGTAAGGGAAACAAAATTCATCTCACCCCCTAGTCCAGGAACCTCCTGACTTTGGGGCATTATTTTCTACCTCCTTACCTTCAACTACAAACTCAACCTGCAGTCCTGAGTCCCACCGCTTTAAAACTAGTGGAGGGGCCGGAGCGATAGCCCAGCGGGTAGGGCGTTTGCCTTGCACGCGGGCGGCCCATGCTGGCCCAGGTTCGATCCCCGGTATCCCATGTGGTCCCCTGAGCACCGCCAGGAGTAATTCCTGAGTGCAGAGCCAGGAGTAACCCCTGAGCATTGCCGGGTGTGACCCAAAAAATAAAAAAAATAAATAAATAAATAAAACTAGTGGAGACATTTTTACTGTACTATGAGTGCATTCCACTCAAAATGCATGAATGAATGAGTGAGTGAGTGAGTGAATGAGAGCATTTTACCTCTTTAAAGGTAACTACTAAGATTTCAAATGTTTGGTCTGCAACAAAGGCTTTTTTCTAAAGTCACATCTTACCTTAAAATTGGAATGAGGCAACTTCGATAGAAAAGTTGAGTAAGATAACTAAGTCTTTAATGTCTGCAGAAGACTTCATTGTAGAAAAATTTACATTTAGGTATTATCAGTGAATTTCATAGTATTATAAAGTCTTGTAAAATAATGATTTTATAAACAAGGCCCCTCTGAGACCTATCCCTTTTCCTAAATAATTAGACGGAAGCTGAAGTTTCTATGCAGATTTTTATAAAACATTGGACGGTCACAGTGGGTAGGGCATGCGCAGGGCAGGGCAGGTACAGGGAGAGGGGCACAGCCTTGCCCTGGACCTACCCGACTGATTCCCGGCGTCCCATACGGTCCTAGAGCACAGCCTGGACTAATTCTGGAATGCAGAGCCAGGAGCAACCCCTGACAATGTCAGGTGTGCCTCAAACTGCACAACCCCCAAATCTTTAACCCCCCCCCAAACTGACAGCCGCTCCATCATTTCCCTCTTTAAGTTACTCACAGTTTTCTGGCTTTGCTTTTGTTCTCCTTTTTCTTAGATTTTCCCTGGAACCCAACATAACCAGAGAGAACGCAGAGGCACCCAGATATCTGGGGCTGTTCTAGTTTTAATCCACCTATCTAAATATCCGTATGTACTTTTCATGAGTTTTTTCTAACGGGTCAAAAAGTTAACAGGTGAGAGCAGAGAGAAAAGAAGGAAGAAAAAAATGCAAAATGAGCAAATGGACATGGAAAAGCTATAAGACCTTTGGTATAATTCTTCAATGAGCAATTGTATGCATGACCTTCAGAGAAAATGTACCTTTTTCATGATTTGTTGACAGGCTGGTGTGTGACATTTTGACTAAAGAACGTAGTTACATTGTGAAGAGAGAGCGGTACCCATTAGGTAAGGAATATAAACAAATGTCTTCAGCTTAGACATTTTTTGAAAGAACTCAAGAGACTTCTCTAAAGTGCATGAGAATGAAATCCTATGGCAGCTTTCAAAAAAAAAATAAGACATTTTAGAATTTTTTGATCTGGCCACTACATCATTTTTTTGAAATTTAGTAGAAAAATTGAGGTAGATGCAAATTGATCTCTGAATACGAGAATTAGGAACGTGGAGCCACTTTAAAGGAAGAGAACTTGGAGGGTCAAAAGGTAAAAAAAAATGAATGAATAAATTTTTAGATTTTAAATTTTATATCTTCTTCTCTCTGTCTCTTCCTCCTTTCCTCTTTTATCTCCCTCTATCTCTCTTTCTTTGTCTTTATGTATATTTATATAACCTTGGAATCTCTAATCTAGAATAAAGATAACAAAGGGAGATTGATGTTTCTAATCATGTTTACCATAAAGGACATTTAGAATGCTTCTGCTCCAAAGGTACTGTTTAAGAAAAATTAGAATATTTGACAGAGATTGAAATCTCTAAGGAGAAAGTTATGAAACATCTTGAGAAAATTCAGGCTCACTTGAACAGCAGGAGTAGATGACATTTAGCAATTAACTCCAAGGAAATAAAGAAATGTGCAATAGCAAAAATGTTGATAGGTTTTGCATAAAACAGAGTAATCTATTTTGGCCTTGAACAGCTGTTAAAAGTTTCCTGAAAGTCACTAACTAGCAATCAACAGAAAATCCCTAACACATATCTATGTGCCTCCTATGAGACGAAGGGGTAAATTTTATACTTTTCAGAGGTTTGTTAGAGGACAGAAAAGAGTTTTTTTTTTTCTTAAAGAGCCAAAGTTTCATAAAGGATGCTAGAGGAAGAACGTGTAGACACGACTCTCAATCTTCCATCTCCAAAGGTAAATGCATTTGCCAGGTAACTCGGTCCAGCATATAAAACTTTCCTTGAATCATCAGGTCCTGCAAGATGAGCATCTTAGACATTTATGAATGAGATGCTTTAATGGCTATCTCGAATCCTCTTGCTAAATATTTTATCTTCTATAAAAAGGAAATTCATTAAAAGTATGTTAGGCATTCTTTTATTAGAATAATGTTGGGGAGTTGATATGAAGGAAGAGCTATACTTTAAATGATTTAAATTCTTTTATTGCTCTTTACAAGCCAAAAGTCATTTTCAAGTAGTGGAGGGTTCCATTTAATAACAAGTAAATATAGTACAACGATGACAAGCTTCAAAAAAGATGAGGCTGCAGACAGAGGCCCGCAGAAAGTTTCTGATTGTAAAAAGGTAAGATAGTCTAAAGATTTTGTAATTATTTTGGCCAAAACTCAATTCTTGAATTTAAAATTTTAAAGGCATATGTTTTGTGAATGTTGCTTGACAGTGTCAATTGTGCCCTTTAATAATTCAAGGCATCCAGGTGCCTATAAATGATTAAAAGTATATATTTACATTTATAATAATTGTAAATTAACCATTAGTTTTTTCTATGGTTTGACTTACAACTGTATGTAATTATACCAAGACAAATACAAGAAAGATAAATCATAATTTTTACAAGACACCAATAAAAGTAAAAAGATTATTTTACTAAAGCATCTATAATAGATGATTCTATCCCCTACTGATTCAAAATGCTAACTCTCTTCTTCATCTAACTACCCTTCAAAACCACTTCAAGTTCATCCTCCAATTCACAGTGATCTCTCCTTTCTCTGAAGCCAGGGCACTTAAAATTTATAGCACTCATTTTGTAATTAATCATGTAATGACCTGTGATATTTCTTTAATTGAGATTATTTAATATCTCCCATTCTTTTCTTTCCTCTCTCCCTCCTCCACCCTCTCGAGTCTTTTTCTCTTTCTCCTAACTTTCCAATCTTTTAAGCTCAGTTTTAGGTTTTCATGGGAGGCAGCGCGTGATAATCATCTCTGTGTCTTGCATCCAATATACATTCAAGAAAAACTTATTTACTTAAAAAAGAGAGTCTAGAGTGTAAAAACTTAACCTTATACTGGAGGACTGGCAGGTATCTGCGATGACTTAATTAAATTGATGAACTATGATTTGAAGGATGGGAGGGATAAGTAGCTAGGACAGTCAGGTGTAGCAAGGCTTAGCAGTATTTCAGATGTTGTGTCAAATATTCATTCCCTCCACTCCTTCCCAAGGTCAGATGCATAGCAACTCCTTCGGGAAAAGAATCACGGCGTGATTGAAACAAATCTTTCAGCCCAACAGAGGCCCTTGCAGCATTAAACAGTTGAGAAAAATCCACAGGGAAATGCATAGAATATGAAGGACAAGCTGCACAGATCTAAAAACTCCTAGAATCACATGGAGAACAGGGAAAATTGGGATTCTCTCTCTCTTTCTTATATCTCTCTGTCTCTATGTCTCAGTCTCTCTCTCTCTGACTCGCCTTTTAACATATGGCTAAGAAACACGAGGAACTGATCATATAAGCAAATAGGGTCCTAAGAAATAGTACTGCAAGTAGGGCATTTGCCTTATACGCACGCAGTCACCCTGGTTTGATCCCTGGCATCTCATATGGTCTCATAGGAGTAATTACTAGGATTAATTCCTGAATGCAGAGTAAGTCCTAAGTACAGCCAGTATGAACCTCCCCCAAATGTATATAGGACTTTTATTTACAAGTGAAAGACAAACATTTGGTGGAGAGGTCCTGGTGACGACTCAAGTGTTAGAACACTTGGACTGCAACTATGAGTCCCTGAGTTCCATCCGGGGGACCATATCCGTGTTGTTCTCGTGTTCTTAACAGTTCAGGCATTGGACTTAGTTTCATTTTTTTTTGTTTCCCCCTTTTCTTCACATTTAGCTTGTAAAAATCAAGATTATAACAATATTATCTTAAACACAAACCTCTAGAGCAGACTGGAGATAGGGGCACAGGATAAATTAAGGTGATTTGCTTTGCATGCACATGACCCTGGTTTGATCTTCAGCATTATGTTTTGTCCCCCAGGCACTACCAGGAGTGATCCCTGAGTACAGAGCAGCAGTAAGCCCTGAGCACTGCTGAGTATGGCCCGAAAAACAAAAGCAAATCAAAATGGATTAAGAAAGTGTACGAGTATGACACAAAAAAATACTGAATACTACTAACAACACTAGTAACCATCGCCAAAGACTCAGTTCTAGAATTACAGCTTCATGTGAAGAATGTACATAGTTTCCAAGCTCAGCATCATCCGTGAGACATAATTGTACTTTGCAAGACATTGCAAGTTATAAAGATGAAAAGCTTCCATGAGAGATTCACTGGCGATGTAGTATAGATGGTAATCAAATTGAAGAACACAGCAGAATATCAGAATACCCATGATCACCTTCCAGAATTCCAAGTGATTCTAGAGATTAAAATGCTCATACATTTTAACATAAGTTTAAAACCATTTTACATAATTCTAGTTTTCTGAAGAGGAAATCAAAAAAATCAAAACTATCCATTTATAATATAAATTTACAGTTTAACTATAAAATATAAAAATTCTCATTAAATATATCACACTACACATTTTACATAATTTATTTTATTCCTTCAAAACAAAAGATGCACATACAAGATATTTTTAACATTTTCAAAAGAGTCAAAGAGCCATATGTGTGAAACCCATACACCAAAAACTTAAATAATCCATTGGGCAAGCACAATTTTCCAATACATACATTGTCAAGCATTCACAAAATTCAATAACAAAAAACAATCTCATGCAAAAAAATTGGAGAGCGGCTATCAACAGACCTTTTTTCCCAAAAGAAAATGTGAATATGACTAACAAGCTTATGAAAATAATCTCTATCATCACTGATTACTAGGAAAATGCAAATTAAAACAATGAGACATCATTCTATACAAGTAAAAATAGCTTACATCAAAAATAATAGAAACTGTCAGTGTTGGTGAGCTTACAAAGAAAAAGGAACCTTCACTAAGTGTTGGCGGGATTGTTGTCTGCTCCAGCCAATAAGGTAAATGATGTAGGGACGACCACTCTGAGATCAAATAGAACATTCACACGAGTCAGCAATCCCCCACACCTTTAATCCACACTAAGACACCACACCATTGATCTGAAAGGATGTTTCATAACTTTGCTCATAGTAATATTATTCACAGTCTAGAAACAATCCAAGTGCCCAACAACCAGTGAGGGTATAATGAAATTATGACATACATGCACAGTGGAATATTAGCATACATATGAGAAAGGACGAAGTCATGAGACTTTCCACAATGTGAGCGGATTGTAGTGTATCATACTGAGTGAAGTTAGTATGAAGGAAAAAAGACAAATACTTGATGACAGCCAAGGAGATTATACAAGAGATTGTACAGGCACTCGCCTTTTACTCTGCAATCCCAGTTCAATCCCTGGTATGATATATGGTTAGCACTGTCAAAGGTCACTCTTGAACACAGAACCAGGAATAGATCCTGAACACTATTGAGATCTAACCCCCAATTTTAACCCCCCATCCCAAGCACAAAAAAAAATAATAATCTCTGCCCTTTGTGGAGTAGAAAGAAACAAAGCAAGGGGGTAGGTAAACCCCAATGGAAACAAACCCTAAGATATTTCTTGCAAACAAACTCTGAGAGCATCTTGCAAAATGCAAGATAAATAGAAAGACCAAATGAGGCTGTTAAGGAGAGAGAAGAAAGATGGCACCGTGGGACAATGGTGGGATATCACTGGCGCTTTTGAAGTGGCAGTGGTGAAAAAAAGTCTTGCAAATTTTTTTTTGAAGTTTTGGGTCACACCAGGCAATGCTCAGGCGTTACTACTGGCTTTGCACTCAGGAATTACTCCTGGCTGTGTGCTGTAGAACATAAGGGATGCTGAGGATAAATAAACCGGATCAACAGCGTGCAAGGCAAAACGCCCTCCCTCTGTGCTATCGCTCTGGCCCCACCTTGCAAATATTTAACAATAATATATAAATTCTTTAAACATGTTACCAGATAGAAAGAAAAAATATTGTTTATAATTTGAAAGACAAGCTACATGGAGGCTAAGGGAAAGTTATTGAAGTTCTCAAACATGTTTCTTTCACTGGGGATGGAGTGACTGAATGAATGTAAATACAAAGGGTAGGGCCGGAGTGATAGTCCAGCGGGTAGGGTGTTTGCCTTGCACGCGGCTGCCCTGTGCTGGCCCTGGTTTGATCCCCGGCATCCCATAAGGTCCCCTGAGCACCACCACAAGCAGTTCCTGAGTGCAGAGCCAGGAGACAACTCTGAGCATTGCCGAGTGTGACCCAAAAAAAAGCAAAAAAAAAAAAAAAAAAAAACCAGAGGGTAGAATAATCATTCACCCCCAAAGAAATTCATCCACAGATTAAGCCTGAATCTAGTATTCATGTCATCCTGTTAAAGGAGAATCAAGGTTGAACATGGATTAAGGTTAGAAACGAGTCAACCTGGAGATTGGGTGGTTAGCTGGCATTATTAAAATAAACCCATTACACTCACAAGGACTTTTGCAAGTGAAAGATGAAGCGATTGTCTGAGTAAGGCACAGTGACACTCAATTTGGTCAGAACTGGCTTTGAAGATCAAAGGATGCAACACGCCAAGAAATGCAGGTGGCCATAAGAATTTTGAGGAAGGAAATAATTCCTCAAAGTAAGCTTTCAGAAAGAACAGGGCTCTGCCATTGGGCACTTCATTTTAGCCCAGTGAAATCCATTTCGGATTTTTTACATATCTATAAAATCATAAATTATGCCTATTTAAGATTGTAAATTTCTGATAAATCGTTACCTTTGCAATAGGAAAATAATAGACAAGAAGAGAAATTAAAAATTGTCTGCTAGGTAGCATATATGTTGGTATATAGGTTAGCGTATCGGTATATGAATATACTGATAGGGAGGATTGTGCACATTCACAGCAGATGCATATTCCAGAACACTAGATGTTCTGGAATGATCTAGGATGTTTATTAGAAAAGAAACAACTAAAATATAAATGAATAAAATACATAAGTAAAAATAAATAAATCCAAGACAAATCAATAGCGCACTTCAATAAGCACTTATTAAACACCTCACAGCCTGTGATTCAAGGTAAAGTGCACAAAATCAATGTAAGAGGAAAAATTCTTCCCTGCCAGCCTGGGAAGTGAGTTAGCCTGAAAGCTTTTTTCTAAAGGCAGAGAACAAAAAAACATAAGAATCAAGGTAGCAAACATGTGGGAGTCAGAGGTTAGGTAAGACAGAGAAGGGAACAGTGTGCTAATAATTGTCAAAAGTGCTAAAACCAACCTAGAACTGAGCATTAAATACAGGCAAAAAGATACACATGATAACTTCTAAATGAATGTATTACAATCCACAATGTGTAAGAGAAGGAAGAGAGAAAGAGGGAGAGAGAGACAGAGAAAGAGAGAAAAGAAATAAAGAACCTGCCATAGAGGCGGGCTGGGGGAGGGGGAGGGAATCGGGGACATTAGTGGTGGGAAATGGACCCTGGTGGAGGGATGGGTGCTGGAACACTGTATGACCAAAACCCAAACATGAACATCTTTGTAATTGTATATCTCACGGTGGTATAATAAAATATTTTTTAAAAAATCAAGGTAGAAAAGTCCCAGTTTTAGCTACTGTCTTCCACAATTCCACTTATCGCTCTTTTTCTATGAAAGAAAACTTAGTCACACAATGTATGGCTGCAGTAAGAATCAGGGCAACTTAGCTTGCAAACCAATGTCTCCCATAAAGCATATAGAAATCATAGGTTTGGTTTTCTGTATCACTCAGCTGCTTTACTCACATGAGTCTCCTTTGTATCTCTTCTTTACCTTCACAAAACTCAATTTGACATTGGCACCTACACTGGTAGGTTCTAATAAGCAAGCAAAAACATATTTCTTTCCAAAAAATCCATAGACAAACACTAAGTGTCAAGGACATATTTTTTTCCCTATAAGTTTTGAGGACCACCTACAACAGCCATGACAGCTGTGCTAATCGAAAAAGCAAAAGCGAGGCCACAGAGGACTGTTCTTTGACCATGTAATCAATTTTCCACTCAATGCATTGTTCATTCTTGGAGACTTTAATGCCAGAATTGATTTTAACAGCCATTATAGAAATACTTAAGTCAAAGGGCTTGCAACCTTTTTAGCATGACCAATGGAATTTTTAAAATAGATATGTGAATAAATCATTGAGTATGATTCACATGCTTTTTAAAAAAGGTTCTTTAAGTCATTGTCCAGACACATTCTTTACAAGTAGTCAAGTGAAATAAGTAAAATCCCATACTGAAAAAAATAGTGCATTTCTTCAGTGTATGCTCATAAAATTATTTAAAACATTCGTATACCATTTTCAGTGGCTCACAGAAAAGTAAATTGGTAACTAGTGATCATATAATGATTGATTGGTGTTCAACGTCTGAGGAAGTAGTTGTGGAAGCAGTCCTGAAGACAAAACTGTGATCTTAATTTGTATGCAAGCCACATGTTTAAAACCACAAGAATGAGGACAGATAATGAAAAAATAGCAAATTCTTGCTCAAGGTAAATAAGGTAACAATTATTGCATAGAAAACAAAATGTTGAGTTAATGAAACTGGTATTTTTCAAATGTTCAAAAATACATGAATAACTAAAATACTTTTGTTATTTACATACCATCTTTAAGAGTTTCTTATGGGCATTGTATTCCGAGTAGAAATATACATTAAATAAAATCTAAGTAATATTCACAGCACACATAATAAATGTATTGGGAAAAAGGTACACATTAACAGACCTGTTGTATATGGGATTGTCCCCAGTGGATAATGGAGCTTTTAATTTACATTTTTAGAGTAGACACATGTTTTATGTTAATTTGTGTTTAAATCATCTCAAAAGGGGAATACCTAACATGAAATTCATTAGTTCAGAATTTTCCACTTATATTGAGGTCATTTTTGACTGAAACAGCATAGAGTATAAATCACTGGGTTGCAACATCAATAATAAAGTTTTAAAATTAGAACTTCTCTATTTAATTGTCTTCCACATACCAGTTCCCCGATGAAGCCCCATTATGCAGAGTATCAGGCCTCATGTTTTCATTACATGGTGCATGTATTGAGTGTGTTTACTGTGAGTAGCAGTAACTACCTACTGCTCATGGAATAACAGAGTTGTGATAGCACAAGCAGGCATCTGATGGAGCTCTAAGGACCAAACTTGTTCTAAAGGAGACGTCCTTGCATGCCACGGGGTGTCCAAGTGACTCAGGCAAGACACCCATAGCAGCAATCAACGCATATCTGGGAAATTCATCATAAGACAGAGCTTTAATTCCTTTTTTTTGGAATTAAACTAGAAATTGGAAACAGAGAAGGCAGGCAAAGGATAATGTTTTTCCTCATTTTTGTTCAATGTCAGTGTTGAATACCATTCATTCATTTTTCAGAAAATAGGACTTCATTTCAGGTTTCCTTTTCAATAAAGCAGGACAGAAAATGATCCCAGTATAAACTAACTTTGCTTAAAATTTAAAATCAAATTACCTAAAGAGTATTTTTTCATTTCTGATGTGTATAATACCATGGAGGTGGGGCTTGAGGAAACAGTGTATGTATTGATTTAATAATCAATAAAAACTCACAAGTTGAATGCACTAAAACTTGCTTCTGATACTGTAAAAGCTACAGCTATTGGAATTGCATTATAAAGTATTTATAGAAGATACCAAATGAAGATTTCAGGGAGATCATTTGAATTGTTTTATTTTAAAATGTAAGAAAACACATCAGTGATAGATTATTTATAGTCAGGAGGACAATTTTATAGAGCTTGTATTAAAAATGACATCCCACTCTCTACCAGGCCCTGATTGGCATAAGAAACAATCTGGAACTGAAAGATTATTGTGGTCTTCAGAACTTATTTAGTAATTTGAAGTCTTAGCCCTGATTCCATAAATGAAAGACATTTAGAAAGTGCCTGCTCTTCATTTGCAACAAAGCCTGGCTTCCACAATTCAATCATTTTTCTGATACTCCCTTTGTACTCTGTGATTTTCCCACTTAAGGACAGTGTACTTTTGTCTTCATCTCCAGAAAACTAAATATAGGCCCCACAATGTAAATGAAAGCATTTCCAAAAACAACTTAGATCATGGAAGTATCTTAAGGGCCGCCATGCACACTTCTGCACTGGACAGTCACGTGGAATGACTTAAGTGTGCTCATTCTTACTGCTTAAAATGATTTGTGTACACTGGCCAATAATTTATGAGCCTCAATAACTTATAAATTGGAAGGTTGTGGATGTGGTTAATATTAAAGCTACTGACAGGTTTATCAAAAAGTTCTTGTCAACTAAGAATTGAACATCTTACGAAGGGAGGGGACACAGGAGTATGGGAAGAGCTAATGGATGTGCTGGTGGTGGGAATTGTGTACACCAACGCCATTGCAAATACAATGCCTAACTACATAATTTTTTTTAATTTAAAAGGGTTGGGGCTGGAGAGATAGTACAGGGGGAAGAGTACAGTGCTCGCCTTGCATGCATCTGAGCCAGTTCAGTTCTGATGCCCCATGTGGTTCTCTGAGCCTTCCAGGAGTGGCCTCTGAGCAGAGTCAGTAGTAAAAACTGAGCATAGCTGAGTGTGACCCGAAAACAAAACAAACCAAACAAATTGAACACCCTACATCTAAGACAGCACAAATAAGACAATGCATAAATTTCAATGAGGTATATGCCCGTTTTCAACTCTTGCTGTCTTTTCATGTAAGCAATGAAATGCTTGACTTTTCTATAGCACATTTGCCTATATTAAAGTGTTCTATGTAATAAGGACACATGTAAACAAACCCCTATAGGGAAAATTATTCCATTGTAAAGCTAACCAACTTTCTTAATAAACCTCATATTAAATAATGATTGCATTAAGTTTCCCAGCTGCACCTTACAAATAGAATTTTTAAGTATTTTTAGTTTGCATGATTTGCAAATGTTTAAGGATAAGGTTTCAAGTACACAATGTTCTAACCTTACACCCTCCAGCAGAGTTTGCTTCCTTCCACCAATGTGTCATGGTCTCTCCTGAACTATTTCCCTCCTCCACTGTGGCAAGTTCAACTCTGCAGACCAGTTCTTAGCTTCCGTTGCTTTTGACAATTTGTTATTCCCTTACTATGCGTCTATAAAAAAAGAATATTTTAAAACCCTCACAGCTTTACCATCATTATTCCCATTGTACGAATGAAAAAACTAAAGCATAGGGAGATTAAATGATTTGTCCATAGTCTCAGAAGTAATAAATTCAAGCTTTGCTTTGAATCTGCCCAGTGATTTTTTGAGCCCTAACCACAGTGCTTGGGACTCTGAACATTCACCCCCTGCTTTTGCACTCAGCTTATGTAAAACTGTTTAAATATTGGTTAGTTTCCAATGACGATTGCATGTATTAAGCACCTAGTTCAAATTCCTTCTCCTAAGCTACTTCACCTCCTCCCATTTCTTGCTTAATCAAGTACATCACTCACTTAAGTAATCTTATGATTGCCCTGAGTGTGCGTGGCTTGGAAAGAAGTCTCTCATATATAGTCCCGAAACATAAATAGATGCTAAAATATGAGTTCCCATTTTCATAATTTGTAGTTTGCATCTACTAGAAATAAGAGATCTGTAACTAGCTGAAATAAGGTGCCTTTATTTAAATTATTAGCTGGACCTCAGAATCCTCCAACTGGAGTAAGCAGTGCAAGAAAGGGAATGATTTTTCAACACTGTTCTGCTGCGGCACTACGTCCAAGCTCAAAGTTTCTCTTTATTCCGCTTTTCTGACTAGGTTTGGTCTCTCATTACTAGGATGTCTGGAAAAGGAGAATGTAATTCTGGCACACATCATGGAGTTTAGCTGCTTCTCTTGCGTGCAGCTGGTCTTAGTTGGATCCCCAGAGCCACATATGGTCCCCCAAACATTGCGAGGAATGATCCTGAGCACAGATTCAGGAGTAAGCCCTGAATCCTGCTAAATGTAACCACCATGCTCCCAAAATAAAAAAAAAAATTTAATTTAAGACAAATCAGCAATAAATTTATGGGGGAAAGCTGCACGAATGACACAAAACTCAACCGACTTTATTTGTAAAATTCGTAGGAAAAGTAAAACAGCACCTTAAGAGGGAGTGAGTAGGGGAAAGTGTTTTCTTTCAATCCTCATCATCCACTCTCACCTCGGTCCCTAGGGTCTCACAAGGACTTTCTTATCCTCCTTGTCCCTCAACTCCCCACTTGCCTTTTCTTCTCTGTGCAACTAGACTTTAGTTTATTACTGAAATAGTACTGCAGAAAGGTGAGCTGCTGGGTGTATTTTGGGGCTCCATCAGGAGAAGGAAAAATAGAATCTGCTTTACTTGCAGGCCAAAGTTCTGTCAAGAGGTCTTTCTCAGAGATAGGGGAGAGACCAGTGACCAATCAATCAATTCATCATCTGTCCAGGCACATAAATTGTGGCATTTCCTGGCAGTGCTGGATCAGAGCAGTAGGAAATTAGAATGAGTAGCTGAACGTGGCTGTCTCCCCTACGGATCCTCAGATCTTCTGCAGAAGAAAGACTTCTGGCTCTGGTGAGAATTCAGTCCACACCATCTTCTCCACTTCCTCCTTTCTCTTTCTCCCACCCTGAGCCCTGGCTCAGCTTAGTTCAAACTAGCTAAGGCTCAGTCACACCTATAGAAAAAGAATATTTTTCCTTTCTAAAATAACTTGTCTGGCTTGGTACATTTTTATTGTTAAAAAGGAATTCAAGGGCCAGAGCGATAGCCCAGCGGGTAGGGCGTTTGCCTTGCACGTGCCTTTGCCAGCCCAGGTTCAATCCCCGGAATCCCATATTGTGACCCAAAAAAAGCAAAAAAAAAAAAAAAAAGAATTCAAACTGATCTTAAATGACATGTAAACAAGATTGTGTCATTACAACCCAGTTACTCTTGACTTTGAATTTGCTGTTTTAGTCTTTCAATGCAAAATATTTTCTCATGGATATATCAACCTCTTTGATATGAGTCTTCTTGGTAAAGTAGAGGAAAGTGAGGTCTCCAACAAGTACAGAAATACTTTGACGATAAAACTTTGTTATCCTTAAGTAAAAAATTAGTTCCAAGGAGAAGTAAATATATTTTATTTTCTATTACTATTAGTCTAATAGTAATATGATTTTGGTTGTGGGACAGGCACTCTAAAACCCTTATTATTTTCACCAGCATTGTATCGGGAACGCAGGTCGGGGTTCCCGACAGTGTCGGGACAGAGGTTGTCTTCTACCTCCGAGGACTCTGGGAGAACAGATGAAAACTCACGAGTCCGGTGCAGTTCCAAAAATGGCTTTTAATAATACAAAAGCTCTTCCACAGCACTCTTCCACAGCACTCCATAATGAACAAACTTTAGCTCTGGTCCGAACTTAGACCATACAAAAGAGCCTAAGCCTCCCACCAAAGAGAGAGAGGATCTCACCCGAGCTGAGTCCTACCCAGAGGGAGCAAAAGGCCATAGAGCAAAAGACCAAAAGTCAAAAGCCAAAATCCACAGGAGCCAAAAAGCTGAAGGCTGAGAAACCAACAGGCAAAAGGTAAAAGGCCCAAAAGGCAAAGGTGAAGGGGGCCTCAAGTCAGCCCCTTATATACACCAAAGTAATCCAATCGGGAGGGGCATGTCAACAAAGAACTCTAAACAGAGTGTAGTGCCACACCCTATTGCAGGTATAAACAAAGGTTATGCCAAGGTCTAAGGAGATTATCTCTTATGTAAAACACTGGAGAGAGAGAGAGAGCTGATATAAAGTAACACATCTTAACTTCATGAGCTTCATGTAATCTAGATGGTACCCACAAGGTCCTTCTTAGTATTATCTGCACCAGGGTGATTCTGAGTATCTTGTTCTCGTGTACTGAAAGGGTCACTCTCGCCTGCTTAGAGCAAACTAGTATGATCCTTCCTATAGTCTTCCTATGGTCTCAGGTAGCCAGGGTGGTAGTCTCCTGGTAAATTCTAACTGTCCCACGCTGGGTGCAGTGGGTATAAAGAGGAGCTGTGCCCAATCTAGTAAACATAGAAGTCTTAGTAGATGTATAAGTCAGAAGTTATTCAATCAAGGTGACTTCTGTAAGTGCCACACCCTCTAGCAGTGTTTACATAGAAGAGAGGTCTCATTAGAATGAAGCTTGACTTAAGTAGATTAAGCTGGGAGTGGGCAAAACAACAAAACTCCCAGAATAGCTAAACCTGTCCTCCAACAGCATTGCATGCTTTTTGTTTCAGTATATTTTTCCTCATATATCATAGTATTAATACTAAATTGAAAGACAATTTTACATAATCTTTTAGTTTACTTCTTAAATATTTGGGCAATCATATGACATGTGTTCTCTAACTATACAACTGGAAAAATTTTTAGTTTTAAAAGGCGTTATAATTATAAATTATGCTCACAATATGAATTAGGTTTATTTTAATATAATGCAATAGTTGTACATAGTTTTCATTTTGAATCGTTCTATTTGGTTTTATAATAGTAAAGAATTCATCTAATTAGATAGTATTTATTTTGTTTTTCTAAAGTGTATGTGCTTGATAAAATATTAATGCTTTACTTCTTAATTTAAAAATTGCATTACAAAAAAATAACACAAATTATTCCTTTGCAATATTCTACTCCCTTTGAAAGTTTCACCCATCAAAATTCAAATTCATGTTTGGAGAGACCACCAGATGTCCCATCTGGCAGCATTAAGGACTGGAATTTTTTATACACATCTATTTTTTACATAAGGTGTATTTAATATGATAAAAATATAGCTCTCATTATCATCAATTTTTTTTGTCTTGGGGCCAGAGCGATAGTCCAGTGTGTAGGGTGTTTGCCTTGCACATGGCCGACCAGGGCTTGATCCCCGGCATCCCATGTGGTCCCCCGAGCACCACCAGAAGTAATTCCTGAGTGTAGAGCCAGGAGTAAACCCTGAGGATTGCCAGGTGTGACCCCAAAAAAAAAAAAAAAAGCAAAAAATAATTTTTTTTTTGTCTTTACTGGCTGTTGCAGGACACCTAAAAGCCTAAAAGCCTCTGCATCTGCCCTGAATTGCCTCCTGCAGGTCACTTCAGAGATAGCGGGGTAGTTTAAATGTGGCAGTTTATCTGACCATGTATTCTGTACTGGCTGGTATAAATATTCTCTCATGCTACCACAATCATCGTGGGACTAGCTATTTGCCTAAATATCTTACCAGCATATTTGCCTTGCCACGTTGGATCTCTAAGTAATTAGACCAGAGAGAAATGCTATTTGCCTCCAAGCAAGCAAGCATGGCTCACTGATAACTCAAAGATAACTAAAATACAAAACTACAGTGAAGTAGATGAGACTCTTGTGAAGGCTTGGAGAAATATTTAACTGGCTTTCATATTAGTCTTTGGTATAGAGACATGCCATCTCAGAAACCCCCTCTCTACCCTATAAAGGCATTTCCAGGCAAATCTTGGCTCAAAACATTAGCATATAATAGGTCCTAGGTGAGGTGCTGGGAGAAATTACCTAAGGGCATTTGACCTTTCCTGCTTCCCATAATAGTGGGAGGTCTGAGTTGCAGGGGTATAAAACTAGCTTGCTACCTCTCTCACCCTCTCTCTCTTTTTGGGCTTGCACCCTTCTTGGGAGTCTTGTCTTTGTCTCCTCTTTACAGGGCCTTAACACGTGGTGGCCACCATTTGACCTACACATGGCTGGGGTTCTAAGCACAGGGTTTCTCCTATTGCTGACTTGTATGCCTGAACCTGTGATAAGTAAAGCCTTTTGAAACTGCATCAGATTCCTGAGTCTTCATCCATCCCCCGCCGGCTTTGGACGTAGAAGGAAACTCTCTTGCTTCCCGGCACTGTCGGGGACCCCGGCGGCATCCCCAATGACTGGCCACACCAGCAGTGCTCAGGGCTTAGTTCTGGTTCATCACCTGGGGATCAGTCCTACGGGCTCAGGATGCAATACCTGGTGCCAGGGGATCAAAACCAGGTCAACTGTGTGCAAAGCAAACACCCTCTACCCACTATTATCACTCTGGCCCTGACCTCTAATCATTCTTCTAAGATCAATAGTAAATGTTAGGGGGTCAGAATGATAGTACAGCGGGTAGGACGTTTCCCTTACACGGAGCCAACCTGGGTTAGATTCTCAGAATCCCATATGGTGCCTGAGCACCCAGGAGTAATTCCTGAGTGTAATGCCAGGGGTATCCCCTGAGCATGCCTATGTATGATCCAAAAGCTAAAATAATAATAATAATAATAATAATAATAATAATAATAATAATAATAATAATAATAATGTAAATTTTGTATAATGTTGGACAAAACAACATTATACAATACATAATAATGTAAGTTTTGTATAATGTTGTAAATTTTGTATAATGTTGCACAAAACTTCCTTTGCTGTGATTTCTTATTCTAAATAACATGTTTTCCTTCTTAACTTTCTCAGATACTATTTTGTAAATGGTTGTCTTGACCATGTATTATTGTCACTTGATCACTTGATCACTTGAATCCCAAGTTATTCATCGATTTGCTCGAGCAGGCGCCAGTAACATTTCCATTGGACCCTATCACGTGCCAGTGTAGCCCAATGACATCTGGTTGATTCAGGAAATATTATTGTCATATGGTAGAATCCACATAAAACTGAAACGGATTGACAACTTGACTCAGTTTCATGTTCATTTATGAAATACTATGAAAATATCCAAAATATCGGATATTTTGGATATTTTTCTCCTCCAATGTAAAATATCCAAAATATTGAGATAGAAGTCACTGACATTTGAAATTGCCTTATTTAAATAAATTTAAAAAGATACATTTGGCAAGGAATTTTGCAGTTAACAAAGTAGAAGAATACACAAATAGGCAGTTATTTTCTTTGGGGGCGTCTTTCTATTGAAGTTCTTCCATAAAGACCCTTTTCAAACTCCAGCCAAAGCTGGACAGAAAAAAAAGAGAGTTTGCAAACAATTTAAATAAATAGACTACTTCCGCCCTCTCTTACAATCAAGGGGTTCGGATTTTGTTTGTCTTGTTTTGTTTTGTTAAATTCTTCAATGATTCTAACATTCCCTCTTGATACACTAAGCAAATCCCAGATTCTCTTCTAATGCACACTACTGTTACATGTCACTACCATTGATACAAGATCCTATATAAGTAACTGGCATCCACAACAGTTTTTATGCATCTTTCCACTTCATCAAGTCCCCATCATTTTCTAATCACACATGAGAGCATCTCCTTTCCCTTCTCAACAATTAAATTTTCTTTTCTTCTTTTTCATCTTTAATTCCAACATTGTTTTAACTCTGAAATGTTGGATTCTTTAGCATGCATTTTAAAAAAGCTATGTAAATGAAGCATTATTGTGTAGCTAATACATAAGAATAACCGTTCAGTAACCATGCAGCTAAATCAGGATGCGTGTAAGAGCACAGGTTGCCAAAAGAACTGGGGATGACCTTTCTGCCCAGCTTCTGATCCACAACTTCACTTTGAAATCATATTTACCTGTATAAGTAAACACTGCTGGACAAAAATCTACTGTTTTCATGCACACAAATAGTCAAAGAGAAAATACTTGCAATATACACTAGAACCCAAACCCAAAAGAAAATTCCTTTGCAAATAAAATAATTTAGCAACCCTATCCATTGATTGTTTTATGCTAAATCATTTCTACTACCTTCTAGGTAGCAGGTAATATTGCTTTCGTTTTTACTTGACTAGCAATTTTCAGCTCCTCTTCCCAAATGAAACGCAAGGTATTTAACCCTGTAAGAATAGTATCATGAGAGTTTGGGAACAGTTAATTTCTCATATCAATAATAGAAAATGTAACCACCTTATTGATACCAAGCTTCGCTTAGTGAAAATAAACATTTGTACAGAAATAAGAACTTAGCAAAAACCAAATTAAGTATATCAACATAAATCTGTTTGTTGTCTCAAAGTGTTAGAAATCCTCATCCCTTTACTTACATGGGCACCATAAATTTTACTTTGAAATATATAGGTACTCTCTTTTTCATACAAATGAGGTCATTATTGATTGGCCTAGGAAATGGACTTCAGAGTGTTCATTTAAACTCCATTCCCTTAGGAAATTAACATTTTTGTCACAATAATAAAAATTGAAACGAAATATTTTAAATACAGACTTGCAACTTTTCTCTCTAGGTTCTCTGCTTAAAGTCTTAAGCACAGCCTGGCCTTAGTTTTAAGGATGAAGAAATCATGTGTCAAAAAGATCCATTTGGAGGTAGTAATATCAAATTCCTTGGCTGTCAAATTCCTAGCTGAGTTGCTGAGCAGCGTTTTTAGTAGACTGCGATTCTGAATAACTAATACAAATAAAGAAGCCAGTGATGATTATACTATGTTCACCCCTGTGATGAAAAACTGCAGTTCAGACTTCACAGGAAGAATGTAGGAAACATTTTCAAATTGTCTAGAATAACTGACATTGTTTTTTACTTTAGTAATTTGATTTGCAAAGCCTTAAATAACAAAAAATATACAACCTGTGGCCAGAGAAACAGCATAGTGGATAAGGTGCCTGCTTGTATGTGGTTGCCCAGGTTAAATCTCTGGTACCCCACGTCCAGTGACCCCTTTAGCCTCCCTAGGAACCACACCTGGGTTCAAAGTAAGAAGTGGACCTTGTGCAGAGCCCAGGTGAACCAAAACTTACTATTTTTCAGTCTCTTCACCAGACTACTGCATGAGGAACTAAACTAAAGTGTACTTCCTTTTGTCATCTTATTTCACCATCTGTGTGTTGACGTGACCCAGCAAACTTCCTCTGAAGCCCATATTTTCTTTATATGTGAGAATCTAAGTTATGGGGGGAAATTGTTCTGGTGGAGTTAGCTGGGTTTGTTGTTCTGCCACAGGAATTTATTCACCTCCTCCAAGTGCTTGCTGATGGTAAATCTTCTTTTGTACTCAAATCCACCACCACCATGAAATGGACAGAAATGGACATTTATTGTTATTCTTTGTTCTTTTCTGCTCCTCATTCTTCTGAAATTATTTTCATACACACTGAATTTCCAAAGTTTGTTCAGCTCTTCCATAAACATATTCCTTTGGCAATGCAAACACATCATTAAGGATGCTCTCTCACTCCGAAAAGGTCTGCCAACTGCAGAGGACCTGTCTGTTTTCTGCACTATTGCTAAAGTTGGAGATCAGAACAAGACCAACCATCCTGCACTTCATCATAGTCTCCTATGGGCGCACAATTACATATGCTGGAGACCAAGCTTGTCACTGTGAAATCTAAGGCCTTCAAAATGTGGTATGTTATTACTTTTGAGCTTTATCATATGTTTAGCTCTCTTTGCATAAAAGTTTTATAGCTTACTATTTGTTTCCATTTCAAATTATAAGCCCACAAGAAGTAGTAACCCACTAGGTAAGACAGAAAATGGAACAGTGTGCTAACAATTGTCTAGGGTACTAATGCCAACCTAGAACTGAGCATTAAATAGAGGCAAAAAGATACACATGACAATCCTTTAATGTATGTTCTCTAATCCATAGTCTGGAAGGGAAGGAAAAGAGAAAGAGAGAGAAAGGGAAAGAAATAAAGAACCTGCCATGGAGGAGGGCTGGGGGAGGGGGAGGGAACCGGGACGTTGGTCTTGGGAGATGGGCACTGGTGGAGGGATGGGTGCTGGAACACTGTATGACCAAAACCCAAATATGAACTTTTTAATTGTATATCTTTGTAATTGTAAAAATAAAAAAATTTAAAAAAATCTCCTTGAATTCCAATCTTATCAATCATATGATGATTTATAATTAATTTATAAATTAATATATTAAATTAATGAATAACTAATATATAAATTAATATATAATTACTTCATAATTATTTTTAAATTAATTTAAAAATCTACTTAAAGATTACCAGGTCTCAGTAATCTTAGTTAACTTTTCCTCATATAGAAATTATTGTCTGCCTTTGTGATACCATGTGTATGTCCTTCTATTGTGCTACTCACAATTTTGATTGAAATTATGTAATATACTGTTACTTTGTATACTCTGTGGTTCCACTAATTCTTTTATTTGCAATATTTTAGCAGGTAGCAGAGAATACAGACTGAATTAGGGCTTGGCACACTCTACGCTTTGAATTATCTATAAAGGGCAATAATCGGTATTTTTATAAGTGTACTATTGCTTATATTCCATGTTATAAAGTACAACTATGTTCCTTGGATAGTTTTTTGTATTATGAAATGTCAATAAATATATTGTAAATATTATATACAGAAAATGTACATAATATTGTACATAATGTACTATAAACAATATACTGTAATTGGGTATAGAGTTATTCTTTCACTGTGATTTTTTCCTCTAGAGTTTCTAGAATTCACTGCCTCCATTACTTTCTTAATTATTCCAAATTCCCAAAGACAGTATCAAATCTCAGGGATCCTCCCTTTTCTCAAGACCTTCCTCCCCAGTTCTTTCAAGTTCATACTCATTGTTTTCTAAGTGTGCTATTCCACTGATTTCTAATTAGTCCCTCATCAGTTTCCTCAATTCCACTCCTTTCTCTTTCCTGATTTAAATGTATGGAGTTAGCACCAGAAGCTTATTTAAAGATGAGAGGAAACTGCATTATTAACACACTTGAGAACAAGCCCCATCAAGCTTTAAATTTGATAGAGACTAGCAGAATTTGTTATTCCTGATGAAAAACATTAGTTATCAAATTTTTAAAGATATTGCTGAATTAATGTTTATCATTCAATTATGCAGATATGCAATTTATACTAATCTATTTGTTGCTTTATAGATGAACCATTTGCTTCTTTGTAGAAGCTTTTAGGGTCATTATATTATCCCTTTGTGTTGTGAAAACTTCACAATTATGGATCCAGTTACATTTTTTCACACATTATGCTGGACATTGATCCTTCTGCTTAAGGAAACTGTATTTTATTATATCTTTGATGGTGCTATTAGTTGGATTTTGACCCACCTGTATTGATTTTGTATATATTTTATATTTTATCTAATATCTTTCCTCTCTGCCTTTTTTAATCTACTTCCTGAGTGATTTCCTTAACTTTATTTGTTAGAGCTTGTATTATAATCCTTATTTCTGAAACTGTATTGCATTTCTAAGAAAGCTTTATTTAAAAACCAACAGTTTGACTAATAGCAAAAATAATTACCACTGATGTGAAATAAAATATTGCAATATTTTATTGTGAAATAAAATATTGCAATATTTTATATAGCATAAGAAAATTTCCCAAACTTCAAATACATTTTTAAGTAGAATGATTATCAACTAAAGTGATTGATTACCATTCAATTTGAATTATGAAACAGCAATGAGCTATCAAAGGAAAATAGTGAAAATTGTATGGAAAAATATAACTGTTACCAGAATTTTAATGCTGAAAATATGTTAATAATATGTATTTAGTCTCAGATTTGTTTTCCCATCAAAAAATAAATTAAATATTGTATTGCTCATAACTTTTGGATAAATCACTGTATTTATATTTATGAGGAATTAAAGATAAATTATTTTTTCATCTTTATTTCACTTGGAGTACATTGTTATATAATTATCAAGCTCGCAAAATTTTGCAAATATCACATTCACCAAACCAGTAAGAGTGACTATTGAGCTATTATTAAAAATGTTTTCAGAAGCTACTTACTGCAGAGCTAAATGTCCGTGATATTTCATTCTGAAGTCATGTGTAGCTGCTTTATACTGAACAAAAGAAATCCATTCAATTCTACCTCTATTTCATTGTTTGTTGTTGTTCACAAACTTTCCCCTTTTAAAGCTTTTAAGAATGTGAAATTAGAGAAACAAAAGGATGTTGATTAGGTTGATTCAACCCAGGTGACCAAAAGCAGACACTGATTTTTAAGTCATATTTTGTACAAAAATAGATAATGTGATGCCTATTTACAGTAGTCCATCGTGGCCTTTAATCATGTGTTTATCCATGAGGCTATTGATTGCTTCTCCAGCAAAGAGAATAGTGCAAACACAGGGGAAGAAGTGAAGCCGTGTAATTCTGTACTGTTGACTGTTCCAACGGATGAAACTATAATTCACAAAGTGATAGATAACAGAAGGTAATTTAATGGTTAGTAAGAATGTGTTTGCATTTGTTTGTGTAGTTACTATATAAATTTATAGATGCATTTTGTTTGTATCACATTTTAAATTTTAGTGGTGGAGCAGGAAGAGGATTGAAGTAGTATGAGGAGGTTGTTCATGAACTCCTATAGCAGCCACTTGTAAAGGTGCACTGTAATTCAACATGAAATAGGTTCAGAATGTTCCCACCAGCTCATTATAAATCAAGCTGTTTGAAGGTATAGTGTTATTAAGTTTGTTTTTTGATTTTCTCTTGCCCTTCCTCCATCATCTTATCTACAGGGAAAAGTTTAAAGGCAGGAAAAGTAATTCAGCAAGGACTCACTTTTTAGTGGAAGAAATAAAAAGTCTTGTTAGATAAAATTCTCAAAACCATAAACGTAGTTCCAAGAGTCAGGATTTATTTTTCCCACCTCATTGACTGACTTTGTTATTTGCTATCTTGCTGAAGTTTTGAGAATGACACTGTTCCTTTGCACACAAAGTTAAGTGTATGTTTTGGAAGTTATAGATTACTGTCCCTGGAATCCAACCTCAGTGATTCAACTCTTTTCAGTAGAAAAGACTACTGCACGTCTAGCCTGCTTTATTATTATAATTGTTTTTGCTCTTTTGGAGGTCACACCTGGTGATTCTCAGGGGTTGCTCCTGGCTCTGCACTTAGGAATAAATTACTCCTGGTGGTGCTGAGGATAACATATGGGATGCCGGGATGGAACCCAGGTCAGCTCCATGCAACGCAGAAATGGCTGTTCTATGCATCTGGCTACCTTGATGCTACTTTAAAACGCAAGAACAACACAGCAAAAATAACAGTATGTATGTTTTTATCTTCTTAATTGCTAGAAAATCATAGCACATACCTTTATGTCTTTAATATTATGGGAAGTTTATTTATACTAAGAAGGAGAATTGACTCTAGCAATAGGAATCCCAAATCTACATTGAGTGATATGTGCATACTGTGTATGCCACTGGTAGGTCCTGTTAAGATTTTTAAAGTGCATGAGGATGAGGAGTTAAGTCTCACTCACTCAACAGCCAGTGCATTTCCATACTCATCTTTCAAACAGGACTAAATTAAACATTGACTAATTAATCATTACACTGTTTTGTCTAATGATTTTCTTTTGTGCCGCTTAAATTCCCAGTGAATATTCTTAGTGAATATAGATGAGCAGCCTCACCCAAATCTTTGGGTATTTCTCAGTATTTCTGGAAATTGTTTCCCTCTAGGTCTCCCAATCCCTCTACCAGAACTGAGAATAAAATAGAGTCCAGAAAACTGGTTACTAAACGAAGAAGAATAATTATAGAATATTCTGCAGTCAAGTATCAGATATTTAAGACAAGGGGGTGCTGAGAGATTGAGAGATAGGATAGGGATTAGGCATGTGCTTTGCATATGTCTCACCCAGGTTTGATTCCCAGTATAATATGGTCCTCTAAGGATTTCCTTAGGTGCAGCTCTGGGAGACCTCCCGAGCGTAACTGAGAAGAACCAGGTAATTCTCAGCACCACAGAACTCAAGCATTGATAGTCAGGCCTTGCATTGAATCACTGAGACCAGCCAAGAAGGGTTCAGGGAAGGGGATCCTTAGATGTCCTGATACACTTTGGAGACCTTCTGCAAAACATTAGAGTGCTCAGAAATTATTCAATGTAAAAGCTGTCTTCATTTGAAGCATGAAATTCTAAATAATACTCAAGCGATAATTATTTAGACACTTTAAAGGATCCAACTTCAGCATACCCTACAAAGATCTAATGGTTAGGTGACTTAGCATAAAATTATAAAAATTAAAGGAGATACAGAAATATGAATATTATTAGGATAGCTTTGTGCTTAATAAAATTAAACAAAAAATAATCATGTTTGTTGACTGAATGTTAAACACTTAACATGTCCAGCATTTTTGGACATTTTTTAGGGTGATACAGCATCCCATGTTTCTAGAGACCTTTAATGTGGCTATAAGGAAACAATCAAATGAAACAACTGGAGATCAAAGATGGGTCACACTGATGTAGGCAGGCAGACAGGAGGGGGCCCTGCAACGCAGTGAACTGTCGCCATTAGTCTATCACCTTTTGCAACCAGGAATGAAGACCTGATAATGTTGCAGGTGGACCCCACGGGTGACTTATGTGAGGCCGGAAGGGGAGAGAGATGGTCGCTTTCTCCCCAGCCGCCTCTGCCACCCGGACCCGCTGGGCAGGCTAAGGACTGATAAAGTCTGCGATGAGCCCCTGCACGGCGTGGGCCTGAGCCCCAGCCCCACGAGGTGGCCGTCAAGCCACGCCTGAGGTCCGCTTGATCTCTAGGCACGGGAGTTGATCCCCACCACCCGAGGTTTCTCGGGGAGCCACGGACTCAGGCTGGAGCGAGGAATTGCTCTTTGCAGGAAAGGAAAGTCAGTCCTAGGCCTTACCCAGGTCTGCCTCAAGGTTCTTGTCTTCCTCGCAGAAAAAGAATTTTCAGGAGTCGACGAGCAGTGAAGTAAAATAGGTTTTATTGAGGAGGTTTAGGTGAGGGGGGGAGGGAGAAAAAAGAAAGGAAAGAGTAAGCGCTCAAGGGAGAATGCGGGCTGCTCCAAAGGCGGAGAGCGAGTAAAAGAGAGAGTACACATCTCAAGAGGGGAGATGCGGGCAACACACGTGCTCAGGCACCACATGCGGCGCAGGCAACATGTGTACCCAGGCAGCATGTGCGCGCCGTCCTTTGGTCAGGACGGCTTTTATAGATTTCTCCCCAAGTTACTCCCATATGGGGCTTTAACCTCGGTTGCTAGGGCCCCGTTGCCAAGGGAGTAGACTTTGGGAGTGGTCTTCTTTGACTGGAATGTCCTGGGGTCTTCCCTTGAGCTGGGTCCTGGGCAGGAAGGATGATTCATCTCCCTCAGGAGATTTACATATTCCTTTTGGCCTTTCCTTCCTCCAGGGTCTATTGTTGATAATGGTCCCATCAAGTCTGGTTTCCGGCTTTCAATCAGGTGTGGCTCTGGAGCTCTTCTTTAGGAATTTATTGCCATGTGGCGCCCCCTGTCTGCCTGCCTACAACAATCCCCCTAGAGATTTCACCCCCTTAAATCTTTAAGGGAAAGTGGTCGAAGGTCCGTTTTCTGTATTTGCTTCCTGCTGACAAGAGGGGCTTGTAGACCCTGCCTACAAAGGGTGAAATCTCCCTACTACCTTAGTTAAATGGGGCCCAGGCAATGAATGAAGGTTAGATTCCTGAAGTTTTTCATCTGCAAGACAAAGACCAGATTAATTAGGCTAAGAAACATTGCTTTGAAATGATTAGACCCTGAAGGAGTGCAAAGGTCCCTTTTGCCCTAGTGAGGGCAGAGTGGTTTGCTGCTGATGGAAAACATCAATGTTAAGGTAGAAACACCAGCCACCTCTTTGGCTTTTTGTACAACATAGAAAAACTTTAATTCTTTCACTGAAGGTTTTAATAGGAACGAATAGATAACTATATTTCGAACATTTGAGCATTTACATGAACTTAAGTTGCCAATTCTTAAGATTAATTTCTGACACATGAAGCACAGTTGAGTTTATTTTAACTGCCCTGTTTAGTCCCTTTTATGGACGGTTGTTATTTGCTACAGTTTTTATGAACCGAGAACGAACACTTAACCAGTTTGGATGCTAACTTGAAGACTCTTGGCTTATTAGCAGACTTTAGAGTACATTTGCCTTTTAGCTGATGTTGCTGGTTGGACCGATGACATGTATAACTTGAGTTTCCTTTTAGACTAGGCTGATTACCCACAGTTAGTAAAGCAAGTTCTATTTGGATTATCCAAGGGGTACCTTTTAAATTAAGCCTATTTGGATACATACATTTATTTAATTGCCTTTTGTAGCTAGAATTTGATTTGTACAAAAGTTATAGAAATATGGTTTTCTCTCCACCTTCGCTTTAAATTTGCCAAATGACTTTATAAACCTGACTTGTTCTTTTGCATAAACACAGCAAAACTGGAGAACTCTTCACTTAGGGTACCCCGTTACTACTAAGAAGTTCTGGGAATTGGCTAAGACAGAGCAGGCAAACACCAATCATGGTATTTTAATGTTTTTACCTGTCACGTCAGGGGCTACCCCAGGCTTGGCCATGAAGATCAGGTTTCATGATGAGCTACAGGTGACCTCGGGCCTCTTCCACTGTGTTGAGCAGAGCGTGACAACATCCCTCTTTGGGGCTGAAGCCATTCCCTACTGCAGCAGTCGTCCTTGTTGCATGGCCCAGGCAGTTGTTAGTCACCACAGACTGGCAGATTTCTCGTTTCTTACAGCAGAGATGATCTTCGGTTCTTCCTTTAGCTGGCCTGCCTCTAGGGTCTCCCCTGAGGTTTGTAGGGTACTTGCAGCTGTACCTGTGATAACTACATGCTTCTGTCATTTAGACCAATTCCTTTGACTTTTATTTTCCCTGGAAGAGGGCCTTGGGGTCCCATACTGGCTTTCCTGTCTGCAAGAGGGCTAGGCCCTATTACAGAGAGGAAATATTTTGTTTGAGTTTATGCAAACCAACACAGTGCCATGAAACATTAAAAGACGTACTGAAGGTGTAAAGAGAGAAAAGCATATATTACACTTTACTCACAATGAAGTGCAATACACCAATTTGCTGTTGGAACTGCTTAAAAGAAGCATAAAGTTTTGTTGAAATAGAGCAGACAGTTTAACAGTATTTTTGTGCAACTTATTTAACTTTATGTTGAACAAAATTTTAATTACCAGTTTTTAGGAGCACTGTAACAGGAGTTTATACCATCTGTTTAATATTTTTTTCATAGATCTTACCAACGAGATACTTTAGAAAAGAGTTTTATAGTTTACTTAACATTTTCTGACCTTTTTACACATTTTTTACATTTATTCTATTTTGTAACTTTTTTGCAAAAACAAGCCTTCACTTTAGCAGAATTTCTTTCTTTTTTTCCACAGACATTTTCATCCATTATCTTTCTGTTACTTAAAATGCATTATTTAGACTTCTTATAGTTACACCCTAAAGGTATTAACTTCCTTATTTTACAGAGCTTAGTACCTGATCTTTCAAGAAGTTTGGAAACACGTTGCTAATTATTTTTATTTAGCATGACAAGCTACTTTAAAGCAGTAATTTTATATTTTAGGAGAACATAAACAATGTAAAGTTACTACCAAGAAACAGTGACTTTACGGCTTGTGAATAAAGATTTTAAATTCAAAACTAGGTTGATATTTGATGACAAAGCTTACATATATTAAAGCTATTTTAATAATAGCACATACTGGGCAGATTAGAAACAATGCCTGAAAAAGAAAAAACTGACTGTTGTTATTTACTTTGCACGTCTTAATTTTTTTTTTTATGTTTAGAAGCCATAAATTGAAAGAAACATTCCTGGCTCCTTGAATGTGACTGACTTTCTTTAGCCCTGAGGCTGCTCTGGAATTTCACCTTAGAAGCCTTTAAGGCATAATGCTGTGGCTTTAGATTTATCAGACTGAGATCTTGAGATAACCCCATTACAGAAATAAAAAAAATATGTAGACATATTAACATACGGCATTTGAACCAACTTTTTGTGAAACACAAGATTTTCTTGACTTAATTACAACAGTTTTTGTATTTTAGTTAATTTTGAAAACAGCCTAATTTTTTATTAGAATTTGACTAAGGCTTATAAGGTAAAACTGCACAATTTTACAAAGTTTTTTATTTTTTTCCCTGATTTTGACTCTAGCTTTTGCCCTTTTTAACAGCACAAGTTTTGCAGCTGAGAGAATTTCCAGGCATTAGGAACCCTTAAAAAGGTTTTACAATTATATATTTTAACCCCTTACCATAAGATTTAGATTGAGCACGTCGATTTTTTTTCCTTCTGCTTAACACTTAGTTTAGAACACATGGCCTATCCCTGGCTTAACAGTTTGCTTTTGACTTTTAACTTGGTTTTATTTAACACTTTTAATGTTTTACACAGACAAGACAACTGCAAACAATTGGTTACCACACACATGCACACACACATACATATACAGTTGATTGATTAATTTTTTAGTTATGAGTTTGACCCTTTTTGGAAGGGTAGAGGAAACTGATAGACTAAGAAAGGAAGGGCAGTCCCCAGGGCAAATAGCCCTGCTCGGCTCCCTGCATTTTTTTAGCCTGCACCAGCCTCTGTCCCCTGCTTGTCTTTTTACATGAAGCATGGGTCAAGAGCTTTTGTTGAAAAAAAAACCGGCCACCTAGATTATGGCCGAATTAAGTTGTAAACTTAATGCTACTGTTTTTAGCTTTTAGTTTTGAGTTTAGCTTTTCTAGTTTTAAGTTCTGAATGCACCTTAATGGCCTTTGCTAACTAGAGGCATAATAAAGAGAGGCATAGTAAAGAAAGTTAAAATTGAGTTCACGATGTACAGTTTTTGGAGATAGATGTTAGTGAGGACAGGTTAGGCTGTAAAAACCTGTACATTGAATTACTGCATTAATACCCTTTTGGAATTAATTACTACATTTGTGCCTCCTTTGATTTGATAATTCTGTACTGGACCTGTTAAGGAAAAACTGCTGTTAAGCCTACCGGGTAATTAAGGTTACCAGCCAGTGCTTATCTGCGCAGGTCCTGGTGTGCTTTTGCTTTTTGCATGCAACAATTGGACAAAATTATTAGCCATTTTAGGTGAACTTAAAGCAAAGGTTAGAAATTGAACTTTCTTTATAAACTTGAAGGATCTTTCCAAAATGTCCCTAGCTGCTTGTGTCACTGAAGCTTATTGAGGAAGGGCGCTTGGACCTTCACTCTGCCAGCTTTTTTTTCCAGCCACTTCCCTAGGGGAACTCCTGGGTGGGTCCAGCAGGTTTGGAATGACAAGAAGCTCCAGCTCTAAGCACACCCTGCTCGGCCTGACCTTGGGGAAAGATAGATAGATGCCTGAGCTGCGTTAGACCAGTGGGCAGTGGGCTTCCCTGCAAAGTACCTTTGCTTATTATAATTTACCGCCTTAGTAACACACTTTTCATTCCCGCTATTAGACAGTTAATCATGTAATCCCCATTTTCCTTTCCTCTTTCAGTTTGGTAATTCCACCCAGGGTTTGTTAGGGGAACTGCCGTGAAACCCACGGGGGGGTTTCTATTAGTTGCATGGAGCTCGTCTGCATGAACCTGCGCAGCTGCTATAATCTGTGTTTTTTCCTCTGGGGTGCAGCAATTGGACAGAACTATTTGTGCATCATCCCAGGTGAACTCAAAGTTAAAAGTTAGAGTTTGAAATTCCTCTGTAAACTTTGAGGGATCTTCCCCAAAACCTTCCTAGCTGCTGCTTACATCGGTGTAGGTCGGCCATGGTGAAGGGTGCGTGAACCTTTACTATTCCTCCCTCCCCATTTGGCACTTCTCTTAGGGGAAGAATTTTTTTCTGGTTTTGGGTGGTAAGAGACTTTACTTGAGTACGCCCTGTTAGACTAGTTTTCGAGGGGGGGGAGACATTTTTTAAGTTTCTTTGGAGTGGCAGCAGATTTTTCTGCAGTTATTTCCCTGCCCAGCCTCGTCTTCCTGAGGAGGAACTGTGCTCTTTAATTTCCCCTATGATGTTTGTGAGCTCCTTTGCTTATAACTTTTTCTCTGGACCAGCCTGGTTTTCTGAGGAGAGGCTGCGCCCACTTCCCCTGCGGTTTGTGCGAGCTCTTCTGCTACTACTCTCTCCTCTGCACTGGTCTCTTCTGGGGGAGGCTGCGCTCTTTGGTACCCCCTGCGATTTTGGGGGTCCTAGGGCTTGGAGACCTTGGGCTAGAAGAGCCTCGGATTGCCGGGGATAGTTTGGCAGGAGGCGTGGACCGGTACCAGCCCCAGACTTCTTGAGTCTTTTACGGACTCTAGGGAGCCAGCGGCAGGGAGGGAGCCGACACGGGGGCACAGTAGGAGTACAGAGGCTGCGGCGGTGGCAGCGGCTGAGCCTGAGCCAGCGGCTGCGGAGGCGGCAGTGGCAGCGGCAGCGGTGGTAGCGAAGCCTGAGCCGGTGCCAGCGGCTGGGCCAGCGGCTGCTCCAAAGGGACTGAGGGCCCTCCGGGTCCAAACGGACCTCCGTGTGGAGGAAGCATCATTACAATGTTGTCTATGGGATCTGGTTCTAGTTTTTTTTTCCCTTGTAGCATCCGGCACAGAAGATGCAGCCGCCCTTTTCCTTTGAGGCTTGATACGGTGCCATGAAGGCTTGAGATGTAGGGGTTTCATCCCATTTCCTTTGCCTCTTGCAGAAGCGATCTAGCTGCAAGATGGTGTTGTATTGCAAGCTACCATTCACTGGCCATTTTCCCCGTGTTCTAGTTTATAGTTGAGGCCACGATTTGTTACAAAGGTCTTTGAGCCGTGGCCTTGCTTAGACATTCTAGTTGTAGGTCCTTCCAGTGTTTCAACAGGCAAGCCAAGGGGACTCCTTGGGTATAGAGGCAGAATTTCCCATATTTTAAGTATTCTGGCAGCAACCTATGAAAGAAGGAAAGAACTAAAACAGGATGGTTCCTTGGCAAAACTCTTAATGCAAAAAACCGCTCGCGGGAGGGGGACCCCAGCCCCGAGGAGAAACACTTAAGCGGGAGGGCGCGCAGCGTCAGCCCCCAGCCCCGAGGAGAAAC